>OX940900.1:21170560-21728060 GCA_954871355.1 Cabera pusaria | reverse complement strand
TCTGTCTGTCTGTCTGTCTGTCTGTCTGTCTGCCTGCCTGCCTGCCTGCCTGCCTGCCTGTCTGTCTGTCTGTCTGTCTGTCTGTCTGTCTGTCTGTCTGTCTGTCTGTCTGTCTGTCTGTCTGTCTGTCTGTCTGTCTGTCTGTCTGTCTGTCTGTCTGTCTGTCTGTCTGTCTGTCTGTCTGTCTGTCTGTCTGTCTGTCTGTCTGTCTGTCTGCCTGCCTGCCTGCCTGCCTGCCTGCCTGCCTGCCTGCCTGCCTGCCTGCCTGCCTGCCTGCCTGCCTGCCTGCCTGCCTGCCTGCCTGCCTGCCTGCCTGTCTGTCTGTCTGTCTGTCTGTCTGTCTGTCTGTCTGTCTGTCTGTCTGTCTGTCTGTCTGTCTGTCTGTCTGTCTGTCTGTCTGTCTGTCTGTCTGTCTGTCTGTCTGTCTGTCTGTCTGTCTGTCTGTCTGTCTGTCTGTCTGTCTGTCTGTCTGTCTGTCTGTCTGTCTGTCTGTCTGTCTGTCTGTCTGTCTGTCTGTCTGTCTGTCTGTCTGTCTGTCTGTCTGTCTGTCTGTCTGTCTGTCTGTCTGTCTGTCTGTCTGTCTGTCTGTCTGTCTGTCTGTCTGTCTGTCTGTCTGTCTGTCTGTCTGTCTGTCTGTCTGTCTGTCTGTCTGGCTGTATCTCATGAACCGTGATAGTTAGACGGTTGAAATTTTCACAAATGATGTATTTCTGTTGCCGCTATAACAACAAATACTAAATTTATTGAATAAAAATAATAAAAAAGTGGCTTAATTGGCAAAGCACCGAAACATGTTATTCCGGAAGTTGCGGGTTCAAGTCCTGTCGGTACGATGACATTTTGGATTGTGTTTAACAATTTAGAAAAATATAAAGTGTGTAACACTTCAAAGAAACATAATATTTGACTGACGCAGTGCATCATCGTCAGATTTGAAAACTGTAATGATTTCTTCCGAATGATTAACTTACGTAATAAGTAGTCATAGATGGCGCCACCAATGCATAATTGGGTTAACAAATTCAATCCACTAATTTCGTCGTAACGATACTTCGGACCGTGGCTTAATTGGCAAAGCACCGGAACATGTTATTCCGGAGGTTGCGGGTTCAAGTCCCGTCGGTACGATGAAATTTTGGATTGTGTTTAACAATTTACAAAAATATAAAGTGTGTAACACTTCAAAGAAACATAATATTTGATTTACGCAGTGCAACATCTCTCGTCGGATTTGAAAACTGTAATGATTTCTTCCGAATGATAAGCTTACGTAATAAGTAGTCATAGATGGCGCCACCAATGCATAATTGGGTTAACAAATGGAATCCACTAATTTCGTCGTAACGATACTTCGCACCGTGGCTTGAGGTGGATCCATTGTAATTTCATCGAGATCTGATAATTATCTCCAGAGATTTGACGATAAACGTCTCAAACTTGCTACTGAAACTGACTCGCAGGGCATGGAAGTCGGCTGTTCTAGTTAGGGTTCCGTAGCCGAATGGCAAAAAACGGAACCCTTATAGATTCGTCATGTCTGTCTGTCTGTCTGTCTGTCCGTCCGTATGTCACAGCCATTTTATTCCGAAACTGTTAAGACTACAGAATTAAAACTTGGTAGGTAGATGTATTATGTAAACCCGCTTTCTGATTTTTATACAAAAGTAAAAAAATAAAAGTTTAAGGGGGGGCATCCCATACATGGAACTGACACAAAAAAAATTTTTTTTCTTCAAACCTATACGTGTGGGGTGTCTATGGATAGGTCTTCAAAAATGACATTGAAGTTCCTAAAATCATTTTTTCTCAAAGTCAATCATTTGAAAGATAGGCGCGTCTAAAGTGGTAAAATGTGTGTCCCCCCCTCTAACTTTTAAAGTATGGGAGTGAAAAATCTATAAAAAATATATGCTGTAGATCTCAATAAAAACTAACAACGAAAATTAGTTTGAACGAGATACAGCCAGCAGTTTTTGAGAAATGGCGACCGCAAAGATATCTTTGTTTTTCATACAAACACTATGAAAAACAAAGTTAATTTTGTAGTTGCGAAAAATCATAGTTAGGGAATACTTAACGGTGTTACGGAACCCTACGAGTGCGAGTCCGACTTGCACTTGGCCAGTTTATTTTTAAACTATCACAATTATTTTAAGACAACTTTTTGACAATGAAAGGCGCCTGGTCTCATCTTGGCAACATTTTAAATGAACATCTTTTTGGTGGGATAACTAATTATTTCACGTTAAATGTTCTTTTCAACCGACTTCCAAAAAGAAGGTGGTTCTCAATTCGTCTTTATGTTTTTTATTTGTGTGTATGTTACGCAATTACTCCGTCAATTGTGAACCGATCCGAAAGATTCTTTTTTATAATGGGTAGGGTACGTTTCCGAGGTGGTCTCATTGTAATTTCATCGAGATCTAATAAGTATCTCAGGCGATATACAACGATAAACGTCTCAAACTTGCTACTGAAATTGAATCGCAGGGCCTGGAAGTCGGTTGTTTTAGTTTTTTATAGTAAAATAGTTCTGTGTGTGGATTTTACATTTTAGATTTTTCTTATTAATAGACAAGCTGTATGTTTATATTGTTGCTTTAAAGTGAATATTTTTGTTTCATTAGAGATAATAAAAGTATTCGTTAAATAGTCATCATCGAAAAGAGTTTTTATACATATTTCTTTAGCGATCTGAAGACTTTTAAGGATGGTTGCTGCTCTATCCTACTCTTTAATCAGATACTCTAAATGAGACTTCACAAGTGAGTAATACATATATCGTCATTCGGAATTTCCGCGGAATACATCCGACTGATTTATTGTATATAAAGTCAAGTTTTCCCAATAAACAGTTTATTACTAAATTATTTATTGTATGACCCGCCCGTATTTCCTCTGACCTGGTAACGCCCACCAGCGATCGGGGTATTACGTCGCAGACGCCTAGTTACGCTTGAGTAAAATTATATCGGAAAAAGCGGGAGCGACTCCATGACTAAATAAAGAGAACGACTAAAGAAAAAGAGAAACAAATTAAAAATAGATTGATAGATAGACAGATTAACACTTTATTGCGCATAAGAATACAGAAGTAGGTATTACAAACACTTTAAAAACTAACTGTACAATCGGCGGCCTTATCGCTAAACAGCGATCTCTTCCAGGAAACCGGGAGACGATTGGAGATACATTGTTATTACTATCGATGGCAGTGTGCATTTACGAAATCACAAAGTATTTAAAATTATTTATCTAATCAAACACAAGAGGCGCAATACATATAATTAACCGTATAGATATATATTCATACATACTCAATTTATACATATACATATAACTTATACATATAAATAAAGTTATTCATAAATATACAAAATGAAAAAAAAATACAAATAAAAATACAACACGCACAATAATATGTTGGCAACTGGGATAGACTCAGCATTCTGCGTAGACTTGGTCTACGCAGGGCTGCTTTTCAGTCTATCCCATTGCTCGAGCTGAGTTGGTCGTCGAGCGATTAGCTAGTAGATAGATAGATAGATAACACTTTATTGTACACTATTACGACAATAAACATTAAAGTACAGTTTAGTCTTAAGCAAGTACAACGGGCGGTCTTATCGCTTAGAGCGATCTCTTCCAGACAACCTTTGGATGGAGCGGAGAGTACGAACATATCAGGGGCTGAGGTGTACACAATAAGACAACCTTATTTAGGCATAACAAAACAAAACAAATACATCCTTACATACAATATACATAAACACTTTACACAAATTACATAAATACATACATACACATTCATAAATATATATATTACTATTATAAAAATAAATAGTAAGCGGGATACATACTTATAGTATATAATTTTATTCTTACCACAAATTCACATGATTCTTAAATTTAATTTAATTAATTAACATAATGAGACTTTTTACCTAGTCTGACTAGTCAAATCTTCGATCGATAATACTCTAGCATCAATCGAAAAAAAAACACTGGCCAAGTGCGAGTTGGACTCATGCACCGAGGCTTCCGTACAAACTTGTCAAGTTGGGTTAAAGGACAAACTGAACTTTGCAGTTCGATCCCTAGACCGATTCCTAGACACTGTTTATGCACCAACCACAAATATAATGTTTGTAATAGTAAATTAGCTTTTTTTAGGGTTCCGTACCTTAAAAGGAAAAAAAGGAACTTAATTAAAGGATAACTTTGTTGTCCGTATGTCTGTCTGTCCATCTGTCTGTCTGTCTGTCAGTCTATCTGTCTGTCAAGACCCTTTATCTCTGGAATGTGAAGAGATATCAAGTTGAAATGTGTATTCAATACTTGGGTTTTGCCTTTCATGATTCTAGGGCAACGGGAAGTACCCTATAGATTTTGATTTCCTTGTAAAATCGTAAAATATGCGAAAATATGCGACTTATATGGTAATATTTTTTGTTTATATCTTTTGATCGCGTTGACTTACCAGTTTAATTTTTCACAGCTGATAAGTACTGTAGACGAGAGTATTTAATATAAGTTTCAACTTTATATTTTACGTGTTCTGAGAAAAAGGGTATTGAGAGACAGACAGATGGACAGACAGACAGACGGACAATAGAGTGATCCTATAGTGGTTTCTTTTTTTCTTTTGAGATACGGAACCCTAAAAAATACTTCAAATGCCAATCTAGTCATTTTCGGTACTACGTTTGTGTGTATAATAACTGTTATCCTTACCTTATTTTTAATATTTATGTAATTTATCCCCATATCTTCTCTTGATAATAATAGTTGAGATAGTTTAATAACTAAAACAACCGACTTCCATGCCGCGCGGGTCTATTTCAGTAGCAAGTTTGAGACGTACTTTATCGTCATATCTCTCTCTATGAAATTACAATGGGACCACCTCGGAAACGTACCCAACCGAATAAAAAAGGAATCATCCGAATCGGTTCACAATTGGCGGAACTAATCGCGTAACATACATAAAAAAAAACATATAGACGAATTGAAAACCTCCTTCTTTTTGGAAGTCGGCTGAAAATACAAAGGGACCAACCGAAAAGCATATTCTCTCACACAAAAAATAATTTTCCGTGTCGTTTAATACGGAGTTCTGAGGTAACAAACATAAAAAGAAGTTGAGAAGTCGGTTTAAAATATAACCAATTATAAAAATCCTTACAAAAGCCGGTTAGGTTGGAACCATTGAATTTTCCCAGATTGAGATCGAGACTGATGCGTGCAGAAGAATCAGCAAGGGTGGTCAATATGTATTGCAAGTCCTGCACGATTTGAAACATGATGACGATGTCGTCCGCAAATCTCAGGTGTGAGAGGTTTCCGCCGTAGATATGTATGCTTCGTAATTTCCAGTTCAGTTTTTCAGTTCATCTAGAGCGTTTGGAATTCCACCTACTTTTAAGAGCTCCGTTGTAATTCCATCTTCCAACCCGGAAGGGCTTTTCCGTTTTCAAGCTGTCTGAGAGACATCACAATTTCATCTAGGCTGATATCTGGCAGATCTTCGGTATAGTGGCGGGTTAGAGTGGCTCTAGGGTCCTCAATATGGGGTTGGAGATGGGACTTGGGGCTTGTAAGTGGCCGTAGAAATCTTTAACTTCCCTGAGAATCTCCGGCTTAGAATTAACGACACTCCCGTTAGATTTCCCAGATACTCAACCTAAAACCTTAAAAAAAGTATATATCCGACTATATACGGATGCCTGGCAACCCTATTCAAGCAGCGTTGGCGCTTGGACGCCTACACTATAAAACACTCCAGTATTCATCACTGTAAGCACTACAGTACTCATCTAGACCCTGGCATATTGTACGTGTTAGGTCTACACCAAGACTGCGAGTGTTTGATATTGAATTGTCCAATTCGTTATTTCACATCAGTTTTGTGCTAAATTGGATTTTCTCCCTAAGTGATAATAACTAACTTAATATTTTAATAATATATTATTAAAAATCCTGGCACAAAGATGAAGATTGATATACCGGATATTAAACGTTGTTGTTGTTGCATACCTCTGAGATATGGACTTATTGCATGGGCTTATATTAAAGTGGTAAGTCTGTTTTATTCATGTTTTATTTAGTTGCAATCTCAGAGAAAGTCTTATCTTTACAGACTTATATCTAACTATTATTTCAATTTAAGTAGTATTTAGATCGTTTAATAAACGATCTTTAACATAATATTTATTTTTAACATAACGAAAAAACCGATCTCGAATGCCGCGCTGGTCATTTTTAACCGACTTCACAAAAAAGGAGGAGGTTCTCAATTCGTCTGTACGTTTTTAACCGACTTCACAAAAAAGGAGGAGGTTCTCAATTCGTCTGTATGTTTTTTTTTACTAGTTAACTTAGTTTTTAGGACTAGTTGTATTCCAAAATGAATATAAAAAAGTAATATTTGCGATTATTAACATTACTTGCCGCCATATGGCCAACAGAGTACTGAATCACTCTACTACGTTATAAGAGGCACTTCCCTATATTGTTGAAACGAGAATTATGAAAGCACTGTGTAGCCAACCTAACAACGGAAAGTATTATTTACGTAGTAACTATTATATAATCTGTGGTATTATGCTTATAATAATTTTTTTGCAGTGTTGGTTGGTACAAAGTACGTTCATAATTCTGAGTTATTTAATAATGTATGCAGTGTCGCGGGACTGAAATGGCCGCCATCTTCGGCAAACGTCATGTCATGTCAAAAAATCTTAGGTATGTTTAAAAAAGTTTGCACCCTAACAAGACTTTGCCCGGTAGAACATTCCTGTGAAGACAAATTATTTATATTTATATATAATTATTTATTATAATTATTAATATATAATTATTTATTGAGGGCCCGGTGGCGTAATTGGGAGAACAGTCGGCTTTGATGCCGTGGTACCGAGTTCAAACCTCCGTGCACCAATGAATTTTTCGATCGAAAAATATATGTGCGCTTCTCACAGTTGCCCTCCGGTGAAGGAAAACATCGTTAAGAAACCAACAACCCCCGCATGGTGGTAGGACATATCTAGTGTCCGCCTGGCCAGCTACCACCCTCAAGTTACAAAATCTAAAAAAGAGGGAATTTGAAAATCGGTTCACAATTGACATAGAAATCGGTGAACAATGTGAACATACATAAAAATACATTCAGACGAACTGAGAATTTCCTCCTTTTTGAAGTCAGTTTTATGTATTTTTAATTATTTGTATTTATAACGAAAATAAAAGCGGTTTACGTGTCGCGTACTTCAATAAAAACTTTGGCGCCAGAAAGAAAAATTCTAGTGTCAACATTTTTTGATAAAAAAGTATTATTATTTTAGTACTGAGATTTGAAATTGCGAAAACAAAGTTATCGTTCATCATTTTTGATATTACGGTTTCATTATATTCACCTCAAACCGCACTTGAAAGCGGAAGTCGCCGACGGGTTCAAGATGATTAAAGCTATACGGGGCCATGCATGACGTGAATCATCATCCCACTCATAAACGGTACTTACACTATACAATTCTTAAAATTGCGCGTGTGATACACTGACACTTGTTTTTCTGTAATATCTGAAACTACGGTTTCGGTTTTTTCTATAGAAAAATGTATATGCACTTTTCACAGTGGCCCTCAGGTGAAGGAAAAACATCGTTAACAAACCAACAACCCCCCATGGTAGGACACTATCTAGTGTCCGCCTGGCCAGCTACTACCCTCAAGTTAGATAATCTGGCGTCAAACATCTGCAGTGTTTCGGTAACTATCCTTGAGAGCCAGTGCCCATTCTAGGCCTAGCGTGCTTACCATCTTCGACCGCATCATCACTTACCAACAGGTGAAATAATGGTCAAACGCTAGCCTATAAAATATATTTAAAAAACTACGGTACCTATTGTAATATCCACTCACGGGCGTAGCCAGGGGGTTGTTGAGGGCTAGAAGGTTATGGCGGTAGATTTATTGCTTGACCATTACGTAATGTAAACTAGTAGTACGCAGTCAAATTTAATATTAAGTAGCAGGTCTGTGATGACAACAGATATTGACGTAATAATTGTTATTTATATTGTGTCTATCTGTTGTCATTACACATAGACCTAAATAGAGTCTACCCATCTAAATGGGATAAGGGTAGGAAATGATAATGATCATTGATGGTAGCAAATGATTATCTATATAGATAGATAGATAGATATTGGTCAAACGCTAGCCTATAAGATATAAAAAATATTACATTGATATTAGGATTTAGGAGTAATTTAGATTCAGCGTATTTTATATTAATTACCAAATCGAATCGTAATAATTGTATTACAATAGTGATTGCTTTTTAGCAATAAGATATTAAATCAACACCGATATTATAAATGCGAAAGGTTTTTGTTTATTTTTTGTTTGATATTTCTTCACAGTCAAACGGCTGAAGCGAATTAGTTGAGATTTTGCACAATGACGGCTGTCTCTGTGCAAAAAAAAGTACTATTGATTGGGCTATCAAAAACTTTTTAACGCGGGTTTAGCCGCGGGACATAGCTAGTTTACTATATGACTAATGAGCTAATTCTGAGCAGTAAATTTTCCTAGTTTTCTCAGAGCTTGTTTTCGAATGATTGTATGTGTTTGTAACAACGCTTATTCATTATCGGGCAAAAGTGTTGTTTTGATTATTTCGAACTCGTCTCGGGCGTTTCCCTGATTATTACTATAATATGTATCATAAGGCCAAGGCTTATGACCCTGTTGTTTATATGGTAATGATAGTGAGGAAACTAGTTTAGTTTAACTGTTGAAATAGTATAAAAATCTATCGTTTATTATAAAAATATGTAGTAACGGTGAAATGCTATTTTCGGATAATTTCTAAATTAACCAGCCGCTTATAAGTCCAGCCGTTTTTTAGGGTTCCGTAGCCGAATGGCAAAAAACGGAACCCTTATAGATTCGTCATGTCTGTCTGTCTGTCTGTCCGTCCGTATGTCACAGCCATTTTATTCCGAAACTGTTAGGACTACAGAATTGAAACTTGGTAAGTAGATGTATTCTGTAAACCGCTTTCCGATTTTCATACAAAAATAAAAAATATAAAAGTTTAAGGCGGGGCATCCCATACATGGAACTGAAACAAAAAAAAATGTTTCTTCAAACCTATACATGTCTATGGATAGGTCTTTAAAAATGACATTGAGGTTCCTAAAATCATTTTTTCTCCATGTCAATCATTTGAAAGATAGGCGCGTCTAAAGTGGTAAAATGTGTGTCCCCCCCCCCTCTAACTTTTAAAGTACGAGAGTGAAAAATCTAAAAAAATATATGCTGTAGATCTTAATAAAAACTAACAACGAAAATTGGTTTGAATGAGATACAGTCAGCAGTTTTTGAGATATGGCGACCGCAAAGATAACTTTGTTACAAGCTTTTACTTAACTTGCAATGTATGTATGTATGATTTTTTGATTTTTAAAAGATAACTTTGTTTTTCATACAAACACTATGAAATACAAAGTTAATTTTTTAGTTGCGAAAATTCATAGTTATAAAATACTTTACTGTATTACGGAACCCTACGAGTGCGAGTCCGACTTGCACTTGGCCAGTTTATTGCTCTTAGCAACACATTTAGCGATTCTTTTTTAGGTTTATTCCTGGTTGTCCTCTTAATCTGTCCCCTTAAGTGGACAAACAGGAAAAAAAGTTCACGCTGTCCCCTTATTTGTAGCAAGGGGACAGACCGGACAAAAAGTTCACGCTGCCTCCTTACTCGTAGCAAGAGGCATACCGGGCAAAAAGTTCACGCTGTCCCCTTACTCGTGGCAAGGGGACAGACCTGACAAAAAAGTTCACGCTGTCCCCTTATTCGTGGCAAGGGGACAGACCGAAGACAAAAAAAGTTCATGCTGTTCCCGTTCTTGTAGCAAAGGGACAGATAATAATTCCTATGTCAATCGACATGACAGTAATCAATTGTCACCACAACGACAAACAGACACCATATTGTGAAAATAATAAATAATTAAGACAGTTTAAAAACTAAAACAACTGACTTCCATGCCCCGCGAGTCAATTTCAGTAGCAAGTTTGAGACGTTTATCGTCATATCTCAGGAGATACTTGTCAAGTCTCGATAAAATTACAATGGCACCACCTCGGAAACGTACGCTACCGATTAAAAAAAGAATCATTGAAATCGGTTCACAATTGACGGAGTAATCGCGTAACATACACACAAAAAAAACATACAGACGAGTTGAGAACCTCCTTCTTTTTAGAAGTAGGTTGAAAAATATATAATATACGAACTATGTTAAGTGGGTATTTACGAATCATCTTTACGTGTCTTTCATCATTAAACGGTTTTATTAATTTTTAATAACATTTCAGTAATTACTCGTACATACAAGGATTAAAAGTTGGTTAATAACTATTTTCGCTAGTTTTCCTCTGTTGATAATTGCGATAAAACATTTTTATTTTAAAAATTTAATTTTGTGTGCGTGAATAACAAAACGGTATCCATATTTGGTTAGGTTCTTTCCTCTATAGTACCTGTTATAACTTTATTCATAAACTTTAGTAAATATTTCGTTATTCTGTCCATATCACGCGGGGATCAATGTAAAATACTAACTAAAGAGTGTAAAATAAAAAATATATTCAAAAAAGCTTTGAGAGTCAGAGAATTCTGGGTCCAGCGTGTCATCAAATTTGACCACATCTTCGCTTACCACCAGGTTAGATAGTGGTCAGTGGTTATTTAGAAGATTCAAATTATGTTGATATCTTGAGGGCCCGGTGGCGTAATCGGGAGAACGGTCGGCTTTGATGCCAGTGGTACCGAGTTCAAACCCCGCCGTGCAAAAATGGATTTTTCTATCGAAAAAATTATATTCGCTTCTCACAGTGGCCCTCCGGTGAAGGAAAACATCGTTAAGAAACCAACAACCCCCGCATGGTGGTAGGGCACTATCTAGTGTCAACCTGGCCAGCTACCACCCTCAAGTTAGAAAATCTTTCACCCAACATCTAATGTGTTCCGGCAGCTATCCTTGAGAGCCAGTTCCCATTCTAGACCTAGCGTGCTTCTTCGACCGCATCATCACTTACCAGGTGAGATAGCGGTCAAACGCTAGCCTATAAGATATATAAAAAAATATATGTATAAATTATCATATTTTATATCTTTATTAACCGACTTCAAAAAAAGGAGGAGGTTTCTCAATTCGACCGTATATATGTTTTTTTTTAATGTTTGTTCGCGGATAACTTTGTCGTTTATGAACCGATTTTGATTTGTTGGAAAGGAGATATCCCAAGTGTGGTGGTACCATGGTAATTTTATTGAGGTCTGATAAGTATCTCCAGAGATATGAAGATAGACAACTCAAAATTGGTACTGAAAATTCATAGCGCGGCATTGAAGTCGGTTCTTTTTAGTTTTTTAAACGATCTTATCCTTAGATAGTATTATATAAAACAAAGTTGCTTTCTCCGTCTGTACGTTTAGATTTTGTATACTACGAAACGGATTTTAATGCGGTTTTCATCAATAGATAGAGTGATTCAAGCAGAAGGTTTATAATCAGAATTGAATGCGGGAAAAGCCGCGGGGCGCAGCTAGCATAATATTTGCCTATGTACATAATACTGTATGCTATGACTTACTTTACTGGAAAGTACTGTAAGTTACTGTAGTGGTACTTTTGCTAGTCCGCCTGGGGCGGTACCACCACTTTGCCAATTAATTTTCAGCTGTAGTGGTAGGACTTCTGCTAGTCTGCCTGGGGCGGTACTACCATTTTGCCAATTCATTTTCAGCCGCGAAATAGGAATGTTTTTCGGTTGAAATGGCAAGGTGTCCAGTGAAATTACAGGGCATGTGAGACTCAACATCTTTATGTGTCAAGGTAACAGACGCAGTGCAATGACATGCAAACATCTGGCAGTTCAGAATTTTGCATGCCGCTGTATCTGTTATAGGTAGACGTCATCGCTTACCTTCAGGCGAGCGTCGTGCTTGTCCTGTTACCTTTTACCATAAAAAAAAGAAAGAAAATGACTATCATGTAAAGTAAGGACTTTTTAAAGTTTTTCAATTAAAATTATTTCTTGTTATTTTCAGATATTTTTTCTCTTCCTACTGATATCTACAACAGCGCTCCAATTCTGCGGGTTGCTCATGTACCATATTACGTATTTGTTATCTGAAACGTTATTGTATCCATGGGTAATAGTGGTTTTAATCATGGATATATTGTTTACAATAATGTTTTTGTGTGGAGGACACGTGGTAAGTCTTTGCAATGTCTTTTAATGTCTTAACCGACTTAACAAAAGGAGGAGGTTCTCAATTCAAGTGTTTTTTTTTATGTTTGTTACCTCAGAACTCCGTCAAATCTTAACCGATTTAAAAAAATATTTTTCGTTTGAGAGATTATGCCACTTCTTTGGTCTCATCAAAAATCAAAATTTCAATCTCAGATCTCAATAAATCAAATGTTATTGAGATCTGACTATTATCTTCGGAGTTATGGAGATAAACAATATAAGCAAATTTGTATACTTAGATGATTATAACTAGCCAGTACTTTGACTATCGCGGTATGTGAAGTCGGTTTTTTTCGTTTTGTAAACGACCTATGTCTGATACACAAGTACCTACTTTACCACTATGTCACCTGTACCCTTAGTACGGGTTTTTAATGTGAACGCTTTTGACAGATCTCACATAGTTTTCGACTCATTCTGGCTCCCTGATTGGTCTACATTTAGTTAATTGTAGTAACCACTAGAGGCGCTGTACTGTTTTTCATACAAAATTTGCTCGATATACGATATCGAGTTTGGTATGAAAACTCGTACTAAGAGTACCTAGTGCTAGTTTTAAGATTTGTATAATTACTCAATCACGCTAAAGTAAACGCAGATTTGTATAGAATCAAAGAGCGCCATCTAGTGTGTATAGTAAGTAACATTGTAATTTCTATACAAATCTGCGTTTATTAGTTTAACGTGGTCAAGTAAGTACATAAATATAAAGAAACTCGCACTAGGCACTCTGATGTCAAGTGATGATGCGGTCTAAAATAAATTTTTGCGCTTCTGGATCAGAACAACATGGATCTGGACAGAAGGCAATGTGGCGAGATTCACGCGTTATACTGTCGATCATCATTGACTTACTACAATTAGTATCAATGGTTGAAATCTGTAGTCGAAATGGTGATTCTCAGTAGTTCAAATACGTCCAAAACTGTTAATTCCGAGGTATAATAAACGAATCAATTCCGACATTATGGACATACAACAGTTGCAAAGTAAACTGTTGTATACCCATAATGTCGGAATAGCATTTTTTCACTACCCACACCGCTCCTGCACCCCAGAAAATATGCATTCAATCATCCTTTGTTTGTAACTCTGTCACTCTGTCACTATACAGTCCGTTTGTTACCTAATCACGCCTAAACCGGCGATCTGATCTTACTGAAATTTAACAAGAAGATACTTTATAGAATGAGGATGAACATAGGCTACTAAACTCTTGGTGTATGTGAACGAAGTCGCGGGTATAAGCAAGTAACAAATAATATCATATCGGTGATGAATGTCTAACAAGGGTTACAAACATCAAAGATCTTGGAATAATAATGAGTGAAGATCTTTCTTTTCGGCATCATATTACCACACTTTGTGCTCAGGCATTCCGCTCTCTGGGATTTGTCTTGAGGCATGCGAGACACCTCGATAGCATATCTGCTCTTAAAGCATTGTACAATGCTTTCGTGAGAAGCAGGTTGGAATGTAACGCTATCGTTTGGTGTCCACATGAAGTAAAATATGTACAAATGGTAGAGAAGATACAAAAGAATTTATTCGGTGGCTATACCACAAGCATTATGGGTTTTTTGTGGGGTATCCGTATTTATATCCAAGTTACTTCTTGCTGGGGAAGGTGGGGTACAATACGTTGGAAGTAAGGCGTGTGATCACCTTGGTGGAGCATGTTTTTAACGTCTTGGTAGCGCAGAGATGTAATCCATCATTGCTGGAGCAGGTGCCCATTTCAGTACCAGACAATTACGTGAGATCTCGGCGTCACAACATGTTCACGATCCCGCGGCGGCGGACCGAGTTGGGCCGTATGGCTCCTCTTCCGCGGGCGTTGCGAATGCTCAATGCTGTGTTGTATCACCACCAACATCTGGATTTATTTCATGGTTCAGTAATAGAGTTTCACAAAGTTCTTGCTATGTTTGTGGAGTCACTCTCGGCTTCTCTTAGCAATTTATAAATGGCGGTGTATGTTAATTTTAGTTAGATATAAACGGAAATTATTTTAATTTATATTCTTATTTTTTGTATGTATTAATAACTTGGATGGGTGAATTGGGAAACTGTTAGGCCCATCCAATGAACATAGGCTACTTTTTGTGAAAATAAAATCATGAAATTTTACTATGCATTTTACACATCTTTTAAATAACTCCGATCAGATGATTGACAGAGCTTTACAGTGATAAAATTCTGTGTGTACGTGAACGCAGTCACGGGTATCAGTTAGTATTATTTTATTTTTTTTACATAGAACTGGGTAGCACTTGACAACTATCTCACCTGATGTTAAATGATGATGCGGTCGATGATGTAGCGCGCTTACCCAAAATATACCTATTCACTCGCGATTTGAAGACCCCCATTTGAAGTTCTTTATAATATAGGCATGTCTGACTCGCGCGGCATGTCATGTCGGATTTTTAGTTTTTAATTTAATTATATTGTTTCTTTACAGAAATCCTTGCAACTGATGAAAGTGTTCTACATCTACAACAAAGTGATGCTGTGTATAATGACAGTCATCTACGTGATTGCCACAATATTCGCACTTTATATGAGTGGGGCACAAGTTAACGGCTCGTTTGACAACAACTCACAACTTGCTTTTTGGTTTAAAGTTAACTTTTTTTGGGGATTGTTGATGGTCGGTGAGTATTAAATATGAATCCTACTAATATTATAAAGGCGATAGTTTGTGTGTATGTTTGTTACTTCTTCACGCTAAAACTACTAAACGGATTGAGCTAAAATTTGGTATGTAGATAGCCTAGACCCTGGAATAAGACATAGGATACTTTTTTTCTCGATATTCCCTCGGGAACGATGTCCAGGCAGGTAAATCCGCGGGGCACAGCTAGTAATTAATAAGCGGTGATAACCCTCAGTGCTGTTCCTTTGGAACTATTACCCGTTCAAAAGTAATTAAAATTTCTAAACGGCAACGTATGCCAGAGTTCAGAAGTAAGTAACATAAAAAATACAACTCTCATAGAAAATTGAATGCTCCTGTTTCTGCGAAATCTAGCAAAAAATATGATAGTTCAATCCAGTAGTCTCGATAATCCTTATGTTTGAAATTTAAAACCTCCTCCTCCTCAACCTTCTTGCATGCAGGGGGTTTTGGGAGCAATAAATCGATCTAGTTAGGTTTCATTTTAAGAAAACGTCGTTTAATCCGTGTTTTTAGGCAATGAAAAACTGCTACAATATGATTAGAATACGAAGGTAAATTTCGCCACATGAAAGCTCGGTGGGAAATCAAATGGTCCCGAAGGTAGAGGGCCCCGGTTCGAGTCCAGATGAGATTATTTTTGTTCCATTTTTTATAAGTTCCCTTAAGTTCCCTATAACTATTATTGGGAGCCAAAAAATCCAAAAAAACACGATTTTCCAAAAAATGATTACTGAGCAAAGCTTGGTCATCCAGGTAATATGTATAATCTGTTCATTGAGACCATTGCGATAAGCCCAAACAAAACATCTCTGATCTCTACTGTAAGTAGGTAGAAGAGGAGTAGAGTATTCTGCAGATTCCAGGAGATGTCCCAGCATCCGGTTAATGCTTCTATGTTCTAACGATAAATCAATGAAGTAAGATGATACCGAATTTAGAACTTTAAAAGAGTCTCGCCTGGTGGTAAGCGATGATGTGGTCGAAGATGGTGAAAACGCTAGGCTTGCGTTTTGTGAGTCAGACCTATATCTGACTCTCAAGGGCTGTGTGCTGGCGCGACACCGTAAAATGATTGCGGCAGATTTTCTACTTGACGGTGGTAAGCTACCTTTTAGTAGCAAGCCAGGTGCAAATTAGATATAATGCTTCTACCACCTGTGGTTTTGTATTTGAACTCTATCAGTCTTTTTTGGTTTTTTAGGACTCGAAGCATACTTCGTATTGATGATAAGGAGTGAAGTCAGAAAACTGAGTAATAATTGCGACTTCAGGTTTTCTAATAACGCAACGGAGGCTGAGTGTGTCATGCAAAACGAAAGTTTGGCAAAAGAAGATGTTAAAGAAGACGAAATAAAAGTTTAAGAAATATAGTCTTTTAGATTTTGTATTTATTGAATACAATTAATTATAATCAAAAATAGCATTATGTTTTACTTTGTACGTAATCCCTAATGTGATAAAAATCCTCAACCACATCATCGCTTACCACCAGGCGAGATAACGGTCAAACGCTAGACTATCAGAAACCGGCCAAGTCGAGTAGGACTCGCCCACCGAGGCTTCCGTATTCCGTACCAACTTCTCAGACTAGGTTAAAGGACAAACTTAACTTTGTAGTTCGATGCATAGAAAATCTATTGCACCACAAACTACAAATAATAAGTTTGTGATGGTAAATTTATATGAATTAATGAGATCTTGAATGGAAGAGAAGCACAACAAAGACATTCATTGGGAGTGTGGATAGAAACAATTAAAAAAAACCAGTAAATTTACTTTTTTTTTTGTTATTAAACTACATATTTACGGTTTTCAAAATTATTTCTTTATAAATGCTTCAAGACCTTGCTTCTTGCCAAATTTCATGATTCATCAACGGGAAGTACCCTAAAGGTTTTCGACCCAAAACCTATAGGGTACTTCCAGTTGATCTAGAATTATCAATTTTAGTTAAAAGCAAGGTCTTACAGCACATGTAAAGGAAAAATTCAAAAAATAAAAAAGTTCAAAATTAAAGTTTTTGATAAGTTTTCGCGAAAATCTAAATTTGTCCATATATATTTATCGTGTTGACTCAGGACCTTGATTTTTATACACCTAATAGGGACTATAGACCTCAGTATCTGGTATACATTTCAACTTGCTAGGTTCACCCGTTCCTAAGAAAATCGGTGGTGACAGTAGGACAGACGGAGAGACGGACAGACGGACAAGAAAGTGATCTCATAAGGGTTCCTTTTTTTACCTTACGGAACCCTAAAAAGATGGCCCTAAAAAGTTATTAATGTTATATACCGACTGTAATTCACGTACCATTAGTCGCATTTTCTCGACCTAGGTTTCGAGCGAGTCCGTCGCTCTTCCTTGGGAGTGAGGTCACGCGGTGAGATCGCGATTATCCTAATAAGTTGTTAGGTATTCATCAATGACCCTGAGTAGAAGTTTATGCTACTGTGGGCATACTATATGCAATGTCAACTATATTATTTTACATTAACGATAAGAGTTTATAAATAAGCGATTACCATACTATGTGAACTCGTCGCACTATCTATCAGTATTCATTGGCGGACAGACATCCGTCATAGGTAAAATTTTAAAAATCAAGTATTTCTTTAATTTTAAAATTAATTGCTATCCCTGCTGTTCGCAATAAATTATTATTACTGATCACTTCTTAGCTAGTGTATAGATAGCATCCCAAACAACCAAAGTTCTCAAGATACTCTCGCTAGAGTGCCGATTGGATCAAGGGACGATACAAAAAAACCTCAAGATACTCTCGCTGGAGTGACGATTGGCTCAAGGGCTGGTACAAGAAAATGTCAAGATACTCTCGTTAGAGTGACGTTTGGATCAAAAGCCGCAATAAGAAAATCTCAAGATACTCCCGCTAGTGTGACGATTGGATCAAGGGCCGATAAAAAAAAATCTCAATATACTCTCGCTATAGTGACGTTTGGATCAAGAGCCGATATAAAATAATCTCAAGATACTCTCGCTAGAGTTACGATTGGATTAAGGGCTGATAAAAGATAATCTCAAGATACTCTCGCGAGAGTGACGTTTGGATCAAGAGCCGATATAAAATAATCTCAAGATACTCTCGCTAGAGTGACGATTGGATCAAGGGCCGACACAAGAAAATCTCAAGATACTCTCGCTAGAGTGACGTATATTATTTATTTATATAATTTTGTATTGATTTTGTATTTAAGTGATATAAGTGGAAGCATAATATAAGTGATATAATAAAATACCTATAGGTTTATTCAAATAAGTAGATAGACAAACAATATGACGGTGGATTTCCCAGAGTTCAAGCGATGTTGTTGTTGTTTACCACTGCGGTATGGACTTATTGCGGGGACCTATATTAAACTGGTAAGTTATATTGACCATACTTCTAATTTACCTCCGACACAGAGACTTTTTCGGTATAACACCTGCTGCTTAAATATGTTTAACATCCAAAAACAGGAGGTTCTGTGTTCGTCTGTGTGTTTTTTTTCTGTGTATGTTCATCGATGTTTTCGCCTATTGTTAACCGATTTAAAAAAATATTGTTTAGTTCAAAAGGGTATACTCCCGAGGTGGTCCCAAGTCCCGTTGTAATTACATCGAGATCTATAGGCCTAGCGTGTTCACCATCATCGACCACATCATCGATTATCACCAGGCGAGGTCTATAAAATATATAAAAATTACCAATCTACCCTAATACCTACAGTTAAATTTATTTTTAACCGACTTCAAATCACCTCAAACCTGGTACTGAAAATGACTATTGCGGTAATTAAAGCCGATTTTACGTTGTGTAAACGCCCCTTAATTATTAAATATCTTTTTAGTATATTTAATTAACTGATTTCACAGAAAAGGAGGAGGTTCTCAATTCGAATGTTTTTTTAATGTTTTGTTACCTCAGAACTCCGTCAAATCTGAACCGATTAGAAAAAATCTTTTTTTGTTAGAGAGATTATGCCAACCGTTTGGTCCCATTCAAATTTTGTCGAGATCTGATAATTATCTCTGAAGATATGCAGAAAAACAATATAAACAAATTTGTACGTTCATATATTATTTAATGTACCGATTAGGGTGTATTCGGGTAACTCCGAAATCGCAAATATTATTCAATGTCATGAAATGTCACTAAATGTCATAAATGTCACTAAATGTCATAAATGTCACTAAATGTCACTAAATGTCATGAAATTTCATGAAAAAGTCATATTATGTCACAAAATGTCACGAAATATCATGAAATATTACTCAATGTCATAAATGTCACTAATGTCGTCGTAATCACAAAATGTCGTTAAATTTCATAATATGTCATGAAATGTCCGAAATGTCATCAAATGTCACGAAATGTCCTGTAATGTTATGAAATAAAAGAAAATAAAAAATCGAGATTGAACGGGTATGTACAAGGTAAGCGGGCCACATCGACCGCATCGTCACTTAACATCAGGTGAGACAGTGGTCAAATGCTTGAGCCTCCTTAGACCGGGCACTATAGAAGAACATTCATAAACAAAAAAATAAAAAAATACTTTCCCGCCGTAGGGCAGAAATGACTTACTTTGCGCGCACTTATCGAGGAACAAACCATCACTTTTCGAATAGATGGGATGAAAAATAATACAATATAACGTGATGCGTCGCGAGCGACATCCCTGTGTTAAAGCACCAGCCGAGCCACTATAAGCCGGTTTCACTCCGTACGTGCACATGAGTAACGAAGTACGTATCGGCACACAGGCCGCTGGTGCTCACGCACTCACGTGCGTCTACGTCATCATCACAGCGCAGTTGTATGAAGCTTTGTCTCTGTTCCTTCTTTACTCATGTGCTTAGAACTATCTAGCTCAAGATTGAAAGAATTTGAAGATTGACAGAAATGAAAGTAGGACTCATGTAATGTTTGGCCCTTTCAGTGGCCAAACCGCTACATACATTTCGTGAAGGTAAACCTGAACGAAAAAGAAACACGTACTTTAAAGCATAACTACTTAAGAGGACGCTCCCTGCAGAATGCTATACTTTGCCTAATTACAGTAAATCAACCAATAATATTAATGAAGTCAAACTCAAATATTAGATTTTTCAATGTATTTTCTTTCGTTTCACAGAACAGAAACATAATTGAAAATAATTTGCTCGATAGTTTATTTTTTTGAAAGTTATGCCTTTTTTTTCATTTTTCTTGCTTGTCTCTCAAACAGATTTAGTTACATATACAAAATAAATACTATCAAATGTAAAACATGGTTTATAAGAATCTCCCCGTACAATTTTCTTCAAAACCAATTCATATTCTCATAATTAATTAAATTAGTTTTGCGACTTACGTCCTTTACTTCTGTGCAAGAATACGGTCAATAGGTTGATTGCGATATTGTACCATATTCCCGGCGCATTACGTATAAAAATATACTTGCAAGTGAGCAGCACTCGAAACATATTGAATCTAGAGCCAGTCGGCCGCGAGCCTCTCCGAGGTGAGGATGCGCGCGCCGACTTCGCGTGTATCTGCGATCTTTCGAGATTTTTTAATAATAGTAAATAAGGCCTTACAAGGATAAGATTCAAGACAGACCTTCAAGATTCGAAAATGTACCTACTAATTTTTTTTGGAGCCAAACAAGCACCTGTCATTTACCTAAATATGTTTACCCATAGTAAGCAAGGCATCGACCTCTGAGGTCACAGATTAGAACATAATTACATGACCGATCGTGTTGATGTTTCGCGCGATTATATGTGGGTATTGTTTTGGTTGTAGGAACCAAACGGCTGGACCGATTTCAATGAATGAGGTATTGAACTACTGAACTACTGAGTTTTATCCTGAGAAATATAATATAATACATATAATGCGAAACCGTAAGGCAGTTTCTTATTTGAATTTAATACAACATAAAGATTGTTTTATAATTACAACTGGATTATAATTGTTCTCTCACAAACGCTATAGGTATTTAGACGTTTTTAATTTTATTAGTATTTCGTTATTGTAGTATTATCATAAGTAAGATAAAAACTAACAACGAAAATTAGTTTGAACGAGATACCTACAATCAGCAGGTTTTGGGATATGGCGACCGCAAAGATAACTTTGTTTTTCATACAAATACTATGAAAAACAAAGTTTATTTTTAGGGTTCCGTAGCCAAATGGCAAAAAACGGAATTCTTATAAATTCGCCATGTCTGTCTGTCTGTCCTTCCGTATGTCACAGCCATTTTATTCCAAAACTATTAAGACTACAGAATTGATACTTGCTAGGTAGATGTATTATATAAACCGCTTTCCGAATATTGTACAAAAATAAAAAATATAAAAGTTAATCCCATACCTGGAAATGGAACAAAAAAAAATTTTTTTCTTCAAACCTATACGTGTGGATAGGTCTTTAAAAATGACATTGAGGTTCCTAACATCATTTTTTCTCAAAGTCAATCATTTACAAGATAGGCCCGTCTAAAGTGGTAAAATGTGTGTCCCCCCCCCCCCCTCCCCTTTAAATTCGTATAAAGTAAGGGAGTGAAAAATCTAGAAAAAATATATTCTGTAGATCTTAATAAAAACTTTCAAAGAAAATTGGTTTGAACGAGATACAGTCAGCAGTTGTTGAGATATAGCGACCGCAAGTATAACTTTGTTTTTCATACAAACACTATGAAAAACAAAGTTATTTTTGTAGTTGCGAAAAATGATAGTTATAGAACTATAGAACTACTGTGTTACGGAACCCTACGAGTACGAGTCCGACTTGCACTTCGTCAGTTTATTTAGTTTCGAAAAATCATGGTTATAGAATACATTACTGTGTTACGGAACCATTACTGTGTCGTATGTGATGTACCGGCGATTTGAGAACCTCCTCCATTTTTTTCCTCCTCGTTTTTATGGTTCCGTAGCCGAATGGCAAGAAACGGAACGGATTGGTCATGTCTGTCTGTCCGTATGTCACTTTTTTCATCTTTAAAAATAACATGAAGGTTTCTAAAACCATTTTTTCTCAAAGTCAATCATTTGAAAGATAGGCACGTCTAAAATGGTAAAATGAATGTCCTCCCCCCCCCCTCCCCTCCTCTTACTTTTAAAGTATGGGAGTGAAAAATCTAAAAAATACATATGCTGTAGATCTCAATAAAAACTAACAACCAAAATTGAAATTGGTTTGAACAAGATACAGTGAGCAGTTTTGAGATATAGCGACCGCAAAGATAACTTTGTTTTTCATACAAACGCTATAAGAAACAAAGTAAATTTTTTGGTGGCGAAAAATAAGTGTTATAAAATATTCTACTGTTAGGGAACCCTACGTATGTGAGTCCGACTTGCACTTGGCCTATCTATCTAATACTATAAGAATCTTTGTCCTGACATACTGACTGACTGACTCACTGACAGACAACGCACAGCCTAAACCACTGGTCGTAGAGACTTAAAATTTGGAGCGTATATTTGTCTTAGTATGTAAGTTTGTACTAAGAAAGGATTTTCAAAAATTCACCCCATAAAGGGATGAAATGGGGGTTCAAAAATTGTATGGAGAAACAAGAATAGATAGTCTTTTCTTTTCGAAACTTCACACAAGTGCTCCAGTAAATAAATAAGTAAATATGTGTTTCAGGCTTTTTCGAAATTCGACCCCTGAGAGGGTGAAATGGGGAAACAAAATGTGAAAATCAATATTGTTTCGGATTGCGCTGAAATTTGGCATGTAGTTAGTTATTTTGGCGTAGGTATCCGTTAAAAAATGATTTTTCAAATTTTATTTTTTAAGGGGATGAAACGGGGGTTCAACGTTTGTATGGAGAAACAAGATAAGATAGTCTTTTCTATTCGAAACTTCGCACAAATGATTCAGTAAATAAAAAAGGTAAACACGTGTTTCGCACTTTTTCGAAATGCCACCCCTAAAAGGGTGAAGTCGGGTCACAAAGTCTGAAATCAATATTGTTTCGGATTGCGCTGAAATTTGACAGGCAGATAGTTATTTTGACGTAGGTATACGCTAATATAATATGAGTTTAATATAATTAAGATAGTTTAAAAACTAAAACAACCGAATTCCATGCCCCGCGAGTCAATTTCAGTAGCAAGTTTGAGATATTTATCGTCATATATCTGGAGATACTTATCAGATCTTGATAAAAATACAATGGGACCACCTCAGAAGGTACCCTTCCGATTAAAAAAAGAATCATTCAAATCGGTTCAAAACTGACGCAGTAACTATAGTAAAATAAAAGTAAAGTAATCGCGTAACATACACACAAAAAAAAAAAACTGGCCAAGTGCAAGTCGGACTAGCACTCGTAGGGTTCCGTAACACAGTAGAGTATTCTATAACTATGATTTTTTGCAACTACAAAAATAACTTTGTTTTTCATAGTGTTTGTATGAAAGACAAAGTTATACTTGCGGTCGCTATATTTCAACAACTACTGACTGTATCTTGGCTAACCAATTTTCGTTGAAAGTTTTTGTTGAGATCTACAGATACATATAATATATTTTTTCTAGATTTTTCACTCCCTTACTTTAGAAGTTAGAGGGGGGGGGGGGGGGGGGACACACATTTTTCCACTTTAGACGCGCCTATCTTTTAAATGATTGACTTTGAGATAAACTGGCCAAGTGAAGGTCGGACTCTCACACGTAGGGTTCCGTAGAGTAGTAGAGTATTCTATAACTTTTATTTTTCGCAACTACAAAAATAACTTTGTTAGGGTTCCGTAGCCAAATGGCATAAAACGGAACCATTATAGATTCGCCATGTCTGTCTGTCTGTCTGTCTGTCCGTCCGTATGTCACAGCCATTTTATTCCAAAACTATTAGGACTACAGAATTGAAACTTGGTAGGTAGATGTATTCTGTAAACCGCTTTCCGATTTTTCTACGAAAATAAAAAATATAAAAGTTTAAGGATACCCATACATGAAAATGGAACAAAAAAATTTTTTTTTCATCAAACCTATACGTGTAGGGTGTCTATGGATAGGTCTTTAAAAATGACATTGAGGTTCCTCAAATCATTTTTCTCAAAGTCAAGTGCGTCTAAAGTAGTAAAATGTGTCCCCCCCCCCCTCTGATTTCTAAAGTAAGGGAGCGAATAATCTAGAAAAAAATATATTCTGTAGATCTCAATAAAAACTTTTAACGAAAATTGGTTTGAACTAAATACAGTCAGCAGTTGTTGAGATATAGCGACCGCAAATATAACTTTGTTTTTCATAAAAACACTATGAAAAACAAAGTTATTTTTGTAGTTGCGAAATATCATAGTTATAGCATACTCTACTGTGTCACGGAACCCTACGAGTGCGAGGCCGACTTGCACTTGGCCAGTTTATTTTTCATAGTGTTTGTATGAAAAATAAAGTTATACTTGCGGTCGCTATATCTCAACAACTGATGACTGTCTCTCGTCTCAAACCAATTTTCGTTGAAAGTTTTTATTGAGATATACAGAATATATTTTTTCTAGATTTTTCACTCCACTCCACTTTAGAAGTTAGAGGACACACATTTTACCACTTTAGACGTGTCTGTCTTTTAAATGATTGACTTTGAGAAAAAATGGTTTTAGAAACCTCAATGTCATTTTTAAAGACCTTTCCATAGACACACACGAATAGGTTTGAAGAAAAATAATTTTTTTTTGTTCCAGTTCCTTGTATGGGATGCCCCCCTTAAGCTTTTATATTTTTTATTTTTGTACAAAAATCGGAAAGCGGTTTATAGAATACATCTACTTACCAAGTTTCAATTCTGTAGTCCTAATAGTTTCGGAATAAAATGGCTGTGACATAGTCCTAATAGTTTCGGAATAAAATGGCTGTGACATACGGACGGACAGACAGACAGACAGACATGGCGAATCTATAAGGGTTCTGTTTTTTGCTATTTGGCAACGGAACCCTAAAAAATGATTTTTGGAACCTCAATGTCATTTTTAAAGACCTATCCATAGACACCCCACACGTATAGGTTTTAAGAAAAAAAAATGTTTTTTGTTCCAGTTCCATGTATCGGATACCCCCCCTTAAACTTTTATATTTTTTATTATTGTATAAAAATCGGAAAGCGGTTCACAGAATACATTTACCTACCAAGTTTCAAGTCTGTTGTCGTAATAGTTTCGGAATAAAATGGCTGTGACATACGGACGGACAGACAGACAGACATGGCGAATCTATAAGGGTTCCGTTTTTTGCCATTCGGCTACGGAACCCTAAAAAAGACGATTTGAGAACCTCCTTTTTTTTGAAGTCGGTTGCAAATAAATTCATTCACAAAAGGAATAATACAGACTTCAAATGCCGCGCTAGTCATTTTCAGTACTAGGTTTATAGTGTTTATCTTCATATCTCTGCAAAACTAAACATATCTCGATGAAATTTAAATGGGATCATCTGTTATACCCATTCAAATAAAAAACGATTTTCCAAATCGGTTCAAGCGTCTTCGAGTAATCGGTCAACATACATAAAACAAACAAAAAATCCGACGAATTGAGAACCTCCTCCTTTTTTGTGAAGTTGGGTTCTCAAATAAATAAAAGTTTACAAAAACAACGCAAGGAATGTTGTACGAAAAATAAGACTTTATACTATTTTTAATCGACTTCACAAAAATGGAGGAGGTTCTCAATTAGTCAGAATATAAATATATATATATATATATATATATCTTTTCTATGTATGTTCGATTTTGAAAATCCTTTTTAAGCCGTAATACGTAATTTTAAACCTTAAAAGTACGTATTTATGTATAGTATAGCTCTGTAGGTAGTAAGTAACTTCGGCTGCCGCGCCACGGGCCGCGCGGTCATTACCGTCCCGCTCGGCTCGGCGTGTCCGCTAGCAAACGAGGTCGCAAGTCGAGTGCGGAGCGCGCATGCGCGAAATTACAGCGCGTTCCCCCGCGCCTGTATCGTTACCGGGGGTGCCGCGGCGTGTGTAGGCGGAGCAAGCGTGGGAAAAAAAATCTCAAGCGGGCTCTTAAAACCCACTTTTGAGTGCCATTCAGAATTACCCGAATATAATTCGGAATTGCACTCTGACAAAAAAAAATAACAATGTTTTCAAACATTTCTAATGATTAATTACAATGATATATTTATACAAGTCTTAGCAATAGTACTTGGGCATATATTCACGCAGACGGAGTGATATAAGCTGGTAACATGAAGTCTATTAATTTTGACATATTGGTTTATACAAAGACCCTGTGAACTCATCAAAAATTCATTCGTAAATACCCGAATGCACCCTACTTGAAGTCGCGTGGACCGATTTGGAAAATTCTTTTCGTGTTTGAAAGGGGTAAGGTTTTATAATTCACAGGTGATCCCATTAAAGTTCCCTCGAGATATGTTCAGTATCTCCAGACATATGGACATAAACACCTCAAACTTGGTACTGAAAATTAAAAGCATTTGAAGTCAGTTCTTGTAGTTTTTTATAACGTTCTTAAATTATCTATTTACATATACAATTGGCAAAGCACCGGAACATGTTATTCCGGAGGTTGCGGGTTCAAGTCCCGTTGGTACGATGAAATTTTGGATTGTGTTTAACAATTTACAAAGATATTAAGTGTGTTACACTTCAAAGAAACATAATATTTGATTTACGCAGTGCAACATCTCTCGTCGGATTTGAAAACTGTAATGATTTCTTCCGAATGATTAACTTACGTAATAAGTAGTCATAGATGGCGCCACCAATGCATAATTGGGTTAACAAATGCAATCCACTAATTTCGTAGTAACTTTACTTCGCACCATGGCTTAATTGGCAAAGCACCGGAACATGTTATTCCGGAGGTTGCGAGTTCAAGTCCCGTTGGTACGATAAAATTTTGGATTGTGTTTAACAATTTACAAAGATATTAAGTGTGTTACACTTCAAAGAAACATAATATTTGATTTACGCAGTGCAACATCTCTCGTCGGATTTGAAAACTGTAATGATTTCTTCCGAATGATTAACTTACGTAATAAGTAGTCATAGATGGCGCCACCAATGCATAATTAGGTTAACAAATGCAATCCACTAATTTCGTAGTAACTTTACATCGCACCATGGCTTAATTGGCAAAGCACCGGAACATGTTATTCCGGAGGTTGCGGGTTCAAGTCCCGTTGGTACGATGAAATTTTGGATTGTGTTTAACAATTTACAAAGATATTAAGTGTGTTACACTTCAAAGAAACATAATATCTATTTACAGTTTGCTGTCACAATGTTCGTAATGGCTCTTACAGCAGCGTTGGTAAATTACTGCCGGATTTTGATTTACTACGGTATGATTCAAATAATAATGCCTCAAATAGTCATAAATGCAGTTGTATTAATTCTTCTACTTCTGGATGCATCCTTCACCATCGTGTTTCTTATTGGTGGGCATAAGGTAAGCATTTATTTAATTTTATAACTAATTTTTTTTTAATGATATAAGGTAACAGGACATACACGACGCTCGCCTGATGGTAAGCGATGACATCTACCTATTACAGATACAGCGGCATGCAATATTCTGGACTGCCACAATTTTGCATGTCACTGCACCGCGCCTGTTACCTTGAGACATTAAGATGTTGAGTCTCACATGCCCAAAGATCGAAATCGAAAAAAAAAAAATACAAATGATGATATTTTTCAACCGACTTCTAAAATTCAAAAATGGAGGAGGTTCTCAATTCGTCTGTATTTTTTTTCGTATGTATGTTACGCGATTACTCCGTCGATTGTGAACCGATTCTAATGATATTTTTTATTTATTGGTAGGGATTTTTTTATTGATTTTAGTGGACCAAGGTAGTGACACATGGTTCTATTGTAATATCATAGAAATAACTCAAACTTGGAACTGACCTTCTTATGTAAACGAACATAAATTATTAAATTGTTAAACACAATCCAAAATTTCATCGTACCGACGGGACTTGAACCCGCAACCTCCGGATTAATTGGCAAAGCACCGGGACATGTTACTTCGGAGGTTGCGGGTTCAAGTCCGTCGGTTCGATGAAATTTTGGATTGTGTTTAACAATTTACAAAAATATAAAGTGTGTAACACTTCAAAGAAACATAATATATAAATTATTAATTCAAAGTAACACAAGTAACTGTAGGTAAAATTAATTATAGCAAAAAACCCATTTATTTTTGCAATAAGAAGGGGTGTTACATGTTCGACGTGTGTATTTGTGTATGTGTGTGTCTGTCTGTGGCATCGTAGAGCCCTAACGGATGAACCGATTACGATAAAGTTTTTTTGTTTGATCGATAGTTTTCTTAGCTTTAACTTATAAAACTTCGTTCAGCCGTTTAGAGACTGAGCTTTTTTCTAGATGATGCTATGGAATCAACTTATGTGGGTCTAAGCAATACGAAATTCGGTATACTCTTACTTCAACAATATTGTATGGACTTGGTAGCGTTGACCTGATGCTAGAACATCTCCTGAAATCTGCAGAATACTCATCTCCTCACTGACTTACAGCATAGTTGTCGAGTTTGGGATCATCGGAATGGTCTTAATGAAAAGATTGTGAATAGATCGGTCGGGGTGGATTTAAATGTTGAATTTAAGGTATTATTATTTACTTCCAACAAAGAGGAGGACCTCAATTTGTTTGTATGTTTCTTACGCATTTATTCCGCCAATTATTAATTGATTTGAATGATTCTTTGTAACCGACTTCAAAAAGGAGGAGGTTTTTCAATTCGACCGTATATATGTTTTTTTTTTCACGGGTTCACGGATAACTTCGTCATTTATGAACCGATTCTGATTATTCTTTTTTTGTTGGATAGGAGATATCTCAAGTGTGGTACCATGGTAATTTTATCGAGGTCTGATAAGTAGGTCTAATAGTCTCCAGAGATATGGAGATAAACACCTCAAAATTGGTAATGGAAATTAATAGCGCGGCATTGAAGTCGGTTCTTTTTATTTTTTTAAACGATCTTATATCATTGACAGGGTGAATAAGCTAGTAGCTTACCACCATCAAGAAAATAATT
The DNA here is from genome assembly GCA_954871355.1 of Cabera pusaria. Taxonomy (NCBI): domain Eukaryota; kingdom Metazoa; phylum Arthropoda; class Insecta; order Lepidoptera; family Geometridae; genus Cabera; species Cabera pusaria. The sequence goes on along the minus strand of OX940900.1, from coordinate 21,698,985 downwards.
GCCGCCATAACCTTACTGTGTTCCGGCAGCACACAGCCCTTGAGAGTCAGAGTATTCTAGGCCTAGCGAGTCACAAGATCAAACGCTAGCCTGTAAGATATAAAAAAACTTTTTTATTTTTCAGAAATCCGTACATCTTATGAAAGTTTTCTACATCTACAATATAGTGTTACTTTGTATGATGATTACATCTTATGTAATCGCGATCATGATTGGTCTGTACATCGTGGAAGAACATTTTGATGAAAGTGACACTATAATCATAAAACTAGGCTTCTGGTTCAAAACAATCACTGTAATTGGACTGATGATTGTTGGTGGGTTCGAGCTCTGTTATAATTTCTAGATTTTTTTATAACTAGGTTTTTTTAAGTTTTCTAGGGTTTTGTACCAAATGATCACCGACGGAACTCTACTATACTGAGACTTCACTGTCCGTTCGTCCATCCGTCTGTCTGTCCGTCCGTCTGTCCATCTGTCCGTCTGTTTGTCAGAGGGCCACAGGCCTATTACTATTACGATTTAGAAGAAACATCTTCAAAACATAGGTACATACTTAAAACGCAAACCAAAAAACATATTATTTCACGGCGAAATGCAATGTGGTGGTACCGCCCCAGGGAGACTAGCAGAAGTCCTACCACTACCACTACAAATTTACGATATGATATACCTATGTACAATGTTTTTCTTCGTAATATTAATATTAAATGTCTAATCAGGAAAACAACTGGAATAGTGTTAATCACCTTTTTAACCGACATCACAAAAAAGGAGGAGGTTCTCAATTCATAGGAAAAAATATATATATATATATATATTTATCTATGTTCACCGATTACTCGAAGATGCCTGAACCGATTTGGAAAATTATTTTTTTGTTTCAAAGGGGAGGACCCTGGTGGTCCCATTTAAATTTTAACGAAATCGTTCGAGCGGTTTTTAATATACCAACATTCGTATTACGATGCATTTAATTACCTCGATGACATGATACTAGCTATTGGCTACTTTGACAAGCGCGACATTTGAAGTCGGTTCTTTTAGTTTTGTAAACGATATTAAATACTGATTTATAAATATTAGATACAGAGATTTTGCGACACACAAATTCATCGGAGTGCGGCTAAGGACAGAGCCAGAGAGAAGGCGATGCACGAAGGAGGGAGATAGAAATATATACCATCTACCCGAACGAAGCGATTTGCTTCTTCGTTCATCATACGAACCGCCAAGGAATGGAATACCCTGCCTGAGTCTGTGTTTCCGGTTAAGTACAATATGGGGGTCTTCAAATCGCGAGTGAATAGGTATCTTCTGGGTAAGCACGCTACATCATTGATCGCATCATCACTTAACATCAGGTGAGATAGTGATCAAGTGCTACCCAGTTCGGTATAAAAAAAATAAACAACGTTTTTAAAGGCCGTTTGACAGCAGGCTTCGCACTATGTCTAGCATTATTCCAATATTTCAACATCTAGATAAACATTTGTTCTAGGAATTGAAGCCTACTTCGTATTGTTGATAAGAAGTGAACTCAGAAAACTTTCAAATAATCATAACTTCAGATTTACGAATAATGCGACGGAAGCCGAGTGCATCATGGAAAACGGAGTTGCAGAAAAAGCAGAAGATATTAAAGAAGATACTTTGATTCATTAAATGTTTATTGAATAAAAATTATCATAATTGTAAAATTCTACTTCATTTATGATTTAGTTGCAGGTATCCCACAATATATACTAGCTGTACCCGCGACTTCGTCCGCGTGGAATAGTGTCTTTGGGTAGCATTTTTAATTATTTAGTCTGATTATTTTACAAATAAGACACATTCGTATCCTACCTACACCGCACCGTACCACGCTGCGCTAATCCCCCCTCCCTCTCTCCCTCCCCCTCTCCCCTCCCCTCCCCCTCTACCCTTCCCTCCCCCTCTCTCTTCCCCCTAAGAAGCTAAAGTAGCCTATGTCCTTTCTCAGGTTCTTGACTATCTGTGTACCAAATTTCATTTAAATCCGTTAAGTAGAACATTCACATAAGCCTTACATATTTACATACAAACTTTCATCCCCTATTGTTATTTTACACCATTGAGGGTAAAACTTTTACAAACTTTGAATGTCATATTTATTTATATCGAATCATGGATTAAATATTAAGCGGGTGTGGTATTAAAATAATAATAATATGAGAAGGATAATACTATACAATCACTAGTATGAGAGATCGAGATGAACAACATTTTTTTATCCTTTACCTGCGTATGCAATTTAACTGGATCCAGCAATGTATGGAGCCAGCCAAGTTCTCTATGTATCGAATCAACAGCCTAAAAAATAAGTTTCAAGCTTCTAGCTCTAAAAATGACTACACTTACATACAACATTTCATCCCCCTTTCAACCCCTTACAACCCTTTTTTCGAATTAAAAAGTAGCCTATGTCCTTTCTCAGGCTCTAGACTATCTGTGTACCAAATTTCATTTAAATCGGTTCAGTGGTTTACGGCTACCGACGACGACTAACCAACGGCTGAGCGGATTTTCATAAATCAAAGCTAAGAATACTGTCGATTAGATAAACAAAACAAAATCAAAAGCTGTTCATCCGTTTAGGCACTACAATGCCACAGACACACACGCACACAGATACACACGTCAAACTTAATCACACCCCATATCTTCTTTACTCATCCATATCTTTGCATCGCGGGTTAAAAATATAGAGAACACGCACACAACTTTTGCCCGCCAAAACTTCATCGATGTAGTTGTTTTATCTTTATCGTAAAAGAGTAAATAACATACCAATACACACACACAAACTTTTGTAATTTAAAAATATTTGTGTTATTAACACGCGCATCCGTAGTAGGTGGAAACATCGATAATCTAGTGAATACAGGATGTTTTGTTACGTTTCTAGTTGGAACTTTAAATAGAAGTGTCTTTAATAATGATTAATAAATTAGTATTTAATTGGTAACATACAAGAAACAGCAAAATAATAACGTAGTTTTAGAAAAACTTGCAAGTATTTTTGAGATAGCGTTTTGTCGATGTTTCATTACATTGTCACTGACTAATCTATAATTTATTTCTTTCTTTTAATTGTGCAAAATAATATATAGAATAATATACATGGATAATGGAGCACCATACACAAAGTATACAATTTAGACATTTATTAAAATTGAGACACTTAGGGTCAGTTCACACCGCAACGCGACGCGAAGTGACGAAGCTTTTGATTTCGCGCGGCGCAGTGAGAAGCTGCGTGGCGCAGCCCAATGCCGCGCGGCGCAGCAAAACGCGCAACGCCACCAAATTATCGCAATGCAATGTGTATCTTATTGTGTAGTTAATAAAGTTCAATTGTTTATCACGCGGCATCCCGCTGCGCGCGACGCCGCGCGGCGCAGCTGGAAGCCGCCGAACATACTCAATGAAATGTGTATCTTTTTGTTTAGTAAATACAGTTTTATTGTATCACTCTCTTAATAAGTGCGCGCCGCGTCGCGTCGCGTCGCGGTCTGAGCTGACCCTATATTTCGAGAACCCAGTGGCGCTGTGAGAGATCGGTTTTAACGCCAGAGGTAGTGGGTTTAATACCCCTAAATCTAACCAATGGATATTTTGAACATCTAATCTGTTTCGGCAGCTGCTGTCTTTGAAAGCCAGCTCACATTATAAGCCCAGCGTACTACCATTCTCGACTGCATCATAACTTACCAACAGGTGAGATAGTGGTTAAACCCTATAAGATATAAAAAGAAAATAAGAATAATAACAGACCAAACCTACTCAAGAACAAATAATATCAGTTATTTTTCAGTGGCAAGTTTGAGGTTATCACCAACACCCTTTGACCCAACGAATCTAAAAAATGTTTTGATATCACCGTTTTGACCATTCTATAAATTCTTCTTAATTGGCCTGTATAAAAAAAAAACCAGTAGTTTTATTTAGTACTTAAAGTAAATATATATTATCAAATAAATGAATTATTGACAAAATATTCAGAGATAGGTACAGCTACTTGCTTCGAATTCCTGATGTAAGCGGCTACTGCAAGAGCCATCGTGAATCATTGCCAAAAATTATTTGATCAGCCTGTATATACGCGGCTCCAATTACCACAAATTAAAACAAAAACACTTGGACAAGTAGTTGTCTCTTCGAGGGCACTGTCATAAGTTTCACTGACTATCACAAAAAATATATTCTATTTTAAAGGGAAATTTAATTAATGATTTATTGTGTTGCTTCATTGTATAAAAATGAAATTAGAACTGCCGGAGTTTAAGCGATGTTGCTGTTGCATACCATTACGATATGGACTATTGGCATGGACTTATATTAAAATGGTGAGTAGTTCTTCTTGAATATTGTAGTTCATTAAGTTATCCAGTCTGGTTAAGTGACCAGGAGGCCAACTCCGAAATGATACATCCGAAAGTTCGGGCCCGACAGAAACACGATAGTAGGTATTTACCGATGACCTATTTGCTACGAACAAAGATTGAACATTTTTTACATTTAAAAAAAGTTCAAAAACTAAAGCCCGACTACATAAGTTATTTTAAAAAAATAATAAAACCGACTTCATAACCACAAAAAGGCACTCAAAAGCGAAAAATAATTTACTTAAAATTATTATAAGCGTTACCCACTTCTCTATTTGAAGTCGGTGCCAGCCAAGTCTAATAGGTAGTAGATAGATAATACCTACATGTATCTACCTACTTACTAACCTACATGTACCTACTTACTACTACTACATACATAGTATCTAACTAATATCCAATAGACTTGGCTGGCACCGACTTCAAATAGAGAAGTGGGTAACGCTTATAATAATTTTAAGTAAATTATTTTTCGCTTTTGAGTGCCTTTTTGTGGTTATGAAGTCGGTTTTATTTATTTTGAAAAATAACTTATTTTACCCTTTTTAGTGCAAAAAAAGTTTCAATGAAATTACATGCATCTATTAAATTTCGTGTCTGGGCCGTTATACACTGACGGATATATACTTTTTGAAAATTTCAAGTATGTACCTATAACGGTTAAGAAGATACAGATCTATAAAGTGCGCACATATACGAGTAGACACACGGACGGACGGACGGACGGACGGACGGACGAACAGACAACAAAGTCTCAGAAAGTGTTCATTTGGTAGCCTTTGGGTTCGGAACCCTAAAAAAATTGACTTTAAATGCCGCGCTAAAGTGAAAATATTCACTAGTAATAATTATGTCATCAAGGTATCAAAGGACAATGCCCCAAAATGGCCCTGTTCAATTAAAGCATCTGACACACACGATAATTAATTATTTTATTACAATAATTCCAAATACTTTTATAACACGGACTAGTTGTATTCCAAAATGAATATTAAAAAGTAATATTAACACGGACTAGTTGTATTCCAAAATGAATATTAAAAGTAGTATTATTAACATTAATTGCCGCCATATGGCCAGCAGAGTACTAAATCACTCTACTACGTTATAAGAGGCACTTCCCTATATTGTGGATACCCGAATTATGAAAGCACTGTGTAGCCAACCTAACAACGGGAAGTATTATTTACGTAGTAACTATTATATAATATGTGGTTTTATGCTTATAATTTTTTTTTGCCGTGTTGATTGGTACAAAGTACGTTCATAATTCTGAGTTATTTTATTATGTATGCAGTGTCGCGGGACTGAAATGGCCGCCATCTTCGCCAAATGTCATGTCATGTCAAAAAATATTAGGTATGTTTAAAAAAGTTTGCACCCTAACAAGACTTTGCCCGGTAGAACATTCCTGTGAAGACAAATTATTTATATTTATATATAATTATTTACTATAATTATTAATATATAATTATTTATTCAGGGCCCGGTGGCGTAATTGGGAGAACGGTCGGCTTTGATGCCGTGGTACCGAGTTCAAACCGCCGTGCACCAATGAATTTTTCTATCGAAAAATATATGTGCGCTTCTCACAGTGGCCCTCCGGTGAAGAAAAACATCGTTAAGAAACCAATAACCCCCGCATGGTGGTAGAACATATCTAGTGTCCGCCTGGCCAGCTACCGCCCTCAAGTCAGAAAATCTGTCGCCAAACATCTAATGTGTTCCGGCAGCTATCCTTGAGAGCCAGTTCCCATTCTAGTCCACTTTTCTATCTTCGACCGCATCATCACTTAGCAACAGGTGAGATAGTGGTCAAACGCTTGCCTACAAGATATAAAAAAAAATTATCCCCACCTTTATTTCTATCTCGCTCACAGTTACCGTAAGAATATCTTATATGCAATAGCAATCTCCATTGTGTATAATCTTCTTGGGACTCTTCTACTAAAACTAGTACATTCTCCTATGTTTGAGGTATTTATCTCCATATCTCTGGTGATACTAATCAGATCTCGATAAAATTAAAATGGGACTTCCTCGGAAACGTATCCTACCTATTAAAAAAAGAATCATTTGAATCGGTTCACAATTGATGGAGAAATCGCGTCACATACACACAAAAAAAAAAAAAAACATACAGACGAATTGAGAACCTCCTCTTTTTTTGTGAAGTCGGTTAAAAAATCACACTAAAAAGTATGAAACTAGAAAATATTCTCGATCAAACACATAATCGTCCCTTTTGCTTCTTTGCAACGCCGTGGGATAAAAAATGTTTTAACCGACTTCAAAAAAGGAGGATGTTTCTCAATTCGACCGTATATATGCTTTTTTTTATGTTTGTTCGCGGATAACTTCGTCGTTTATGAACCGATTTTGATTATTCTTTTTTTGTTGGAAAGAAAATGTCCTAAGTGTGGTAACATGTTAATTGTATCGAGGTCTGATTATTATCTCCAGAGATATGGAGATAAAAATCTCAAAATTGGTACTCAAAACTAATAACGCGGCATTGAAGACGGTTCTTTTTTAGTTTTTTAAACGATATTATCTTGACTTCGACGGGATATATCTCGCAAACGGTATATTTTAAAAATATATGACGTAGAAAACCCTACCTTCATTTTAAAATCCCTATTCAACGATACCACACCCGATGGGGTTGGGTGATTGTTTTTTTTAGTTCATGACTTAGTGCCCCCTAGAGGGCTACACATTCAATATTTTGTGACATCACATAGCCTTTAACCAGCAGACAAATAAATGCGTCCAACGACTCCTCATTTGTTAAATTATGATAAGAAGTTTGGAAGTTATGAGGGAATAGATGAACATACATACATACCCACATACCGGTCAAAAACATTACCCTCCTTTTTGCTTCGCCGTAGTCGGGAAAACATTTTTTTTTTTTTTTTTATAAATTAGGATACACAATACAAGTATTGTATTGCCTAATCATACTACAATCTAGCCTAGGTAGGCTAATAAGTAATTTAAATCTATCATAAACTTATAAATTGACATAAACAAAGAATGTGCCCATCGGCACTTTTCTTATTGTCTCTATTGTTAAGGTGAAGACATGACGATAAAACTCTCGTCGAATTATCGGTGGAGCTTTTTCGTTTCGTTCGACTGAATGATAAACTAAACAGACCAACCGATGTAATTCGTAGTAGGAAACGTCTGATGATTTCGGCCGATACTTTGGATACCGACACTTCGGTGTGGGCCTCCAGTTATATTACAGAATAAGTATACACATTCGTATTCAAGAAGATTTTGACAATCGCATAGTCTCTTCACCGTGCGGCCTTCATCATCATCACCATCATCAGCCTAATACTATTTTTTTATGGTAAAATGTAACAGGACAAGCACGACGCTCGCCTGATGGTAAGCGATGGCGTCTACCTATTACAGATACAGCGGCATGCAAAATTCTGGCAGTCCAGAATTTTGCATGTCACTGTACTGCGCCTGGAACCTTGAGACATAAAGATGTTGAGTCTCACATGCCCCATTTCACTGGAAACATTCCTATTTCACGGCTGAAAATTAATTCGCAAAGTGGTGGTACCGCCCCAGGCGGACTAGCAGACGTTCTACCACTATAAAAACTAGTCCACTGCTGGACATAGGCTAATCTCATCCAGCTCTTGCCAGCTACTTTGCGAACATCATCGCTCCACCTAGACTGAGGGCGTCCGACGCTACGTTTGCTGATTCGCGATCTCTACTCAATAACTCGTTTACCCTAGCGGTTATCGGTTCTTCGGCTGTAAATTTAAATAATTTTTAATATGAATAAAAAAATATGTATTAAAACAAGTGACAAGCCCCATAGAGTTTCTTGGTGTTTCTTCTCTGATGGGAGTACTTCCGAAACACCAGTAGATTCAACAGTCAATCAGTTTTCATCTTTTGTTTCCAGATCTAGGGTTGCCTATTACGACGGTATTATGCAGCTGATAGACGTTTAGTTATTGTGTTTCATTATAAACATTGTCTGAAGTACTGAAACATGCACTGGGTTGGTGGTGCACGTAATAGTACGGTTGGCAACTATACATTAATCAGGGGAATTAAACATTTGTTTTAAGTGTGACGTTCGACGTCTAGATGAAATTTGAATGGCTCTATACTTATGTTTTTTTTTTGTAAATTCAAAGCAATAAGTTATGTTTCTGATATATTTATAATTATTATCAATGAATATGACTTATTTAATGTTATTTGACGCGTGTAAGTGCAAATTTTTTATTTGCTCATATACTGAATAGATGCTTTGACTTTGACTTTAATGTTATCGATCCATTGCCACGTCAGGCTTACTTATTTGATGTTATATGCTATGTCGATGAGTTAAACTTAAATGTATATATTTTCAGATTGGCGAGTTACTTGTTTGTTTATTTGTTACTTTTCTGCTCTTTCATTACATCAAGTTATTGTCAGTGATAGACATACCTGAAATATTGATATTAATCATAGTTGGAGTGTTCATCGAGATGTTACTACTATCGGACATAAGTTTCAGCGTCGTGTTTCTAATTGGTGGACATCAGGTAAGAAAACAATGTTCTTTTCTGAAAGGTTTTTATTTATATATATAGAACTGGGCAGCACTTGACCACTATCTCACCTGATGTTAAGTGATGATGCGGTCGATGATGGAGCGCGCTTACCCAAAAGATACCTATTCACTCGCGATTTGAAGACCCCCATATTGTATTTAGCCGGAAACACAGACTCAGGCAGGGCATTCCATTCCCTGGCGGTTCGCATGATGAACGAAGATGCAAATCGCTATTATTAATCAACAATTATTATTTTATCAACCGGCTTCACAAAAAAGGAGGAGGTTCTCAATTCGTCGGAATCTTTTTTTAATATTTTTTATGTATGTTCACCGATTACTCGAAGATGCCTGAACAGATTTGGAAAATTCTTTTTTTGTTTCAAAGGATACCCTTTCCAAGTGGTTCCGTTTAAATTTTAACGAAAACGTTTTTAATATATCAACATTTGTATTACGATACATTTACATACCTAGGCGACATACTAACTACTGGCACAGACTAGCGCGACGTTTAAAGTCGGTTCGTTTAGTTTTTTAAATTATAAGTCTTAGTAAATTCAAATCGTAAATTCAAGTTAAAGTCAAATGTGAAGTCAAGTTACTGAAGATTTTCAGTGGAATTTTGGCGTGAACTTAAATAACATGTTTTTCAACATTGTGATATTTCCCTTCACGCGTATACAGTGTCCGACACATATTAATGTTATTCATGTTTATAATAATTCACTTTTATTACACATTAAATCGCGAAAGAGCACCAGTTTTAGAAAAACATACCAAGAGAGCACACACATTTTTAACCAACTTCAAAAAAAGGAGGAGGTTTCTCAATTCGAACGTATATATTTTTTTTTATGTTTGTTGGCGGATAACTTCGTCGTTTATGAACCGATTTTGATTATTCTTTTTTTGTTGGAAAGGAGATATCCCAAAATACATATAATATATAAACACCTCAAAATTGGTACTGAAAATTAATAGCGCGCATTGAAGTCGTTTTTTTTAGTTTTTTAAACGACCTATTTTCAGGCTACCGCCACTGTCCTACACGCGCTGTACTTGGACTGGACTATGACTTAAATGTGACTTTGACTGGACTCTACCACTTGTATCTACAAAAACTTGAGCTATTATATGACACTGGCTTAATAAGATAATCACGCCATAAGAAACAAAAAAGTTTAATTTTAAATTTGTTTTTCAGAAAATTGTACGACTTCTAACAGTTTACTACAAATACAGTATTGTATTTTTATGTATAATGGCTACCAGCTTAATTATCATATCCATTTTGGACTTTGTTTATATTGGCCAAAATCTGACGGAAGAGATCGCCACACAGCATTTATCCTTTGGACTAATGACTCAAGCCAGAATTATTGTAATTTTATTTAGCATCGGTAAGTAAAGTTAAGATTTAATTAATGGATTTTAATATCATATTTCCGTACCGTTCCTACTATTAAATAGAAGATTTATTTTTAGGGTTCCGTAGCCGAATGGCAAAAAACGGAACCCTTATAGATTCGGCATGTCTGTCTGTCTGTCTGTCCGTCCGTATGTCACAGCCATTTTATTCCGAAACTGTTAGGATTACAGAATTGAAACTTGGTAGGTAGATGTATTCTGTGAACCGCTTTCCGATTCCGATGGGGGGCATCCCATACAAAGAACTGGAATAAAAAAAAAAAATTTTTCTTCAAACCTATACGTGTGGGGTATCTATGGATAGGTCTTTAAAAATGACATTGAGGTTCCTAAAATATTTTTTTCTCAAAGTCAATCATTTGAAAGATAGGCGCGCCTAAAGTGGTAAAATGTGTGTCCCCCCCTCCCCCTCTAACTTTTAAAGTATGGGAGTGAAAAATCTAAAAAATATATATGCTGTAGATCTCAATAAAAACTTACAACGAAAATTGGTTCGAACGAGATACAGTCAGCAGTTTTAGAGATATGGCGACCGCAAAGATAACTTTGATTTTCATACAAACACTATGAAAAACAAAGTTAATTTTGTAGTTGCGAAAAATCAAAGTTATAGAATCTCTACTGTGTTACGGAACCCTACGAGTACGAGTCCAACTTGCACTTGTCCAGTTTTTACTAGCTGTGCCCAGCGGTTTTACCCGCGTAGACATCGCTCCCGTAGGAATATCGGGTATTCTATGTGTTATTTCAGGATCTAGGCTATCTTCATACTACTTCACAAAATTTTAGCTCAATCGGTTTAGTAGTTTTTGCGTGAAAGAGCAACAAACATACATGCATACATTATTACAAACATACAAACATACATCCATACAATCTTACAAACTTTCGCGTTTATAATATTATATAGTAGGATAGTAAAAAGTAGGATAGGATATTATTAGGATATCTGATAGGCTTTAAGGGTTCATCCATAAAGTACGTCACATTAATTTCGTGATATTTTTGACCCCTTCTCCGTCCTTGTCACAGTTGATCACATTTGTGCAAAGATCTGCTACATATTAAACTCGATCGCGTACTGCGGCCCCCATGAGAACGACCTTGAACAGAGTTTGTCCCTTTCTTTTGTATGGACAACTTATATATATCATACGTATATCATACATGTAGTATAGAATATATATAGGACCATCAGGTTGTTAGACAAGGACACACTCCCACCCTGGTGTCTCTCAATTGGGCCGTTTTGTTCTACAAAGTAATTACAACCTTATAGTTAAAGTATACGGATTAAATTGAGTTTGTCAAAACATCTGCAGTGTACCATCCTTTTTATAATGTCTATGCATTTGTGAGAACCTCGGTAGTGTGACGTCACATATGTTACAATTTTACATCTAGAAATTATTAAATTATAACAATAGTCTCGAAATTAGCCCAAAAAACAATTTAAGCTTTATGCTCATACAAGAGTTGTAAATATTTTTAAGTTTATTATGAATAGTTTAAATTTAATGTACTTTATTTGTCACTCTCAAGAGCTGACTGCTGCCATCTGTCGCTAATATTATAGAAAAACTTTGAAGTGCCACTAAATGCAATCCTACCTAATTTTAAAGTGAAAGGTTGTATATAGCTCACGGCTGAACGGTATTGAAGGAAACTTGATAAAGAAATAGCTTATAGCCTGAATTACAACCTATCTGTCAAATATATATATGTCAATAAGATGGTAACGTTGGCGAAACCTCGGGACACAGTTAGTAAACAGACAAAATAAATGAGGTCATATCCGAATAGGGAATATGCATGTGGTATAAATATACTTGAAATCATTAATTTTCGAATCATTATTGTGGTATTGTATTTTGAACATTTTTTATAAATAAAATACTTGTAAATTGGTTAAAATATTTATGAAAAATGCAAGACAAGCGTGGAAAATTTTAATTTGCTAAACATATCACTTGTCAATTAGAAAGTGACGTCACAGCATACACTTGACTGCTGTCACCACAGACTAAATCTTTGTCATATAAATTGTATGCACTGTTGTACGAATACGTACTATTTCTATTACAAAGATTTAATCTGTGGGGACAGTGTGGTGAGCTGTGACGTCACAAAAGCGCGCGAAAATTTGGCGGCGTTTTAGACAAACTATTTTTGTAGCTTAATTTGAACACATTCAATATTATTTCTTTTTTTTACTATATTATATGGATGTAATCAGTAAAATAAAAATATTTAAAAAATCATGCGTATTTCCTATTTAATGTGTGTAACAACACCACACGGTGTTGTAGAATTTATGTACTACATGTTTTGATGGAGGGTGTGCAGAATGATAACTACAGAAGGTCTTGTTTCAGCCAAAACAGGCCGTTTGATGTTGGCATATGTGATTTTATTTTAGGATGTCCAATGTTAGATCAAACTAAATATTTGTATGCATTATGTGATTAAGTTTGCTTAAGTAGTATTTTAATTGCATGTCTTCATAGAGCAATGTGGTCCCTTAGTGGCAAATCCTATTCAGTTAATTTAAATTTAAAAAAAAACGGGTTGCACTCCGGGAGTGCCAGCAGGGGCCTTATTCAGTATGACCAATGAGATAACGCGTTCCTTAACGCGTCACTTTACGTTATTGAAAAATTGTATTCTGTATGCCACACGATAGGTAAATTATACAAAACGCGCGCGTTACACGTCCTCATATGTCACGATATTTTGACAGCTCAAAACGCGCTCATAACCTTACCCTACCGCGTTTTAATTGGCATATAGAATACCATAACGCGGAGATAACGTAACACGGCACGGTAAGACTTTAAAATGGTCATACTGAATAAGGCCCCAGAAGTGAAAACTTGAACATTAACGTTGTACATTAGGTCTACTCTCCTTACGTCTTACGAATTTTCGACCAGGTCCTGACGCAAGTTTATCATTTTTTACCCATCGCAAAAAAGTTCACAAGATGTTTTCACTTCAAAAACAAGAAAAAAGATCTTAATTAATTTAGTAAATGAAAGCAAAAACGTGTTAATTGAGTTTCTAAATATTAATGTCTTTTTTCAGGCATTGAAGTTTATTACGTCTTACTACTACGTAGTGAGATACAAAAACTAGACAGTGCCTGCAATTTTGGATTTAACAACATCGCAGCTGAAGCCGTATGTACTATGGAAATCGGAAATAATAACAATGGAACGTACACACGTGAAACAAATGCGCATGGATCCGGTGAAAGTGGAACTGAAGAATATGGACCAGTTGAAAGTGGAAATATAATTGATAAGCCCATAGTCAAATTTAAAACTGCTATGGTCCAACATTTAGATCATGGAAACGGTGTCAGATCTATTGTATATTAATTTATTTATTATCTCTGTTAATGTTAGTCAAATAAAAAAAAATTCTATAACAAATACATTAATTCAAATAAAAATAAACATTATTGAGTATAAAAACTGATTTTGTCCCTCACGTCTACAGTGAAAGACCCCATCACACTAGCGGCATTACCGCGCTAGATTGCCAGATAAATTTGCTGGACAAGGTACCAACCTGGGGCCTTATTCAGTATGACCATTTTAAAGTCTTACCGTGCCGTGTTACGTTATTTCCGCGTTATGGTATTCTCTATGCCAATTAAAACACGGTAGGGTAAGGTTATGAGCGCGTTTTGAGCTGTCAAAATATCGTGACATATGAGGACATGTAACGCGCACGTTTTGTATAATTTACCTATAGTGTGGCATACAGAATACAATTTTTCAATAACGTAACGTGGCGCGTTAAGGAACGCGTTATCTCATTGGTCATACTGAATAAGGTCCCTGACTGGGGATCGCGCCCCTTCTCCCGCAAACGTTGTCCCAACTCCAGTACGAATTTCCTAGCCTCAGAGCCCCAAGGTCCCGCTTGTTCTTATTAAATTTTAAAACGGCTTTAAATTTGTAAGACATGGTGTTAACATAAAGTAATTCTGAAATAAATCTCTGTTAATTGAGTATTTAAAAAAATAAACGTCCTGTTTACTTAATGTAGTAGTTTTCTTAATCGACTTCCAAAAAAAGGAGGAGGTTCTCAATTCTGAAGGAACTATTTTTTTAAGTATGTTCGGGTTACTTAGTAACTATTATATAATCTGTGGTTCCGTTATTTAAGGACGCGTATGCAAAATTATTTTTTTGATCAAAAAAGGTTTATACCGAAGGAGTCGTTTTTCAAACTTGCAATGATGATAAGTTTTGGAAACAGACAACGGAACGATGTTATTCTATGGGGTAGCTTAACAGACGTCCAAAGGGCCTTGCTAGTACAAAAATCCTTGGGAATAATGTAAGCCACTATTTAGGGAGTATCGCATACTTACACTGCCCTGTATGTATATTCTGGAAGCAGCTAAGTTGACTAAGTTGAGTTGCTGACTGTATCTCGTTCAAACCAATTTTCGTTGTTAGTTTTTATTGAGATCTACATCACATATATTTTTTTGATTTTTCACTCCCATACTTTAAAAGTTAGAGGGGAGGGACACACATTTTACCACTTTAGACGCGCCTATCTTTCAAATGATTGACTTTGAGAAAAAATGATTTTAGGAACCTATGTCATTTTTAAAGACCTATCCATAGACGTACCTCACACGTATAGGTTTGAAGATTTTTTTAAATTTCAGTTTCATGTATGGGATGCGCATACATACATACAGATAGTGTATAGATATATTCAAGAGTATGGTTAAGGATTAAATGCGGGAAAAGCTGCGGGCGCAGCTAGTTTTTAGGGATCCGTACCTCAAAAGGAAAAAGGAACCCTTGTAGGATCACATTGTTGTCCTTCAGATTGTATGTAAGTCTGTCTGTCTGTCCGTCTATCAATACCCCTTTATGTCTATTTAACCTTTAAATCGATTTTTTAACCGACTTCACAAAAAAGGAAGAGGTTCTCAATTCGTTGGAACCTATTTTCTTCTTTTTTTTAATGTATGTTCACCGATTACTCGAAGATGCCTGAACCGATTTGCAAAATTCTTTTTGTTTCAAGGGTACCTCTTTTTTGTTGTAAGGGTAAGGTTCACAGGTGGTTAAATACTAACGAAATCGGCCGAGCCGTTTTTAATATATAAACATTTGTATTACGACGCATTTACTTATCTCAACGACTTACTAGTTACTACTAACTACTGGCATAGATTATGTAATAGTTACTACGTCTACTGGCTACTTTGACTAGCGCGACGTTTGCAGTCGGTTCTATTAGTTTTTTAAACGATCTATAAATAAGAGATAGTCAAGTTATTTCATCATACGCATTATAATAGTGTAAATGGAATTTCCTGCCGCAGTCTGTGTTTCCGGTTAAGTACAATTTAGGGGTCTTCGCAAATAAACTGCCGAAGTGCAAGTTGGACTCGCACTCGTAGGGTTCCGTACCACACTACAGTATTTTATAAGATCGAGAAAAAAATACCGCTATCATTTTTCGCCAGCAAAAAAGAATAATTATTAAACATTTTGTTTCTTATAACGCCATCTAACGTCTAACAAAGGAGTTAGAGATTGGCATTTCAATATAACGCCAGCTATGGACGTTTACCTCAGCGTTCATAGATGGCGTTATATTGAAATGCCGAAAAAACACGTTTCTTGTATGGGGACCCCCTATTATTTTTTACTTTATTCTGTTTTTAGTATTTGTTGTTACAGCGGCAACAGAAATACATCATTTTTGAAAATTTCAACTGTCTAACTATCACGGTTCATGAGATATAGCTGGGACAGACGGACAGACAGACAGACAGACAGACGGACAGCGGAGTCTTAGTAATAGGGTCCCGTTGTATACCCTTTGGGTACGGAACCCTTATAAAAAAGTAAGCGTGATATCATGGACCACAACATCGTCACTGATAGTAAATGACGATGGTGAATAGGTGGTAGTGAAGCTGTGATAGTGGGCAAGCGTAGATTAGCGCTTGATTTGCTTTTTGTATATGCTCTATTTATTATCATTTAAATCACTAAGTGGGATTTTCAATGTGTTAGTGACGTACATCCGCTTCTATCCCCGGAAGCAATGATTAATCACGTGAATACAGAATGTAGGCTAATTTAAACCACAAAAGCCATAGCAAGATCGTTATAAGAATTTACAACATTTATTACATTTCCAGAAAAAATACAATAAGTAGATAATACTTACGCACATTTTCTAAGTTTTCAAAATGCTTTAATGTCGTCTTTAGAGTTTGTTTATACTGGTTACACACAATTTAATTAAAATAAGGAATTATACAATACAACAGAGATTCATCATCATCGGTTCTACGACAGATGTGACCAGCCCACTGCCATTCCAGCATGCTAATTCTCTGAGCTATGTCGATTACTTTGGTTCTCTGCCGGATGATTTCCTTTCGAATTCGATTCTTCAAAGAAACTCCGAGCATAGCCCTCTCCATAGGCTGATCTCTAGCTGGCTGAGCGACTTTGAATTGGTGAACTAATTGCACCATCAGTGTCCACTTCCCGGCTTAGTAAGTAATAATAACAGGTAGGACGTACTCGTCAATGGCTAACAAGTTTATCTTCTGGTTTTGTGGTATGAATGGAATGAAATGGAATGGAATGGAATGGAATGGAATGGAATGGAATGGAATGGAATGGAATGGAATGGAATGGAATGGAATGTAATGCAATGCAATGCAATGGAATAGAATGCAATAGAATGCAATGCAATGCAATGGAATAGAATGCAATAGAATGCAATGCAATGCAATTCAATGGAATAGAATTGAATGGAATGGAATAGAATGCAATGCAATGCAATGCAACGCAATGCAAAGGAATATCTTTTAAAATATTAAACAATTTATTCAATTACCAATCTTTTAACTATCTCTTAAATTTAACGTAAGGCTGCTTTTTCATATCTTCAGACAATTTGTTATATAACACACATAACAAAGCAATTTTTAATTAGTACCGCTGTTGTTGGCGCTAGGTCTAGAACTAGTCGTTCACCACGTCGGTTACGAGTGGTGTTTGGTGGTGTTACGAAGGTATACATCTTTAGCTTTTGAAAATAGCTCAAAATGGTTTTTAACAAATATACATATTACAAAGATGTATAAGCAAGGCAGCAATATTTCAAACTGTTTTAAATATGGTCTGCAAGGGGGGGGATCCCTACCATTGCGCGAAAAATTTTTTTTGGGCTATGAATGCTGTAGGAAAATCTGTAGAATTACCCCAAAGTATTAGGCCATATTGCAGTACTTACTGTAGTGCTATTCTGTTAGCTAATCTCGGAAGCGAACTTCGCAGTGAGTTTTGAATTTCGTGTTAGGAAATTCAACCGTATCACAATCGTGTTACGATTTGAATTTCGTAGTACGCCTCACCGCGGATTCCGCTTGCGAGATGCGTAAACTAGCTTACAGAATAGCCTGGCTGCTCTTATGTAGCCGTGATATGCCAATAAAACTGTACTTATGGATGAGGTTTTCTTCAATTTAACTAAACAGTAAAAACTCGATGAAAAGACTCGACGAAGTTTTCCGAATGCTGCCCATCCCAGCTGTATTCTTCTGCGAGCTCTCTTCTCCTTCTCGTTTGAGTCTCTCTCGCCGAAGTTGTTTCTGCCCAATTGCAAGATTTGCCCAAGGTAGACATATTCGTGAACAACTTCGAGAGGAACTCCGTTTGAGACAATCGGTTCTGGAATAACATGTTCGTTGAACATGATCTTGATCTTGTCCCAGTTTATCCGGAGACCAATGCGTGCAGTAGAATCAGCAAGGGTCTGCTGACCAGCATGTATTGCAGGTCTTGCACGGTATCAGCTATGATGACGATGTCATCCGCAAATGTCAAGTGTGAGTGGTAATTGCCGATTGTATTTATGCCCCGTTGTTTCCAGTTCAGCGTTTTTAACATATCCTCTAGACTTCTACAGCGTTTGTGTATAATAATTTGGGGGAAACACAGACCTGCTACATATTAACTTGATCGCGTACATCGGCCCCCATGAGAACGACCTTAAACGGAGTTTGTGCATTTCTTTTGTATGGACAACTTATATATATACCATACGTATACCATACATATAGTATAGAACATATATAGGACTATCAAGTTGTTAGACAAGGACACACTCCCACCCTGGTGTCTCTCAATTGGGCCGTTTTGTTCTACAAAGCAATTACAACCTTATTGTTAAAGCATACGGATTAAATTGAATTTGTCAAAACATCTGCAGTGCACCATCCTTTTTATTACGTCTATGGGGGGAAATAACGTCCCTTTGTCTCACTCCTCGATGTAAGTAGATGTGTTCAGTCTGCTGACTTCAGCGGTTATAGTCGTAGCGTCATATAGACCTCTCATAACTTGGTCAATCCCGCCCCCGCCCTTTGTCGGTCGCCAGAGCCTCGTTTGCTAATCGGCAGGATGCACCACGTGCAGGGAGGTTGGCTGGGAGCAATCAGGTGGAATTTTGCTACCCTACATCCGCAACAACAGAGTTTCAGCACAAAGTAATTAAGCTGAACACTTGATTCCTGTCAACTGGAAACAGTTTTATTAGATCCAAATATGAAAGCGTAGATAACTGAAAAAATAATAATAAATTTCGGTTGCGTAGGTCATTTACATTATCCACAATGTAAATGACCTACATAGCACGAATCTACAGTCAGTAGGTATTATTTAAGTTTCCTAATTGCTTATTTTTTAACTGACTTCCAAAAAGAAAGGTTCTCAATTCGTCTGTATGTTTTTTTTCGTTTTTTTGTGTATGTTACGCGATTACTCCGTTAATTGCAAACCGATTCGAATGATTCTTTTTGTAATCTATAGGATACGTTGTCGAGGTGGTCCCATTGTAATTTCATCGAGATTTGATAAGTATCTCTAGAGATATGACGATAAACGTCTCAAACTTGCTAATAAAATTGACTCGCGGGCATTGAAGTCAGTTGTTTTAGTTTTTAATCTTAATTATTATGTACCTAAACTATTGCTTAAAACACAATTATATACCTGCCAAATTAGAGCAATTTGGCGCATTTCCTAAGCCCGTGTATAATTAAGATTAAATTTTGAACAATGTTTATGTACGATTAACAAAACATCACGAAAACGAGCAATTGTTGGAGCCATTGCGATATCATTGCCAAATAATGTTTTAACATTCTGTATATGTACATACAAATTTCTTATGACTATTTATTTACAGCAAAAATGCTTTGACTGTTCTTCTCTGAGCATATACCAATGAGAAACCGGCTCTCTTGTTCCTTACGGAGACGCAGATACGATGTCCGTCTGATGTTGCGTACCTTATTTGTTACGCCCTGTGTCAGAAAATCAATCCAAAAATCCGCTTTGCTATAATTATGTCAAATTTAGGATTAAAATGTTTACAGCTCACGGTACGGATGAGATAGCGTATAATACATTTATTCGATTATCGATTATTCTCGTTGAACTTGGAAGCGATAGTTGCGTAGTTATGATGTTCTGTAATGTTTCATCACTGATTCGGTACTATAATATAAATATACCTACATAAACTGGCAGTAAAAATAATGCACTTTGAGTTAAAGAGGGATATAATCGGCTAATTTCAGCTTCGTATAGCATTCTCTCATTGTGCATTATGCAATACCGCTTACATTTACTTACGCTTAAATTTACTTAAAAATGCGTTGTTTATATTTTACGATGTCGATTGGTCGAGAGAGGGGTAAATCTTGTGTAGAACCACAATGTTATACAAGATCTGATAAGTAATATCCAGTGAAATAGAGATAAACATGTCAAACTTGCTACTGGCAATAACTCGCGCGCTTAGACTTTTTAACCGACTTCACAAAAGAGGAGGAGGTTCTCAATACGTCTGTATGTTTTTTTTTGTGTGTATGTTACGCGATTTCTCCGTTAATTGTGGACGGATTCAAATGATTCTTTTTTTAATAGGTAGGATACGTTTCCGAGGTGGTCCCATTTTAATTTTATCGAGATCTAATGAGTATCTCCAGAGATATGGAGATAAATACCTCAAATATAGGAGAATGTACTGGTTTTAGTAGAAGAGTCCTAAGAAGATTATACACAAAGGAGGTTGCTATTGCATATACTTTTGCAGACTAAAAAATATGACCTTGAATAATATTTTTACATCTTTCTTCGCGTTGATTTTGGTTTTTGACAGATATTCTTACGGTAACTGTGAGCGAGATAGAAATAAAGGTGGGGATGATTAATTTTTTTTTTTTTTTTTTAATCTTATAGGCTAGCATTTGATCACTATCTCACATGTTGCTAAGTAATGATACGGTCGAAGATGGTAAGTAAGCAGGCTAGGCCTTGGGAATGGGAACTGGCTCTCAAGGATAGCTGCCGGAACACATTAAATGTTTGGAGACAGATTTTCTAACTTGAGGGTGAGCTGGCCAGGCGGACACTAGATACGTCCTACTACCATGCGGGGGTTGTTGGTTTCTTAACGATGTTTTCCTTCACCGGAGAGCCGCTGTGAGAAGCGCACATATATTTTTCAATAGAAAAATTCATTGGTGCACGGCGGTTTGAACTCGGTACCACGGCATCAAAGCCGACCGTTCTCCCAATTACGCCACCGGGCCCTCAATAAATAATGATATATTAATAATTTTAATAAATTAATATATATAAATGTAAATAATTTGTCTTCACAGGAATGTTCTACCGGGCAAAGTCTTGTAAGGGTGCAAACTTTTTTAAACATACCTAATATATTTTGCATGACATGACGTTTGGCGAAGATGGCGGCCATATCAGTCCCGCAACACTGCATACATAATTAAATAACTCAGAATTATGAACGTACTTTGTAATAATCAACACTGTAAAAAAAACACACATATATATATAAGCATAATACCACAGATTATATAATAGTTACTCCGTAAATAATATTTTCCGTTGTTAGGTTGGCTACACAGTGCTTTCATAATTCGGGTATCAACAATATAGGGAAGTGCCTCTTATAACGTAGTAGAGTGATTCAGTACTCTGTTGGCCATATGGCGGCAATAAATGTTAATAATCGCATATAATACTTTTTAATATTCATTTTTGAATACCGTGTTATAAAAGTATTTGGAATTATTGTAATAAAACAGACAATTTAATTATCGTGTGTGCCAGATGCTTTAATTGCACAGGGCCATTTTGGACATTGTCCTTTGATACCTTGATGACATCATTATTACTATTATTATTACTAGATACTATGTATGTAGTAGTAGTAGTAAGTAGGTACATGTAGGTTAGTAAGTAAGTAGATACATGTAGG
The DNA here is from genome assembly GCA_954871355.1 of Cabera pusaria. Taxonomy (NCBI): domain Eukaryota; kingdom Metazoa; phylum Arthropoda; class Insecta; order Lepidoptera; family Geometridae; genus Cabera; species Cabera pusaria. The sequence continues at coordinate 21,677,205 of OX940900.1, read as the reverse complement.
TAGTATCGACTTCAAATAGATAAGTGGGTAGCGCTTATAATAATTATATTAAGTAATTTATTTTTTGCCTGTGTGAGTGCCTGTTTGTGGTTATGAAGTCGGTTTAATTTTTTTTTTTAAATAACTTATTATCGGATACATTTCGGAGAGTGTGCCATCCAATTGCATGAATTAGTCCCACCATCCCCCTTTTTCTATCGGACAACCAGAAGTACCGATGTGCGCCATCGATTTATGGAGGACAATCCATCTACCCGCACAAAACGTTTCGATTCATCATTTATCATACGTGCTGCCAAGGAATGGAATTCCTTGCCGGTGTCTGTGTTTCCCAGTAACTATAACCCGGGGGTCTTCAAATCGCGAGTGAACACGTTACTTCTAGGTAAGCGTGCTACATCGTCGATCGCATCGTCACTTAACATCAGGTGAGGTAGTGGTCAAACGCTTACTTATCTAGTATAAAAAAAATAAATAAAATGGAGATGTTAACGCAAAGCGTACCCCTCTGGTGACCATATGGCCATATGGGTGTGCGTAACTACGCTGTATTTTTAATACTGTATTTGTAATATTCATTATTCTGTGATACTGTGTGCGTTTTTTAAGCTAGTGTGCGTCGTTAAAGTTAGTGATTTGTGTGTTGCACACACATGAGTGTTTACCTCGTCCCCCGTAAGTATCGGCAGATAAAAATGTTTGTAAATTACAACGTTGACATTTTCATTGGTAAATGCTCGAAGGCTGATAATGATGAAATAAAGTCATAAGCAAATTTTTCAACGGTTTACATAATTTTTTTTACCAATTAAATTACAAGGAATCTATATTTCACGAGGCTGCAGTGCAGATATGCGAAGAATTCTGGCACTCTAAGCTAGAAGTCTAAGCATCTCTGCATTAATTTGCGATCTGAGTGGAAAGTCTGTTGTGGACAGACTTCATCATTTATCAACAGCCGAGTGTCTTGTTTTTCCTGTAATCCAATATTATAAAAAGTAAAAGCTAATGCAAATGTAACATTGCGTAAACGAAAATTTTGTTATCTATACTGTAGGTTGCGTCACCAGTACGGTGACGTCACGCCGGGAATCGAACCCAGCGCCTACCTAAGAATGTATTGCGATCGAAGCGATTGCGATATGATGATAATGATTTGAAATACGAATGAAAAGAAACGCGTAACACAAGTTGAATTTTGGTTTAATGAACACGAAATGAAATGAATGAATTACGACAAAAGAAAACAGAATATGATTACAGCAAAGTGATTACGAAGAACAAAATAAAGCACAGAAAGAAATGAAAGTTACGAACAATAGAAACAGCTAATATTTTACAGCAAAAATATGAATAATGATTACGATAAAATGTACATAGAAATGCTAAGCTTATTACGAGCGCGCGCTTCAAAGGCTAGGATCGCAATGAAGGGTCTCGGCGGCGGCTGCTCCGGTGTGCGCGGTGCGGGGGCGGTGTCGTACGCGCACCGGTCGGGAACAATAAGATCGCGCTATCAGTGGCATGTTTCGCGGTTGCCCAAGCTCATAAGCGCTAGCGTATTTGCCGTCCGCTACAAGTGCTCCCCTGCTGAGACCGTGACTATGGTCGATAGTAGTCAGGAAACCGCACGACTCGTCCACTTCTCGTCTTCTTCTCCGGTACAGGTTCGATGCTGGTCTCCCGTTCAGGTACTGGATTTTCCCTCACTACGTACGCTGGCTTTAGTCTGTCTATGGTGACCGACATCTCTTTCCCCGACACTTCTATGTCGTAGGTCTTCTCCCGACGTCTCAGGACTCTGTGCGGACCAGAGTAAGCTGCCTGGAGTGGACGCCGGACTGGGCCTTGGCGCAGGAAAACGTGGGTGCTCGCCTGAAGATCCTTGGGCAGGTAGAAGGGGCGATTTGAGTGCCAGCTTGTCGGTTGTGGGGCAAGCTTGCTAATGTGGCTCCGAAGTCGGCTGGCAAAGTCGGTGACGTCGACTGGCTCATCGGAGGGTGTGAAGAACTGTCCAGGTAAGCGGAGTGGCTCGCCATAGACTAGCTCAGCTGCCGATGTCTGCAGATCCTCCTTCCACGCGCTGCGGATGCCGAGAAGAACCAAGGGAAGTGCCTCTGTCCAGTGCGTGCTGGTATGGCACGCGATCGCAGCTTTGAGTTGCCGATGCAGTCTTTCCACCAATCCGTTGGCTGCAGGGTGGTAGGCCGTGGTTGTGTGATGGACTGAGCCGGTCAGTTTCGCTAGAGCCTTGAACAGTTGAGACTCGAACTGACGGCCGCGGTCCGTGGTGATGTGCTCGGGGCAGCCAAAGCGGGCTACCCAGCCCGACACGAACGCCTCCGCGCAGGTGTCAGCTGTGATGTCGGGCAGGGGGTACGCCTCAGGCCAACGGGTGAACCTGTCGATGGCGGTGAGGCAGTACCTGAAACTGTGAGAGACCGGTAAAGGCCCAATTATGTCAAGATGCACGTGCAAAAAACGTGCTGGAGTTGGCTTAAATGTCGCCAAAGGTGCGGAAGTGTGCCTGTGCACCTTGTTCCGCTGACATTGTAGACAAAACTTTGCCCACTGTCGACAGTCTCTTCTCACCCCAGGCCACACGAACCTTTCTGTGACGAGGCGAATCGTAGGCTCCTGGGTGGCTAAGGTTGTGTAAGGCGTCGAAAACAACACGTCGAAATGCAGTGGTAATAAATGGTCGGGGTTCCGCAGTGGAGACGTCACAATATACGGGGCAGTCGGTATATCGAGTTTTTACCTTCTCGAGTTTGAGTGATGACCCGTGCTGTAGCAGGTTCTGCAACTCTGCGTCTGCGTCTTGATCTCGGGCTAAAGACTGGTAATCCAAATACGATGGAGAGTTATTGATTTCCTCAATCCGAGACAGTGCGTCAGCCACCGTGTTGTCTTTGCCTGCGACGTATCTGATGTCCGTAGTAAACTGACTTATAAAGTCTAGGTACCTAAATTGCCGAGGTGAGCAGTTATCGCGACGTGTAGTGAAAGCATAGGTAAGCGGCTTGTGGTCCGTATAAATGGTGAACGTACGAGCTTCCACCATGTGCCTGAAGTAGCGTATAGACTCGTAGATAGCCAGCAGCTCGCGGTCATATGGGCTGTACTTCTTCTGCGATGGACTCAATCTACGGGAAAAGAATGCTAACGGTTCCCATGCGTTTCCTTTCCGTTGTTGTAGCACCGCTCCTATTGCTGCGTCTGATGCGTCTGTCTGTATGGCCAGTTCCGCCTGGATGTCGAGGTGAGCTAAAAGAGTAGCTTGAGAGAGACTGGCCTTACTTTTGTTGAAATGCTCCAAGAACTCTGCAGTGGGCTCGATTGGCTGTGAACCTTTAGTTTTAGGTCCGGCGAGGAGTGAGTTGAGAGGCGCCTGAAGTGATGCTGCACCTGGGAGAAAACGACGGTAGAAATTCATCATCCCAAGGAAACGCCTCAGCTCCTTGACTGTTTTGGGAACAGGGTAGTCATTGATCGCCGTCACCTTAGCGTCCAGTGGTCGTACTCCTGCTTCTGAAACCGTGTATCCCAAAAATGATACCTCGCGACGTCCAAAAACACACTTAGCGGTGTTGATGAGGACGCCGTACCCTTGCAGGCGCTCGAAGAGCTGTCGCAGGTGTTGCTCGTGCTGCAGCTCCGATTCTGAGTGCACCAGTATATCGTCAATGTACCCGTAACAGAAGTCTAAGTCCCTTAGCACTTCATCGATGAAGCGTTGGAAGGTTTGAGCCGCGTTTCGCAAACCGAACGTCATGAAGTTGAACTCGAAGAGTCCGAATGGTGTTGTGATGGCTGTCTTGGGTCTTGTCTTCTGGATGGACGGGAATTTGATTATAGGCTTTCACCAGATCTATCGTACTAAAAATTTTCTTACCCGCCAGCTGATAAGCAAAATCTTGAATGTGCCTGACTGGATAACTGTCCGGTATGGTCCGTGCATTAAGTGCTCTGTAGTCCCCGCACGGTCTCCAGCCGTCGTTTTTCTTACGTGCCAGGTGTAGAGGAGAAGACCAGGCACTCTCTGACCTGCGTGCCGTCCCGCTCTGCAACATGTCGTCAAATTCTTTCCTGGCAATCTGTAAACGTTGTGGGTCTAGGCGACGCGGACGACTGGAAACCGGCGGGCCAGGAGAAGTCTTTATGTGATGCACTGTAGAATGCTTAGGAGAAATGAGCTTACCAGCTGGGCGAGTTATCTCCGGATACTCTCTGAGCAAGTTGTGATAAGCTGTGCCGTCAGTCGTTGTGCGTACCGATGAAATGTCTTCAGCTGACTTTTGATGTGGCACGGCGACTGTGAGGGATGTAACACCATCTACTAATCGCTGATTGTGGCAGTCGACAAGCAAGTTGTAGTGACTTAAAAAATCGACGCCGATGATGGGCTTGGAGACATCCGCTATGGTGAAGCGCCACTCGAACGCTCTGCGTAACCCCAGGTCCAGACAGAGAGTGAGATGACCATATGTTTGTATGGGTGAGCCATTTGCAGCGAACAGTAAGTACTTTGTCTTGGTGCTAGGAGGCGCCCGGACGGATGACCGTGGATACACACACAGGTCTGAACCTGTGTCGATGAGGTACTGAATTTTAGACTTACGGTCCGTCACGAACAGGCGGCCTGGTGAAAAGGGGCAAGCACTTGCGGCCTCTAAGTGCTGCCTTTCTCGTTTAACGATGACTTGAAGTTGCACGGTGCCTTGCATTTCTTCGCGCTGTTTCCATATTGGAAGTGGTACCAACAATGTGGATGTCCATCGGGGCGATCGCGGTACGTCTTGCGTGACTGTGACCTCGATCTGTTGCGCTGGTTGAAATTACCTCTGCTGTTAGAACGTGAACGTGAGGGTGTACCTTGGCTCCGGAGTAATGTTTCCACTTGCCGTGTAAGTTCTGCTACTCTGGCTTCCAAAGCAGTTCCTGGCGTAGTGGATTGGGCGGGGGTGACTGCGGCAACGTGGAGAGAAGACTGCGTAACGTCGTTGACCCGGTCAGCCAGCTCTGCGACGTCATCGAGATCCTGACGGTGCTGTGAAGCGACAATGGTTTGCACGTTAGGTGGGAGACGACTAGCCCAGACAGTACGGATAAATTCATCAGGTATAGCAGGACCTGCCAGGTCGCGTAAGTGACGCAAGAATTGTGTTGGCTTGCGGTCACCTAATTCTTCATGCTGCATCAACTGCAAGGTTTTCTTCTCTCGCGTGGCCGAAATGCGCTTGATGAGCTCACATTTAAACCTGTCGTACTTGCCTGTTCGGGGCGGATTTATTAATAAATCTTTCATTATCCTCGCGTACTCCTGGTCCAGTTGGGATGCCACGAAATTAAATTTAGTACTGTCGTTTGTGACGCTTGACAGTTCGAACTGACTTTCTACTTGTGCAAACCATACCTCGGGTTCCTCGGGCCAGAATGGCGGGATACGTACACCAACACGAAACACGTCACCTGCTGGTCCGCTTCCGCTTGTGCTTGCACCACCGCCTGACTTGTTTGTGCCACTCAACGCTTCCCGAAGGTTTTCACCGTTGCTCCCATCTTGTTCTGTAGGTGATGTTGATCCACTTGGCATGTTGCTTACAAAATCGGGTTGTCACCAGTGTAGGTTGCGTCACCAGTACGGTGACGTCACGCCGGGAATCGAACCCAGCGCCTACCTAAGAATGTATTGCGATCGAAGCGATTGCGATATGATGATAATGATTTGAAATACGAATGAAAAGAAACGCGTAACACAAGTTGAATTTTGGTTTAATGAACACGAAATGAAATGAATGAATTACGACAAAAGAAAACAGAATATGATTACAGCAAAGTGATTACGAAGAACAAAATAAAGCACAGAAAGAAATGAAAGTTACGAACAATAGAAACAGCTAATATTTTACAGCAAAAATATGAATAATGATTACGATAAAATGTACATAGAAATGCTAAGCTTATTACGAGCGCGCGCTTCAAAGGCTAGGATCGCAATGAAGGGTCTCGGCGGCGGCTGCTCCGGTGTGCGCGGTGCGGGGGCGGTGTCGTACGCGCACCGGTCGGGAACAATAAGATCGCGCTATCAGTGGCATGTTTCGCGGTTGCCCAAGCTCATAAGCGCTAGCGTATTTGCCGTCCGCTACAATACTAATATTATAAAGAGAGAACATTTGTATTTTTGTATTTTTGTATGTTTGTAATGATTTGGCTCAAAAACTACTGGACCGATTTAAAAAATTCTTTCACTAATATACAGAATGGACTTTCGGAATGAAAATAGGCTATATATTATCACGTTTAAATCAAAGGTACATTCGTGGAGACCTAATTTGCAACCAAAGTTGACAAAAAAACGGTCGAAAAGACACGTTTCTTACGAATGCTGCTCAATTAAAAACAGATGGAAGAATACTTTCTATGAAAGAATTGTACAACTTAATAAGACCTACAAAAAAGTCCGCGACAGCATATGTCTATCTCTTAAGATTGACTCACAGTAACCATTTTAATCTTTAATTTTTTGTAAATAAATATTACATAACTTCCAAGGCTATTTTCAAGTATATAGTATTAATCCTTATCCAAATGATTACGTTAATTAGCTTGGCCACATATTATAGATTAAAATTATCCTTTACAGTATATAATTCAAATGAAAACTCTAGAAGATATCACGTATTTCACATACACGCATCGCAAAATTAATAAAATATTTGCAGTGAAACCACAGATTAGGTCATAGTTACTACGAAAATATTATTATAAGCTTAGCTATGCTGTAGATCCCCACCGATTACGATCAATTTGAAGTCAATATAGTGTAATAATATGATCTATTGTATAAAATAATATTAATCTATATAATAATATAATATTTTAAACCACCCCGACTGATCTAAGTATAATCTTTTCATTAAAAGCATTCGAATGACTCTAAACACGACATTTAAAATCTGAGCTGTAAGTTGGTGAGGATTTGAGTATTCTGTAGAGTCCAGGAGATCTGGTCAATGCTTCCATGTTCTTACAATATCGTTGAAGAAGAAGATTTTCGAATTGATCAGACCTATGAAAGTTGATTAAAGCTCATAGTTTTGTAACGATTGAACGACTTTTCATGAATCAAAGCCAAGAACACTCTCGATGAAGACATCTATAAAAAAAACTATCAATAATAAAATCAAAATCAGTTCATCCGGTTGGGTGCTAAGCTGCTACAGACAGACACAAAGATACACACGTTAAACGTATAATACCCCTACTTTAAATCAAAATCGGTTCATCCGGTTGGGTGCTAAGATGCTACAGACAGACACAAAGATACAAACGTTAAACCCCTAATAATACCCCTACTTTTTGCGTCGGGAAACGCCGTAAGGTTACGGCGGCAGATGTTCCTTGGTGGTAAGCTACTTTTCAACCGACTACCAAAAAGAAGGGAGTTCTCAATTCGTCTGTATATTTCTTTTTTCTTTCTTTTTTTGTGTGTGTATGTTACGCGATTACTCCGTCAGTTGTGAACCGATTCGAATGATTATTTTTGTAATCGGTAGGGTAAGTTTCCGAAGTAGTCCCATTGTAATTTCATTGAGATGTGATAAGTATCTTTAGAGATATGATGATAAACGTCTCAAACTTGCTACTGAAATTGACTCGCGGGGCATTGAAGTCAGTTGTTGTAGTTTTTAAACAATCTTAATTATTGGTAGATTTCCACGAAAGATTCCCACGAAATCCATGATTCATGAATGCACATAAAACTTTTATTGGTAGGTATATAGCTGGGATTAGAACCAACGACCCTCGGGTCAGAATCAGGGTAACTATCCTTTACGCCAAAGGGCCGTCCAATATGACTACGTAAGTATTATAAAACAATGTCCATCACTGCGTCTGTCTGTCTGTTCGCAATAATCGCAATAGCTTCTGAACGGATTATCATGTGGCTTTCACCAATAGCCAGTGTATTTATGAGGAAGGTTTAGGTCTTAGGTGCATAATTCGTTAAGGTTTTGTGTAAATTGGTTGAAATATGACGATGATTGTTAAATACGTTAATATTTTATATTCGATTCAACAAACTGATGCAAATTTTGTAGGCATATATGTTCTACCCGTGCAAAGCCGGGACGGGCCGCTAGTTTTATATAAAAACTAAAAACAGGTTTCTCTCCAACTGTCCATTAAGAGTCAATTTTGTACTAACTATACCAATAGTCCCTATAGGTAGGTGCATATAAGACTGATGTTCCGACTGACTAGTTAGCAAAAAGTAGCTTACCAGCATCAAGGAGAAAATCTACCGCCATTATCTTACGGTGTTCTGGGAGCGAACAGCCCTTGAGATTCGGAATATTCCATATAAAGGCCATTTAAAGGCGTCAATAGCCCAATGGATAGGGTGTCGGATTGGCAATCGAGAGGTCGTGAGTTCGAATCCCACCACACCCATTGCACTATTGACGTGAACCCACTCCAGACACAAGCATATTAAGCTTAGTTGGAGGGGTTAACAAGAATACTAGTAATGTGCAACCCACATTGCGAGTAATCTTAAAAAAAAAAAAAGGGTGTTCGTAGCGTGTTCACCATCATCGACCACATAATCGCTTAACCACAGGTGACATAGTGGTCATACGACAGTCTTTAAGATATATAAAAATAGTAGATTGTATACTAAGGGTGCAATATAGTACGTTTCTGCGAGGCCACTTTTTTAAATCCAGAGCGAAGCGAAGGATTCTAGAGTAGAATCCCGAGCGTAGCGAGGGATTTTAAAGTAGAATCCTGAGCGTAGCGAGGGATTCAAAGTACGTCGGCCGAGAGAAAATAATATTGCAGGCGAGTTTTACACTCTGCTTTTCATCCCCCTCTATGAGTAAAGGGAATAAATAAAAGGCTCTATAAAATAGCAATTCAAGAGCATAATATTGTAAAAGTCGCTTACTAACATAAACAAACGTAATAAACCAATAAACACATACAGTTTCTGATAAAAACTACCGATAACATTTTACCCTTAACTCATTGACATATTATACATAAGGACTTAAAACACCTTCAAAAAAAGGTGCATATCTAAACCTAAAACGTATGCTTAAACTGCCTTAAACGTATTAATTCTCCATTGTTCAATTGCTAGGATTGTGTCCATCAGGGTCATCAATGGACCAATGGAAAATCAATGGCAGTCATTTTAGGTTCCATTATGACTTCTAGGCACTTTTTTTTGAAGATATATTCATACAAGCAAATGTATCGCGGCACCTCCATGTCTATATGTATTTCCTACTCCATGGTTAAAATGTGTTATTATGACAGTCTGTGACCACAGACTAAAAATGCCAATAATTCTAGCGCTTTTTTTTCTGCTTCTTGGCCACCACAATAATTGTGTATTGTGCCACTTTGCGAGCTTAATTTTTTTTAAATTTTGTTTCCCAGTTCATATGACGATGCGGCATTTTTTTTAACTTAATTAACGCCGCGCGCTCTCTATTTAATAGAACAGTAACATTTCCCGTACAATATTATTATTGAACCTCCTTAGACATGGCACTATAAAAGAACAGTCAAAGCCATAAATAAATAAAATACTTTCCCGCCCTAGGGCGGAAAAAACCTACTTTGCGCGCAGTTATCGAGGAACAAACCATCACTTTTCGAAGCGATGGGATGAAAAATGTATTTTGCATTTAACACTTAGTATAAAATATAACTGTGCCCCGCTGCTTCGCCCGCGTTTAAAAGTATTAATAAAAATAATCCTACGAATATGATATAAATATGATCCAGATTGATCCAAATCCGTTACACTCCGTTTCTGCGTCCGACATTCTTCCATATATACTCACAAACATTCACATTTATAATATTAGCAGGATATATAAATGTAATGTAATAAATAATGTAATGTATAAATGCTAATAAATGTATATATATTGGCCATAGAGAAAGTATATAATATGTAGAGAGAACATTACCGTATGCGAATGAAATAGCTATAGAGATAAATCCGGGGGGTGCGGGATCGAGTCCCGTCGGTACGATGAAATTTTGGATTGTGTTTAACAATTTACAAAAAATATAAAGTGTGAAACACTTAAAAGAAACATAATATTTGATTTACGCAGTGCAACATCTCTCGTCGGATTTGAAAACTGTAATGATTTCTTCCGAATTATTAACTTACGTAATAAGTAGTCATAGATGGCGCCACCAATGCATAATTGGGTTAACAAATGCAATCCACTAATTTCGCCGTATCGATGGATCGAACCGTGGCTTAATTGGCAGAGCACCTGGACGTGTAATCCGGGGGGTTCGGGTTCGAGTCCCGTCGGTACGATGAAATTTTGGATTGTGTTTAACAATTTACAAGAGATATAACCTGACTAAAACGATGAACAGGTGATACATATGCCAGCTATAAGATAAAATGAACAACGTAATTTGCTCGGGTTATACATGACAGCGGGTGAGAGCCAATGGGTGAACTAGAACTTGTATCCAAACATTGCTGGATACAGTTTAATCGTATACGCAGGTAAGGGATACAAATTGTTGTTCATCTCGCTATCTAACAATAGTGATTGTATAGTTTTATCCTTCTCATATTATTATTGTTATTTTAATGTCAGATCTTTTTAATTATCCATCTACGATATTGGCCGAGATCTGAAGGATATGTCAGACAGAATAGTTACACACAGTGATAATAAGATTGCATTTATTATATTTCTTTTATATTTTTGTACATTATTTTCACCGGAGAGCCAATTTGATTTGACCCACTACCTCTGGCGTCAAAGCCGACCATTCTCTCAATACGCCACCGGGCATCTCTCACGTGTCCGGTAGATTAAGGTCTACTATGCCTTCCTTTGTTAATAGGGTTAGTAGCAAAGAGTAACATAATATAAGTATCATAGACCTATCTTTAGTAGTACTAGTAATAAAAAAATATTTTATACGCATTTTTTATTTTGTCAATTAAAGAAAATCTGACCAAGTGCGAGTCAGACTTGCTTGCACACGTAGGGATCCGATTGAACAAAATTTCCCGGAAAAATACGTTTTTTGTATTAAATCCCTTTAATTTTTAATTTAGTTTAGTTGTAATTATTTGATTTTATATAAATTGAAAGCAAAAACGTGTTAAATGAGTTTCTTAACATTAATTTCTTTTTACAGGCATTGAAGTTTATTAAGTCTTACTACTACGTAGTGAGATACAAAAACTAGAAAGTGCCTGCAATTTTAGATTTAACAACATGAAACAAACGTGCATGGATCCGATCAAAGTGGAACTCAAGAATATGGTCCAATTGAAAGTGGAAAGTGTTAAGCCCATAGACCAATTAGAAAGTGCTGCGGTTCAAAATTTAGATGATGGAAACGGTGTCAGATCTATTGCATATTAGTTTATTTATTATCTGTTATAATTGAATATGGTTAAAAAATAAACGCCCTTGTTATCTGTTTATATAGTTTTCTTTTTTCAAAGAAGCATTGTAATTATAATATAGTATTTATTTAGTAGTATACTTTATACTTTATATACTGTATTCTTAATGCTGCATTTTATGTTTCTTTATTTGAGTATGTATATGTATTCATATGGAGCATATGTATGTATATTGTTTGCAGTATATGTGTGTGTATCTTATGTATGTTAATAATATTTATGTATATAATGATATACATATGTAATAAGTTTACTTAATTATAGGTTATTGATTGTTTGTAAGTAGATAAATGTATTGCGCACTGCACTATTAGCCATTTTTTACTACGATACTGTCCATCCAAAGGTTGTCTGGTATCGCTCTTAGCGATAAGACCGCCCATTGTAATACCAATGATTTTAGGTAGTTCATATGATAAGTTTACTTTGCTGGTATTCAAATAAAGAGTATTTATAATCTATTCTAGTATACGATAAAATCGTATAATAGTTTTACTGTTTTTTTTTTATGAAGTCCAGATTTTTCCAAACCGATTTCTACAAATAAGAGATTGGAGTATTGAATTCCATTTTGCGTATTCAATGGTTGAACTATTTGGTTGTACTAATGGGAATGAAACTTGAATAGTTATTCCCAGTAGTTCAACTGCTAAAGAAAATAATCCGCAGTTGAACTGTTTATTTGAACCAAAATTCAGATTAGTTTCCCAACGAATCCCAATTTTGGCGGTTCGTATGATAATATGACTCGTTCTCACTAGTTCAAACAGAAGAGAACGCTAGAAACTGACCCAGGCAGGGGCCTGAGTCTGTTTCTAGCGCGCTATATCATCGACCACATCGTTGTATATCTATACTAATATTATAAAGAGAGAACATTTGTATTTTTGTATTATTGTATGTTTGTAATGATTTGGCTCAAAAACTACTGAACCGATTTAAAAAATTCTTTCACTAATACATAGAATGGACTTTCGGAATAAAAATAGGCTAAATATTATCCCGTTTAAATCAAAGGTACATTCGAGGAGACCTAATTTGCAGCCTAAGTCGGCAAAAAAAGGTCGAAAAAACACGTTTCTTACGAACGCTGCTTAATTGAAAATAGATAGAAGAATATTTTGTATGCAAGAGTTGTACAACATAATAAGACCTACAAAAAAGTCCCGGATAGCATATGTCTATCTCTTAAGGTTGACTCACAGTAACCATTTTAATCTTAAAATTTTTGTAAAAAAATATTACATAACTTCCAAGGCTATTTTCAAGTATATAATATTAATCCTTATCCAAATAATTACGTTAATTAGCTTGGCCACATATTATAGATTAAAATTATCCTTTGCAGTATATAATTCAAATGAAAACTCTAGAAGATATCACGAATTTCACATACACGCATCGCAAAATTAATAAAATATTTGCAGTGATACCACAGATTAGGTCATAGTTACTACGAAAATATTATTATAAGCTTAGCTATGCTGTAGATCCCCACCGATCACGATCAATTTGAAGTCAATATAGTATAATAATATGATCTATTGTATAAAATAATATTAATCTATATATATAATAATATAATATTTTAAACCACCCCGACTGATCTAAGTATAATCTTTTCATTAAAAGCATTCCAATGACTCTAAACACGACATTTATAATCTAAGCTGTAAGTTGGTGAGGTTTTGAGTATTCTGTAGAGTCTACGAGATGTCCCAGCATCAGGTCAATGCTTCCATGATCTTACAATATCGTTGAAGAAGAAGATTTTCGAATTGATCAGACCTATGAAAGTTGATTTCATAGCGCAATTAACTAGAAAAAATCTCATAGTTTTATAACGATTGAACGAATTTTCATGAATCAAAGCTAAGAAAACTCTCGATGAAGACATCTATCAAACAAAAAAAAAACTATCAATAATAAAAACAAAATCGGTTCATCCGGTTAGGTGCTATGATGCTACAGACAGACACACAGATACACACGTTAAACGTATATTACCCCTACATTTTGCGTCGGGGAACGCGTGAAGTTACGGCGGCAGATGCTCACCTTTTTTTTAAATATATCTTACAAGCAGCCCGCCCCGGCTTCGCACGGGTAGAACATATATGCCTACAAAATTTGCATCAGTTTGTTGCATCCTTCGATCAAGAATCTAGATATCTAGATATATCAAAGATCTAGATTCTTGATCGAAGGTTGCATCGAATATAAAATATGAACATATTTAACAACCATCGTCATATTTCATCCAATTTACACAAAACTTTAACGAATTATGCAACTAAACCTTCCTCATAAACACTCTGGCTATTGGTGAAAACCGCATGATAATCCGTTCAGTAGCTATTGAGATTATTGCGAACAGACGCAGTGATGAACTTTGTTTTATAATACTTACGTATTGATATTGGACGGCCCTTAGGCGTAAAGTATAGTTACCCTGATTCTGACCCGACAGTCGTTGGTTCTAATCCTAGATATATACCTACCAATGAAAGTTTTATGTACATTCATGAATCATGAGTTTTCGTACAGTGGTAGTGGAATCATTAAATCTACCAAAAAGTAGCTTAACACCAAGGAGTACATCTGCCACCGTAACCTTACGGCGTTCCCCGACGCAAAATGTAGGGGTAATATACGTTTAACGTGTGTATCTGTGTGTCTGTCTGTAGCATCTTAGCACCTAACCGGATGAACCGATTTTGTTTTTATTATTGATATTTTTTTTTGTTTGATAGATGTCTTCATCGAGAGTTTTCTTAGCTTTGATTCATGAAAATTCGTTCAATCGTTATAAAATTATGAGCTTTTTTCTAGTTAATTGCGCTATGAAATCAACTTTCATAGGTCTGATCAATTCGAAAATCTTCTTCTTCAACGATATTGTAAGGACATGGAAGCCTCCTGGACTCTACAGAATACTCAAATCCTCACCAACTTACAGCTCAGATTTTAAATGTCGTGTTTAGAGTCATTGGAAAAAACTATTATACTCGTACACAGATCAGTCGGGGTGGTTTAAAATATTATATTATATTATTATATATATAGATGAATATTATTTTATACAATAGATCATAATTATTATACTATATTGACTTCAAATTGATTGTGATCGGTGGGGATCTACAGCATAGCTAAGCTTATAATTATATTTTCTTATTAACTATGACTTAATCTGTGGTTTCACTGCAAATATTTTATTAATTTTGCTATGCGTGTATGTGAAATTCGTGATATCTTCTAGAGTTTTCATTTGAATTATATACCGTAAAGGACAATTTTAATCTTTAATATGTGGCCAAGCTAATTAACGTAATTATTTGGATAAGGATTAATACCATATACTTGAAAATAGCCTTGGAAATTATGTAATATTTTTTAACAAAAAATTTAATATTAAAATGGTTACTGTAAGTCAACCTTAAAACATAGACATCTGCTGTCGCGGACTTTTTTGTAGGTCTTATTAAGTTGTACAACTCTTGCATAGAAAATATTCTTCTATCTATTTTCAATTAAGCAGCGTTCGTCAGAAACGTGTTTTTTCGACCGTTTATTTGCCGACTTAGGTTGCAAATTAGGTCTCCACGAATGTACCTTTGATTTAAACGGGATAATATATAGCCTATTTTCATTCCGAAAGTCCATTCTATGTATTAGTGAAAGAATTTTTCAAATTTTTTTAAATCGGTTCAGTAGTTTTTGAGCTTACTCATTACAAACATACAAAAATACAAATGTTCTCTCTTTATAATATTAGTATAGATATAGATAGGCTAGCATTTGACCACTATCTCACCTGTTGGTAAGTGATGATGCGGTCGATGATGGTAAGCACGCTAGGCCTAGACTGGGGAACTGGCTCTCAAGGATAGCTGCCGGAACACATTAGATGTTTTTGACGACAGATTTTCTAACTTGAGGGTGGTAGCTGGCCAGGCTGACACTAGATAGTGAACTACCACCATGCGGGGGTTGTTGGTTTCTTAACGATGTTTTCCTTCACGAAGGGCCACTGTGAGAAGCGCACATAAATTTTTCGATGGAAAAATCCATTGGTGCACGGTAAGGTTTGAACTCGGTACCACGGCATCAAAGCCGACCGTTCTCCCGATTTCGCCACCGGGCCCGGGCTCCTTGGTGGTAAGCTACTTTTTGGTAGATTTAATGATCCCACTACCACTGTACGAAAACTCATGATTCATGAATGCACATAAAACTTTCATTGGTAGGTATATAGCTAGGATTAGAACCAACGTCCGTCGGGTCAGAATCAGGGTAACTATCCTTTACGCTAAAAGGCCGTCCAATATTACTACGTAAGTATTATAAAACAAATTTAGTTTATGTGTTTGGATAGCAGATTTCTTAAGGGATCGGTCGATTCGAGTGGTCATCGATGGCTGTTCTTCCGACCAATTGGCCATAAATGCCGGAGTCCCTCAAGGATCAGTACTCTCTGCAACACTTTTTCTGCTGCATATTAATGACCTGCTTAAACCCGGTATCTTTGGGTACGCAGATGACAGCACTGTTGTAGAGAGTTATACATCATACGTCAAGTTCAATGCTGCGAAAACCCAGGCGTGTCTTTTCTCCGCTAAACGGAGCCAAAAAACCATCACTGCGTCTGTCTGTCTGTTCGCAATAATCTCAATAGCTACTGAACGGATTATCATGCGGTTTTCACCAATAGCCAGAGTGTTTATGAGGAAGGTTTAGGTGCATAATTCGTTAAGGTTTTGTGTAAATTGGATGAAATATGACGATTATTGTTAAATATGTTCATATTTTATATTCGATGCAACAAACTGATGCAAATTTTGTAGGCGTATATGTTCTACCCGTGCGAAGCCGGGGCGGGCTGCTAGTAATTCATAAACTAGCTAAAACCCGAGCTTTGTGAGGGCTCGCGTAGTTTTTCTGCCTGGTAATAATTTTTAAGGCAGTATTTTTTTTAAATATTAAATGGCGAATCTGCCCGACACTGGCAAAAAACCTGCTAAACCACCAACCACTCCAACAATTGCATAAAATTTGCCATCATATTTTTGAATTATTGCATAAAATAAAGCATAAAAATAAAGTTTACCTTCTCATTCAAACTCTTACAACTTTCCAACCAAATAAATGCATAACTAAAATGTTATACTTTAAATAAAAACAGAAAATTGTCAAAATGCTATTCAAATTTCAAAATTCATAAAGATCCTTGAAATCCACTTTTTGGAAACGTCAGCTTAATCTGCCAGAGTTAAAATTTAGGTCCCAAATCTGCCTAACTGGCAGAAATCTGCCACAAATGGCACACGTATCAGTGTGCCATTTGTTGGCAGATGGCCAGACGTTATTTGGATGACAGATGTAAATCTTTTAGATTTCCAAGAGATGGCGTTAGTAACTAAACATTATGTTCGCAGCGAAGTTACTTCTTTGATCTTCTAACGGATGGCGTTAGTAGTACAATACTATTCTATCCTAGAAACAAAATTGTTAATCTTCATTTTTTTTTATCGTTATAAAATGATATTTTTACTGATAACACATCTACATGTGAATGTAAATTACTATGTTGAAGCACTAATCAATAGGCGTGATAATTTTTCTGTAAAGTGTACCACAAAAGTGCTCAGGTTGTGGGATAGTGTTAGGGCTCGCTGCGCTCGCCCTGATAAAAATAATAGATATTCATTGACCATCATAGTTAAGAGCAAACGCGGGGTGCAGTTTTCCATACAAATGTATTCCCCCGTTTCGAGTAAAATTTGTTTCTACAAAAAATCTAGGTCTGCTATAGCTACGCCCCTATCATTTGCTTTTTTTAACCAACCAATTGAAGTGAAATTACAGGGCATGTGAGACTCAACAGCTTTATGTCTCAAGGTAAAAGGCGCAGTGCAGTGACATGCGAAATTCTGGCAGTCCAGAATTTTGTATACCGCTGTATCTGTAATAGGTAGACGTCATTGCTTACCACCAGGCGAGCGTCGTGCTTGTCCTGTTACATTTTATCATGAAAAAAAATTCAAGCATATATATTTATGACAGTACATAGGATTTTAATCATGTTAAATACGTGCATCCGCTAGTGGGTGGAAACATTGATTAATCTCGTGAATACAGGATGTTTTGATAAGATTCTATTATTTTAAGCTTTAAGTAGAGAATGTCCTAAGCATTGAATTTAAAACAAATAATGTATGATCGTTCAAAACGATAAAAACGACTTCACATGCTGCGATAGTCAGAGTACTGAGTTATAATCTTATCATCAAGGTATACAAATTTGCATGTACATATTGTTTAAATCCATATCCCCGGAGATAATTGTCATATCACGATAAAATTTAAATGGAACCAAACGGGAGGCATTATCTCTCAAACAAAAAATACCTCTACCGCTAATACGCTAATACTAATACTGGAACAAAAATGTGCACTTTAAAGTTTAATATTTCGTAAATGGAGCATTCAATCGAAAAATGGTATTTGTAACCCTTAAGAAAAACCCTTAAAAAATTCATCCCCACTTCTCATGTAGGGGAGCTACGTTAAAAAAAATTTTTCTATATTTTGATCCACCACTTTGTCGGCGTAATTTATATGCATACCCCTACAAAATTACAGCTTTCTAGTATTAACGGTCTCTTAGCAAAACCTCAGACAGACAGACAAACAGACAGACAAACGGATATGACGAAACTATAAGGGTTCCTTGTCAGGACTACGGAACCCTAAAAAACAGCAACATCAAACTTTTGAACAAAAAAACATAAGTATTCAAAACATTTAGTACATTTCAGAACAAAATACAAAAAGTAATAATTATTTACATATATTTTACCAATCTAGTAGAGGCCTATGTCCAGCAGTGGACGGAATTGGCTGATAATCATGATTGTAGGTTCTTAGTTACTAATTTTTTTTTCCAAAATTTTCCCAGCCCGTTCCCAATAAATCAAATTGTACTCTGAACTCTGTACAATTTTTATCTGCGATCAACAAAATATCACGAGAACGAGTAATTACTGTACCCTTAGTACGAGTTATCATTGTAAACGCTTTTGACAGATCTCACATAGTTTTTGACTTATTCTGGCTCCCTGATTGGTCTAAATTTATTGAAGAGTAGTAACCACACGAAGCGCTGTCCTTTTTTTCATACAAAATTTGTTCGATATACGATATTGAGTTTGGTATAAAAACCCGTACTAAGGGTACTGAAACCATTGCGAAATCATTGCCAAATACTATTTGGTCACCCTGTATATTATTACATACGATTGTCATTATGTTTATTTACAATACTATCAGTTCTTCTCGCATGGCTGTGATAAGTGTCACTGAATATAATAATATTTATATTTTATAAATAATTAAACTGCGATTAACGCAGATTTAACACAAATATTATTTGTTGTGTTGCATAATTGTATAAAAATGAAGGTAGAACTGCCGGAGTTTAAGCGATGTTGTTGTTGCATACCATTGCGATATGGACTTTTGACATGGACTTATATTAAAATGGTAAGTGGCTCTTCTATCGTTTATTAAGTAGGTACAGATGCGTCCCGCGGCTTTATCCGCAAGTATTTTATGTCCTCCTCGAGGTGACATAATCGGGAGAACGGTCGGTTTTGATGCCAGAGGTACCAAGTTCAATCCCCGCCGTGCAGCAATTGATTTTTCTATCGACAAATTAATGTGCGCTTTTCACAGTGGCCCTCCGGTAAAGGAATAACATCGTTAAGAAACTAACAACCCCCGCATGTTGGCAGGACCCTATCTAGTGTCCGCCTGGCCAGCTTACCACTCTCAAGTTGAAAATCTGTCGCCAAACATCTAATGTGTTCCGGCAGCTATCCTTGAGAGCCAGTTCCCATTCTAGGCCGAGCGTGCTTACCATCTTCGACCGCATCATCACTTACCAAAAGGTGAGATGGTGGTCAAACGCTAGTCTATATACTCGTCATATTTAAAAAAATCAACTCTACTGAATATGATATTATGAAGTCTGCGCTCACGCGTTTGCCCGTGTTCGGTTTGGGTCGCAAACACCGCGTGATAAGACCATAATATGACTAGATAGGCTATTCCGTAAGCTATCTCGACAGCGGAATCCGCGGTGAGATTCGAATTTCGTACTATGAAATTACTACGAAATACTGATGCTGGGATACAAAACTCCTCACCAACTAAAAGCAGAGATGTCGTGTTTAAGCTCATTATAATGGTCTCGATTTTGGTTAAATAAACCACTCGGAGGTGGTTTTTAAGTTTGAATTTCAGTATAGTATTATGTTTAGTAATTAAAATTAAAATTCAATGGCTCTTCGGTATGAATTTACACTAGTTTTACTAAGTTTGTTTTTGACGAAGTTAATCAGAGAGGTAGGATATACCTACAGGTTGTCCCATGCTACCTGTACGAGCGAACGTCTGTGGTCTGGGGACATCAATGCCTATCGATTTGACCCCATGTATGTTACGTGATTTTTTGAAGTTTTCAAGATATACATTTTCAGTTTTATTCTTATAATAAAATATTTTAGTTATTATATAATTTTGTTTGCTTTTTTTTCAGATTTGCGAATTAATTCTTGGTTTTTTTATCACGATCATGCTTATCAATCACATAGTGATATTAATGGTGTATGGAATACCTCAATTTCTGATAGTAATCATTTTCGGATTTTTCATTTTGGTATTCATACTTTTGGACATAAGTTTCAGCATTGTATTTTTAGTTGGTGGACATCAGGTAAGTTAAAGAACACAAAATACATTAAAAACTCTCTACACCCCTTAAACATATAATACATAGAATATATACAATCACGCCTTTTTCCCGTTGGGGTAGGCAGAGACAACTTCTTTCCACATGCTACGATCCTGACACGTATTTCGCTTCTTTCATTTAAAAATATAATAATAATAAAATTATATTATATTTTACCATAGTAAATAATAAATTATATTATTACTAAACTATATAATAAGAGTTCACATCATGATCATTTATCTGTCAGTCATTTGTCCCTTGCTAGACATAGGCCTCTCCAACGAGCTCCCAAAGCTGCAACGTTCTCTCAAAGCGGCGCCGCGCGGTGCAGTGAGACATGCGGCGCTACCGAATTATCTCAATGAAATGTTTATCTTTTCGTGTAGTAATAGTAGTTCTTTTTTGTATCACTCTCCTAAATAGTGCGCACCGCGTCACGTCGCTGACTGAGCTGACCCGGCTTAACATAGGTTTTTAACCGACTTCACAAACTCGTATAAAAGAAATACAAGCTATTTAGCTTGTATTTTTTGGGTTCCGAAGTCCTGACAAGGAATATAACCCTTATAGTTTCGTCATGTCCGTCTGTCTGTCTGTCTGTCTGTCTGTCCGAGGTTTTGCTAGTTAATACTAGAAAGCTGTAATTTTGTAGGGGTATGTATATAAATTACGCCGACAAAGTGGTGAAATTAATGTTTGAAAAATATTTTTTTATAGTAGATCCCCCCACAAGAGAAGTGGGGATGAATTTTTTTTCGTCGTCTACCCCATCGTGTGGGGCATTGTTGAATAGGTCTCTTAAAATGACTTAAGGGTTGCTAATACCACTTTTCGATTAAATGCTCCATTTACGAAATATTAAACTTTAAAGTGCAAATTATTGTTCCTGTAGGGCGTCCCCCCGCTCTAAAAGCTAAACAGCTGGCTTGAAAAATCTGGAAAAATTCGTGATAATAGTGCATTTTATAAACTTTAAAGGAAAACTATAGCAGTAAGGATATCTTTATTAGTTTAGCAGTAATAGTCGTTGAACTTGGGTGTTGGATAAATTTGTACCAAATACAAAATCCTTAGAACCTAGTTACATGTTTATAACGGGTAAAGACTTGCATTGAATATCGACACAAATTTAGTACTGAAAATGACTAACGCGACAATTGAAGTCGGTTTTTTCGTTTCGTAAACAATATTAAATTATTTTTTTCAGAAAATCGTGAGGCTTCTTAGAATTTACTACAAATACAGTGTTGCATTTTTGTGTATAACGACTGTCGTGCTTGTTATCGAAACCATTTTGGATCTTGTTACGGTCGGAAAATATCACCTGAAGGGCGGCAGTTTCACCCAGCACATAAGCTTTGGAATAATGACTCAAGCCAGAATTATAATAATATTATTTAATATAGGTAAGTTAAGTCACAAGTAATGCTATTCAACCCTTAACACATATTTTTCTGTCCAATTTAATTACAAGGCAAGTCAGATTCAAATTTGTTCTTATCTTATAGGCTAGCCTTTGACCACTATCTCAGCTCTTGGTGAGTGATGATGCGGTCGAAGATGGAAGCACTGCACTAGAATGGGAACTGGCTTTCAAGAATAGCTGCCGGAACACATTAGATATTACATTAGATGTTTGGTGACAGATTTTCTAACTTGAGGAGCTGGCCAGGCGGACACTAGATAGTGTCCTACCACCATGCAAGGGTTGTTGGTTTCTTAACGATGTTTTTCCTTCACCGGAGGGCCACTGTAAGAAGCGCATATACATTTTTTGATGGAAAAATCCATTGGTGCACGGTGGGGTTTGAACTCAGTACCTCTTGCATCAAAGCCTACCGTTCTCCCGATTACGCCACCGGGCTCTCTAAATCTAGATTTCATCAGGGTGCAATGCATCAGATATGCGTAGAATTCTGGCACTCTAGTATTAGTTAGTTCTGTGCTCTAAGCTAGAAGCACAGAACTGACTAGAAGTCTCAGCATCTCTGTATCAATTTGTCATAGTCTGATGGGGGCAGACGTCATCATTTATTAGCAGGCGATCTTGCTCCGTGGTCTAGCTTGTCCTGTAAACCAACGTCAATGCAGATGCAATATTGCGTTAACTAAACTAGTATTAGTAATTATCTACGAACACAGACTAAAAAGTTTCCTCTCTATATCTGATTCTATCATTACCAGTCCATTTTTTTTACCAACTATACTAAAAGTATCGATAGGTGGTAGAAGCATATCAATGTTTCGATGGGGATGTGGTTCATCATATCTCGTCTTTCATCATATCATGTTTGTTTTTTTGCCCCGCCTGCGGTGCGAGTCCCAAGCTACCGGTGGTTAGGGCTGCGGATAGAGGAACCTATCGATGCGTGCCATGTCAAAAAGTATACCACCTTCTGTATATGGCCCTTTATCTAGCCGTCAAGCGACAGTCTCTGGAGATGTTGGTCGAGACTCCTTGCTATTAGGCCGTTAGCTGAAATGACTATTGGCACGTTGATAGTCCAGTCGTCATCCCATAAGGCGGCAATACAAATTATTACGTATTCATCATATATATAATTGCATATTTTGCTTATTACCTTAACGATAATACAAAAGGAACTGTTAGAGGTATGGCATAAAACACTCCAACGAGAAAAAAATTGTCAATTAAGAGAAGGAAATAGTAAATAAATATTTCTTCCAGGTACTGATGCATATTACGTCTTATTAATACGTAGCGAGATACAAAAACTTGAAAGTAGCCGCAACTTTAGATTTAACAACATCGCAGCTGACGCCGCATGTACGATGGAAAGTGGAAATAATGACAATGGAACGTTCACACCTGGAACAAATGCGTATGGATCTGATGAAAGAGGAATGCAGAACAATGGACCTGTTGAAAGTGGAAATATACTTTTTAAGCCTATGAACCAATTCAAAACCGATGTTGTACAAAATACAGATGAAGGAAACAGTGTCAGATCTATCATATATTAGTTTATTTATTGTATCTGTTAATTGAGTATGTTACCAAAAAAAATCCTGTTTAGTCAGTATAGCGGGCCAGTTTCACCGGTTCCTGAAAGCCCTATTAGGAATATAATTTAATTTATATATTAAAAATATAAAGTGAATAAAGAAAGCTCAGTCTTGACTACGATCTTATACCTATTATTTTCAACCGACTTCCAAAAAGGAGGTTCTCAATTCATGAGTATGTTTTTTCTTCTTCTTATTTTTGTATGTATGTTAGGCGATTACTCCGTCAATTGTGAACTGATTTGAATGATTATTTTTTTATTCAATAGGGTACGTTTTTAAGGTGGTCCCATTATAATTTCATTGAGATCATCATTAAGATCATCTCTGAAGATACTTATCAAAGTATCTTCAGAGACATGATGATAAACGTCTCAAACTTGCTACTTAAATTGACCCGCGGGGCATGGAAGTCGGTGGTTTTAGTTTTTAAACTATTTTTATTATATCAAGTTTCATTTCAATAGCTTTCTCTAACGATACGGCCAAAAATGCTTTCGAGTTTTTTTGAAAAATAAGCAAGCTTTATAATAATGTCCGTTTTATAATTGGACAACCAGGAATACTAAGAGGCGCCACCGCCTTATGTTGGATATTCCTTGTACAACCACGAAATTATTTGCTTCTTTGTTTATCATACGTATCGCCGAGGAATGGAATTCCCTGCCTGAGTCTGTCTTTCACGTTTTTATAAGTAACAATAAGTAGGAATATAATAGTGATTAAAAAGTACATCCGCTAGTGGGTGGAAACATTGATAAATTTGGTGAATACAGGATGTTTTAATACATCTCTATTATATATATTTAAATAGAATGTCCTAAATTACTATATATACACTAAACATTATACACATTAACTAATTAACCAATTTTTAGGACATATAATTATATATATAAACATTGGTTAATTTAAGACCACCCCTGACCGATTTATTCATAATTTGTTAATTGACACAATTCCAATGAACCCAAACTCGACATCTCAGCTGTAAGTTGGTGATGAGTTGTATATTCTGCAGATTCCAGGAAATGTATCAGCATCAGGTCAACGCTACCAAGTTCTTAAAATATCGTTGAAGTAAAGATATACCGAATTTCGAATTGATCAGAACTACAAAAGTTAAAATCATAGCGTCATTATCTAGAACTGAGCTCATTATAGTTTTTTAACGGCTGAACGGATTTTCATGAATCAAAACTAAGAACACTCTCGATGAAGACACCTATCAAACAAAAAAAACTGAATCAATATCGGTTCATCCGTTTGGGCGTAACGATGCCACAGACAAACATATACATACATACACAGATACACACGTCAAACTTATAACACCCCTTCTTTTGTGTCGGGGGTAAAAAGACATGGCAACATCAAACCTATGAACAAAAAGATGTTGTAATTATAGCATAACTTATTTTACAAAATTTACAACATTTCAGGACAAAAGACAATAAGTATTATAGAGAGAGAGAAATCTGAAAAATATTTATACATATTTTTCGAAATTTGTTGAGAATTCGTAATTCGTTTAAATACTAAAAAGTATTTAAACCATTTTTATTATAAAAACTCACGTTCATTTTAAACTTGTAGATTAAAGATGGGAATTTAACGTGACTTACGCGATGTCGATATCGCCGACGCGTTCAGCCTCGCACTGCGAGGCAAGGCTGAACGCGTCGGCGAGCGCCCCGCACTCAAGATCCTGAAGAAGACCTCCGGATGAGGCCGAAACATATGTCGATCGTTATATCGACATCGCGTAAGTCACGTTAAATTCCTGTCTTTAATCTATAAATATTTAAACTGATGAAATTTTTTTTTTATTATCAACAAAACACTGGGAGTTCGAGCAGCTGCAAAAACTATCGCGATATCATTGCCAAATACTATTTGGTCATCCTGTATATACGATTGTCATATTATAGCTATTTACGACAAAACTATCAGTTCTTCTCTAAGCGCGCTGTGATAAGTGTCACTGAATATAATATTTTTTATATTACTTTTATAAATAATTAAACTACATCTAACGTAGATTCAAAACGAATATTATTTGTTGTGTTGAATAATTGTATAAAAATGAAGGTAGAACTGCCGGAGTTTAACCGATGTTGTTGTTGCATACCATTACGATATGGACTTTTGACATGGACTTATATTAAAATGGTAAGTAATAATAATACATTATTTTTAATAATAATATATTTTATTGTATGTAAGTGGCTCTACTGTAGTTTATCATAGCTTAATGAGACGCTTGACTGACATCAATAAGATCGCTCAACAAACAAGCTTAGAACTTTTGCTTAAAAAGTCTAAGCGCGCGAGTTATTGCCAGTAGCAAGTTTGACATGTTTATCTCTATTTCACTGGATATTACTTATCAGATCTTGTATAACATTGTGGTACTACACGAGATTTACCCCTCTCTCGACCAATCGACATCGTAAAATATAAACAACGCATTTTGAAGTAAATTAAAGCGGTATTGCATAATGCACAATGAGAGAATGCTCTACGAAGCTGAAATTAGCCGATTATATCCCTCTTTAACTCAAAGTGCAAAAATTTTAATCCTAAATTTGACATATAGCAAAGCGGATTTTCGGATTGATTTTCTGACACAGGGCGTTGCCGTCGAATTACCGTTGGACGCGGTTTCTGTTTTTTTTTTCTGTATTCTGAGATTAGAATCATATATATATATCATTATGTTAATCATAAATATTTTTATTTTCAGATTTGCGAATTAATTGCTGTTTTTTTTTTCACGATTATGGTTATCAATTACATGATGATATTCATGGTGTATAGAATACCTCAAGTTCTGATATTAATCATAATCGGATTTTTCAGTCTATTATTTATACTTTTGGACATAAGTTTCAGCATCGTATTTTTAGTTGGTGGACATCGGGTAAGTAAAGGTACGACCATACTGTGGCGTCCTGCGTCCGCTTGGGTGTTCGCGATCTGATTTTCAGCAGTTTTCCGATTGCCGTAGATCGCGTTTGATGTGAACCAGTCGATACAAATACTACTGCGCTATCTGATCGCCGCCTACATTGCGCACGCAGGACACCGTGGTGTGGTCACGGCGGATACAATACAATACAAAACATAACACACAAAATACAATAAACTCTTTAAAATAAAACCACCCCCGACTGATCTACAAATATAAACAGTTCATTGAGACCATTCCAATGATCCCATACCGCTATCTCATCTGTTGGCAAGTGATGATGCGGTCAAGGATGGTAGCACGCTATACTAGTTCTAAAACGGGAATACAATGTAAATACAATAGACACAATTGTTCATCTACCTTGGATCAAACAAAGTAGCAGGGGTGGAGTGGAGGGCTCCTAATTAACCCACAGATATGTTGCCAGATTATCATATTTAGTCTTCAAATGAGCTTATTTAAGTTTATTATACTTAAATACTACCTCATACTATGCTTATAATGTTTTATTTCATTCTTAGCAAATATTGCAAACATTATATATTGTCTTGCGAGAACATTCGTATTAATTGTTTTTTCAAAAATAAATCTGTGGTTTTTATACCTGATACTCAAGCGTTTACCCACTATCAAACCTGATGTTAAGTGATGATGCTTCCTAATGAATAAGAAATAACTGACTTTATTATTTCAGAAAAACGTGAGGCTTCTTAGATTGAACTACAAATACAGTATTGTATTTTTGTGCATAACGACTCTTGGGTTTCTTATCTTAAACATTTTGGATATTGTAACAAGCGGACAACGTCATCTGAAGAACGCCGATTTCTCAGAACACGTTAGTTTTGGATTAATGACTCAAGCCAGAATTTTAATAATATTATTACATATAGGTAAGTTAAGCCATAAGGCTTCAGTTATTCAACCATTATTTACATTCTTTGTTATCCAATGAGGTTACAGGGAGTGTGAGACTTTACATACTGAGCCCCATTGGAGTAATGGATAGATAGCTTGACTACTAAGCGAGAAGTGACCGGTTCAAATCCTAGCATAAGTATTTATCCACAGGTAGTAGAAGCTAATTATATCAATGTTCCGCTTAAATCTGCCGCCAAAACCGTGCGGTGTTCCGGCAGCACACAGCCCTTGAGAGTTTAGAATATTCTAGGCCTAGCGTGTTCAACATCTTTTAGCAAATCATTGCTAAAAAAAAAACAACAAAGGCGAGCGGAAAATATTGGCGCCGAGGAGCAACATTGGCGTGGATGGCTGTCGAGAGGTGTACTGCACTTTCACTAAACGCTACTAGCGGCTTTATGCCTGTAACACTTCCACCCTGGAACTTAGGTCTTAGCACTTGCGATCCCCACCCTGGGTCTGGGACAGAGGGTCTCATTGAGCTCCCACGGGTTAGGGGCACGCGGTGTCGCCAACAAGAGCATATTATGCATTTTTTTAAATAATTATACTTATTTCGTTATTATATTTATAATACTATAGGAACTTTCAGAGGTATAGAATAAAATACTCAAACGAGGAAAGCTAAATAAATTAAATTGTTAGCATAGACTAAAGAGAAATAAAATGAATTGTATGTTTCTAATTAATTATTTATTCCAGGTATTGATGCATATTACGTATTATTACTACGTAGTGAGATAAAAAAACTTGAAAGTAACTGCAACTTTAGATTTAACAACATCGCAGCTGACGCCGCATGTACGATGGAGAGTGGAAATAATGACAATGGAACGTACACACCTGGAACAAATGAGTATGACGAAAGTGGAACGCAGGATATTGGTCCAATTGGAACTGGAAATTAATTTTTTAAGCCCATGGTCCAATTTGGTACAAATGTAATCCATCTTGAATAAGTTGATTAAAAAAAGATATATTCCTACTTATTTTGTTATGACTTTGAATAAAAAGTTAAGTTCACGTTAACTATTATGCTGTACTTCTAACAGTACTAATTAAATATGTTATATTAAATATGTAATAGTTCTAATGTTTTTTTTTACAATGCAGTTCAGATTTGCCATTCTTTCTTTTTGCTGTTTTCTTTCATTTCTGATTTGCAATTGTAATTTCTTTGTATTAGATAGAGGTTAGATTTTCTTTTTTTTAAAAACAGCTTACTAATGTAGTGGGTTGCACGTTAACCCCTCCCACTGAGCTAAATATGCTCGTATTTGGAGTGGGTTTACGTCAAATAGTGCAATGGGTGGAGATAGAACTCACGACCTCTTGCCAGGCCGACGCCTCAACCATTGGGCTATTGCCGTTTTTATACTTATACATATAGCTAGAGGGTAACTGACAAGATTTGAAAACGTTCTTAATCTTTTTGAATCCAAATTTCCATAGATATATCGCTGATGATCTTTCCCAAAAAAGTAAAATATGAATAAGAAACACAAGATAATTTATGCTCGTACAAAACGAAAAAACCAACTTCACATGCTGCGATAGTCAAAGTACTGGCTAGTTATAATCATGTCATCTAAGTATACAAATTTGCTTATATTGTTTATCTCCATATCTCCGGAAATAATTGTCATAGCTCGATAAAATTTTCGAAAAAAACGAAAGGCATAATCTCTCAAAGAAAAAAATATTTTTTCAAAACGGTTAAGATTAGACGGAGTTCTGAGGTAACAAACATAAAAAAAAACAGTCGAATTCCGAACCTCCTCCTTTTTTGTGATTTCAGTTAATCTAATACTATAAGAATCTTTGTCCTGACATACTGACTCACTGACAGACAACGCACAGCCTAAACCGCTGGTCGTAGAGACTTGAAATTTGGAGGGTATTTGGATTAGTCTTAGTACGTAGGGGTGTACTAAAAAAGGATTTTTCAAAATTCACTCCTTAAGGGGATGAATTGGGGGTTCAAAGTTTGTATGGAGAAACAAGATTAGATAGTCTTTTCTGTCCGAAACTTCACACAAGTGCTTCAGTAAAAAAATAAGTAAATACGTGTTTCAGGTTTTTTTTGAAATTCCACCCCTAAGAGGGTGAAATGGGGTAACAAAGTGTGAAAATCAATAT
This sequence comes from Cabera pusaria, assembly GCA_954871355.1. Classification (NCBI taxonomy): domain Eukaryota; kingdom Metazoa; phylum Arthropoda; class Insecta; order Lepidoptera; family Geometridae; genus Cabera; species Cabera pusaria. The sequence goes on along the minus strand of OX940900.1, from coordinate 21,647,871 downwards.
TTTTTCGGATTGCGCTAAAACTTGGCATGCAGATAAAAATAACAACGTTAGTTACCATTGTAAAAGGATTTTTCAAATTTCACCCCTGAAGGGGATGAAACGGGGGTTCAAAGTTTCTATGGAGAAACATTATTAGATAGTCTTTTCTATTCGAAACTTCACACAAGTGCTTCAAGACATAAATAAGTAAATACGTGTTTTGGGTTTTTTCGAAATTCCTCCCCTAAGAAGGTGAAATGGGGTAACAAAGTTTGAAAATCAATATTGTTTCGGATTGCGCTGAAATTCAGTACGCAGATAGTTATTACGACGATAGTTCCCTATGAGGAAGGATTTTCCGAAATTCAACCCTGAACCCCTTCAGCAACGGGGGTTCAAAGTTTGTATGGAAAAACAAGATTAGATAGTATTTTCTATTCGAAACTTTATACAAGTGCGGATTGCGCTGAAATTTGGCATGCAGATAGTTATTACGACTTTAGTTCCCTCTGAGAAAGGATTTTCCAAAATTCACCCCTGAAGGGGAAGAAACGGGGTTCAAAGTTTGTATGGAAAAACAAGATAAGATAGTCTTTTCTATTTAAAACTTCATACAAGGGCTACAGTAAAAAATAAGTAAATATCTATTTCATGTTTTATTGAAATTCCACCGCTAAGAGGGTAAAAAGGGGTAACAAAGTGTGAAAATCAATATTTTTTTGGATTGCACTGAAATTTGGCATGCAGGTAGTTATTACAATGTTAGTTCCCTCTGAGAAAGGATTGTCCAAAATTACCCCTGAAAGGGATGAAACGGGGGTTCAAAGTTTGTATGGAAAAACAAGATTAGATAGTCTTTTCTATCCGAAACTTCACATAAGTGCTTCAGTAAAAAAAATAAGTAAATACGTGTTTTGGGTTTTTTCGAAATTCCTCCCCTAAGAAGGTGAAATGGGGTAACAAAGTTTGAAAATCAATATTGTTTCGGATTGCGCTGAAATTCAGTACGCAGATAGTTATTACGACGATAGTTCCCTATGAGAAAGGATTTTCCGAAATTCAACCCTGAACCCCTTCAGCAACGGGGGTTCAAAGTTTGTATGGAAAAACAAGATTAGATAGTATTTTCTATTCGAAACTTTATACAAGTGCGGATTGCGCTGAAATTTGGCATGCAGATAGTTATTACGACTTTAGTTCCCTCTGAGAAAGGATTTTCCAAAATTCACCCCTGAAGGGGAAGAAACGGGGTTCAAAGTTTGTATGGAAAAACAAGATAAGATAGTCTTTTCTATTTAAAACTTCATACAAGGGCTACAGTAAAAAATAAGTAAATATCTATTTCATGTTTTATTGAAATTCCCCCCCTAAGAGGGTGCAATGGGGTAACAAAGTGTGAAAATCAATATTGATTCGGATTACGCTGAAATTTGGCATGCAGATAGTTATTACGACGTTAGTTCCCTCTGAGAAAGGATTTTCAAAAATTCACCCCTGAAGGGGATGAAACGGGGGTTCAAAGTTTGTATGGAAAAACAATATTAGATAGTCTTTTAAACTCGAAATTTAACACAAGTACTTAAGTTAGTAAATAAGTGTTTCAGGCTTTTTCGAAATTCCACCCCTAAAAGGGTGAAGTGGGGTAACAAAGTCTGATATCAATATTGTTTCGGATTGCGCTGAAATTTGGCATGCAGATAGTTATTTTGACTTAGGTATCCGCTAAGAAAGAATTTTTCATAATACACTCTTTAAGGGGATGAAGCGGGGGTTCAAAGTTTGGATAGTCGTTTTATTCGACATTTCACACAAGTACTGTAACAACCCCCCCTTAAACCGCTTTTTGGTTTTTAAATATTTTCTTTTGAACGTGACTATACTTGATTACTTTAAAAATTATACTGAAATACTAATATATTAATATATGAGAATATTTAATATTGGAATATTAATCGGACTGGAATAAAATATTGGCCATTTGTAATCGTCTAGTTAGTGGTAGGACCCATTGTGAACCGTTGATGTAACCTAAATTCTTTTCAGGGAATCTCAAGACAAACCTAATATAATAACTAAAGACTAAATAATACAGGAAATAAAGCTTCTATTATTGCAAGTAATCCTAAACACTGCTACAATACTATTTGTGCTATACTGTTGCTTTTTATACCCTATGGTGCAATTGTTACCTAGTGAAAGTGTTTGCTCCATTTTCTTTAACTAATACTATCCAGTGTAAATATGTTATTATTAGTACTAATTTGTGTTATTCTATTATTATTAGTACTTGTAAACCTAAATATTAATGTTGGTACTATTTGATACCTTTTGGTGCAACTGTTACCTAGTGAAGGGATTGCACCAATTTTTCTAACTAATACTATTCAGTACAAATATGCTATTATTAGTACTAATTTGTGTTATTCTATTATTATTAGTACTTGTAACCCTAAATATTACTGTTGGTACTTTTTGGTACAACTGTTACCTAGTGAATTTCTGAGTACCAATTATTTATCTAATACTAATTTGTACAAATACACTATTATGATTACTAATTTGTGTTGTATTATTATTATTAGTACTATAACGCTACATTATAGAATACAGCTGAACATTGAGTAATATTTTACAACCTTTGTCAACATTATACCTATTGACCCTAATAATATTACCTTTAGAAATAACCATAACAATATCATCATCATCATCATCATAGTATATTCTCTGGATAATCTCTTACATTCACACCTTGCATTCTTAATTATATTTATCTCTAGAATTTCTTTGGGACTTCGATAGATTTTAATTTGATGATCTTTCTTTGTCAATTTCTTTGTTATTTTTATAGACAAAGTTATTGATCATGTCAATAGATTTAGTATAAACATTTTAGTATGTACAATAACAAAAGAGAGGAGGACAAAAGAGGTGATAAATAAATACATGTATATATGAAAATATGTCTGATTTAGTACTTTTAAAGGGAGGATAGTCTTTGGGGTGTTTTTTACACAGCATGTACCATGGATGGTTGGATCGGCGCGCCGTCCATTCGCTACCGAGCTATGGCATTCATCCTGAATTACTTGGGTAGCCCCTACTTGATCTAGTATCAAGCAACCATCCATGGGGGACCACCACTGCGCATGAGAAGACATGACCTATATTTCATAATCGAAGTATCGACGAGAAATGAGGTTTAGCAAGCCTAGAAATATTACCTGCATTTCATTATCGAATCATCAACCAGAAACGAGGTTAAGCCTCATGGTGATGTCTACAGTAAGTCAAAAGTCAGTAGTACAAGATGTATGCAATTAAATTAAATTCGACGTCTTAAATTGTATGTCAGTACTGAGTCACAACTAAAAGTGAGAGGGCATAATCTTTTATCAAAGAGAATAGTACATGTATGTCTGTTAGTCAGCCTACATACTCATCCACTCCAGCTTAGTTTAGCTTGGGAACATTCGCTTGCTCGAACGACAGAGTTGCCTTGGATGGTTAGAAGGTCTCTGTCTATTAATCGAGCACAACATCCATCACCACCTGTTTCATGTAGATATTACTCACTCTAGTTTCTTAAGAGTGAGTAGTATCTGAGCTACCCTGCCTACACTACCTACTATCGAATTTCCTATCTATCTCTTATCAACCTATCCTATCATTCCTACTAACCCATACTGGGTCTATCCAACTCCATCTATACTAAAACCTGTCCTGAACCGCAAAGTATATTTTCAACAAAGGAATGACTCAATGAGCCAGGTTAATTGAAGTTAATATTGTGGTTAATGAAGATAATTACTGAAGCAACCCAGTAAGCTAGGTTCGCCAGCATTTTAGTTAAATTATTTCTCCACTCCGGAAAGACCCAGCGGTCCAAGATCACTTTATTGACGTAGTTGGTGATGTTGTCGTTGCGTGATCATCTATGTTAAATGCTAGAGAAGACTCTGGCTATTCATTCAGCTTACAAGTCTCCCCAGGGTTGGGCCACCCGTAGCATAACACAGAATCTCACGGTCCCCTCAGGGAAGGTAATTCTCGAACATGTAGTAAAAGTGATTCTTTTCTCACTGAATTATTCCGCAGAATATGTAAATTTGAAGACACGTTGCGTGGTTGTCTATGTCACGAACTAGAAGAGACTCTGGCTATTCTTTCAGCTTACAAGTCTCCCCAGGGTTGGGCCACCCGTAGTGTGACACAAACTTCCACGATCCCCGCAGGGAAAATAAATCACGAACAGATAATAGGCGAATCCACGCCATATGAGCAGCTTCAATAAGCACATATGTCCCGTAGGAAACAAAATCTCGTACATAATTAGTAAGTGAATCCGTCTCACTAAGTCATTCCAATGAGTCGGGTACGTTGTTTTTAAATATGCTGATGCATAGTAATTTATGTCGATGATATTGGGTAAGTCAACATGACATTATAACCGCATGTTTTGTATATCCCGTAGGAAAGAAAATCTCGAACATATTAATTATTAAACTTTTCCACCAAATTACTTCAGCGATGTAGGTACATAAAATTATATTAAATTATTTCACGGTTGGTATAAGAAAATTATTATCATCGTTCACGTACACATAAACAATTAATGTCCTGAAATAAATTTATTATTATTACAATGTCCCGTTTCAAATTCATCATCAAAACCATCAACATCAACCATCAGATTACGCAGTTGGTAAAGAAAATTACTATCGTTCATGTACACATAAATCAATAATATCCTGAAATAAATTAATTATTAAAATTATAAACAAATTTATGGTTTCTCAAGAGGGTTGCAACATCAACACCATCAACAACATTAGATTACACAGTTGATAAATGAAAATTATTATCAATGTACACGTACCTACACATAAACAATTTATGCTCTTAAATAAATCATTATAATTATTTTAAACTAATGAATACCTCCTCCAATCTATCTCAAGTATGAAAAGTTTATATCAGGTTGGTTCAAAGAACACTTAATAATCAACACCAAAATTACAAATATATTCACCAATTCAGGCCGTACATTTACTTGTCTTCTCCTCACAAATGTCTGGACCGATTCGGATAAAATGTTACATAATTGTCTCAACGTGAACAAAGCCACGGGACGCAGCTAGTTTTCTTAATCATATTAAAATAAATTATTATTATCATAATAAGTAACTGTTTTCTTTAATCTATCTCAAATATGAAAACCCCAATTTGGATGAAATGTTATATAACAATAAAACTATAACAAATAAATGTTACTTTAACTTCATATCCCTCAAGTTAACAAGTAAGACCATAGATCACATAACATCAGCACCGAGATTACAGATGTATTCATCAATTCAGGCCATATGTTTACTTGTCATCTACTCACAACCATGTTGTCTGGACCAATTCGGATAAAATCTTATATATTTGTCTCAATGTGAACGAAACCACAGAATGCAGCTAGCCTCCTCAATAAACTTCCTGTGAAGCATATAATATTTCACATGTGTATACTCAATCAAATCTGATTTCACTAATTTGAGATAATTTAATAGCGATCAACCACAACTGTTGAATTTAAATAAACCAAGAATTCAAATACTAGATGTCATAATGTAGTATTGAAAGTCAGCTAGTTTCCTCATAGTTTCAAAGTGTAATATTTAGTGAGAAAACTATCTACAAGGAGATAAAATGTATTATTTTACCTTGTAGTTGTATCTTCTTAAATTTATTAGTTAATACCAACCGATAGAAAGTCAGTCAATTATGACTTTCTATTTTTAAATTTAGATCTTATAATAATAATAGTAAAAAAACCTAGACTTAAGATAAGAAAATAAATATGTGCATAATAATTAGGATAGTTCAAAAACCAAGACAGCTGACCTCCATGCCCCGCGAGTCAGCCCCAGCAGCAAGTTTTGGATGTTCACAACCGACGAAGCAATCGCACAACATACACACAAAAAACACACAGACAAACCGAGAACCTCCTTCCTTTTGGAAGTCGGTTGAAAAGGCATCATGAACCATCAGTGCTCTGTCCAACCAATTATTGGAGATTGAAAGCATTACAAAGACACTTCTGTTTACCATCAGCAAGTAACTGGCAAACCAGCTTCTTGTTTTGTAGCTGAGCTTCACGCCTAATATTATATTGAACCGTAAAACCGCATGAAATCGGGCACTATCCCATTACAATAATCATTTAAATAGATAATCTAAACGCGTTACAGTGACATCTTCTCATGTTATTGGAAAAGCCCACAATGAAGCTTTCTTATTAATAGATAGAAGGATACTCCCTGATTTCCTGGCTTCTTACTGCTCCGTTTATGCACAATTTCAACACTTTTTAGCACATAAAAACTTCAAAATAACACTACACGCCCAGTAACATCTTGCTCTTTTTCCTCCCGTCCAAAAGGTCACCCAAGCTTCCCGCCAAAAGTCCAGTTCCCCGCATTTTTGCGGCTAAATACTATTTTTACGCGGCAAATTTCGTTCGTTTTTCAAAAGCAGCCATAAACTAAGAAAAATACTAAATAAAAATCCAAGAAAATCGCGCTCTTCCCAAAACAAAACAATAATCCCTGTCATTCTGACCAGTGACAGCTCCTCCTGACACTGGCAGTTTATGTAATCTAGCTTTTTTTTAACTCTGCACAGTGGCTTCGCACCTGACCTATATAGCGCCAAGTGTTGTTTTGTCTGACCCAAATATTTAATTAAATACTAAATGAGAACGATCTTATTTATGAATTATTTTGAATATAAACATAGTACATCATTAAAATCAATATAAATTCGAAATATCACCTCATAAACCTGAACCAATCTCAATAAATCGTAGAGCTCGAAATCCGTTCTGTTACAATCGCCCCTGAAATAATTCTTATAGTTTACGGAAAGAATTTTTCACTTACAACTATTTGATAAAATATATAAATAAATTACAATAAAATAAAAGCAATAATAAAAATAAGAGAATAAATTGCAATTCCTGCACTACCAACTGAATCCTGATCTGCCAACGTCTGAATCCAAACAACGAAATGTTAAGCGTATCCCTACGTATGTAGTGTGTATTTAAACCGAAACAACAATAACCATGGCAAAAAGTCAACATCTGAAATTTTAACGTTTTCCACTTGGGACATAAATCACCTTCCACAAGGACAATTTAAACAAACTGGGAAATCAGGTTGTGAGGCTGATCAACCCTAAGTAGTACAGTACAAATGTTGCAAACCAATCCAATCGTCCGATTACTGAGCAACACAGCACCGTCCCGCCTGTTTAAATTTCTTTAATAGCAAAAGACAATAGATTCCCTGAGCTTCAACATCTCTTTCAAAAGTCAATTGTCGCAATAAAATTGTTATCGTCTCGGAACATGTGGAGTAATCATCGGTTCTGCAAGCATGTTAGCTTCTTGTGGAGTACGACCTTTAATGAAATCAGCATGATACTGATGATGTCTGCTGACCTAGCCTACCACCAACGGATCTCCTTCATTAAAGATTTTTTTGTAAGTGTCGGGGATGTCTAAATCCAGACGCGTGCAAACCGCCTCATGTCTAAGTTGCAATAAAATTATCAAGCCCCACATCCTAATCATCACATTTTCCAAGTAATTCAGTAACTCGACATTCATGTTCTTACACGCCACTTGACAACCCAACTACAACCTATACAGACACGAAACTACGGATTATCAATTTGTTTTAATTTAACGTATGCAATTAAATTCTCTGTATTTATTTTATTATAAAATCAATATTGCTTTTACTCGCACCTTTCAACACGTTTACCTCAATACATTTGGCTCGTGAATGAGATACTACAAATCATTGGTAGCTCATGCAGGAGATACCTCCAATTTACCTTTAAATTACCTTTTTTTTTACTTTGCATGTTTTTTTTTTACCACAATAAAACTACAACAATTAGTTTGCGCAAAGTGATTTAATTATATTGTTTAAGTTTTTAAAATGAAACGCAATTTGATTTGTGTAAAACTTTTATCTACTAGCTACTCTTCTTATTTTCTTTGTTTGTTTTTTTTTTTTTTTTTATCCTAGGGAAGAACCTCACGCGGTGGATTCATGTGCTAAAATCATATCAATATGCAAATATTTTCTTTTTTTTATTTTAAATAGTTAATATCATTAAACTTATTTTGTTGCGCCCCAAGCCATTTATATTCTACTCCTACTATATTTATTGATTTAATCTACCAAACATATCGTTTTATATATTTAAGCAACAAATTAACTATTAGAATTCTCTTTATATTTTGAATTACTTATATTGTAAATGTTGAATTGCCTATTCCATTAAATTTTCGCCCCTAGCAATCTAGAACCTTCTGAAAAATTCTGAATTATTCTTATGATCATCTATTTCTCTACCTCATTTTCCTACTCCAATTATTAATTGTATTGAATATTTTTTTCATATTTTTTTATTACTAACGCAAAAAACGCAAATTCTACGCCCCCACTTTCAACTGTACGCTTCGAACTTTTACTGTACGCCCCCAATTTCAACTGCACGCCATAATTTATACAATATGCCTCCAATTTACTCAGTACGCAACCAATTTATACAGTACGCCCCCAATTTATACAGTACGCCCCCCTAATTTACACAATACGCCCCCAATTTACACGGTACGCAACTAATTTATCCAGTACGCCCCCAATTTACACGGTACGCCCCTAACTTTTACATCTTTGCAATACGCTATGCCTCTAATTTCTATATATTTTTTTTAATGTACGCCCCCAATTGCTTCATCTATTAAATACTCTACGCCCCCAATTATACATCTTTAAAATAATCAACGCCCTAAATGTCTACAGTTTTAAATTCATCTGCGCCCCCAATGTTCACATCTTTAAATTACGCCCCTGATTAATTCATCTTTAAAATACTCTACGCCCCCTATGTTCACATCTTTAAATTACTCTACGCCCCCAATTTTAACATCTTTCAATTAATCTACGCCCCCAATTTCAACAGCTTTCAATTAATCTACGCCCCCAATTTATTCATCTTTAAAATGCTCTACGCCCCTAATTTCTTCATATTTAAAATTATATTCGCCCCAAATTTCTACATCTTTTAAATACTTTACGCCCCCAATATAGTAAATCCTACTTAACGTTTAAGTACACTGCATTTAGAATATCATTGTTTTGACCGTTTTGCGCCCCTACATTTAACATACCTAATATGCCCTAATAATGTCTCAAGATTCCCCTATCCGTTTTACAGCAACAAATTGTGGGAACCGAAATTCCCAACAGGTTTTTTATTTTTTTTTTATTCCAATCCTTAAAAATTATTATATCTATTGAAATATTATATTTATTCTAATAAATTAATTACAATTATATTTACTAAAATATTTTACATTTATATTACTAGTATATTATTTTATTTTACTGAAAAACTAATATATTTTACAAATGTAAAAAAACACAAATACTTCATATTTTATTTTAATAAATATCTTTATAAATTTACTTTATTATTTTATTTAACTGCAATTACTATTATATTTTGCAAATGTACTATTTAATTTTCCTATGTATATACTAATTTATTAAAGTATAGTCGTAAATCGTAGTAACTTTGGTCAATCCTGGTCACGGCACCAAATTGTAACAACCCCCCCTTAAACCGCTTTTTGGTTTTTAAATATTTTCTTTTGAACGTGACTATACTTGATTACTTTAAAAATTATACTGAAATACTAATATATTAATATATGAGAATATTTAATATTGGAATATTAATCGGACTGGAATAAAATATTGGCCATTTGTAATCGTCTAGTTAGTGGTAGGACCCATTGTGAACCGTTGATGTAACCTAAATTCTTTTCAGGGAATCTCAAGACAAACCTAATATAATAACTAAAGACTAAATAATACAGGAAATAAAGCTTCTATTATTGCAAGTAATCCTAAACACTGCTACAATACTATTTGTGCTATACTGTTGCTTTTTATACCCTATGGTGCAATTGTTACCTAGTGAAAGTGTTTGCTCCATTTTCTTTAACTAATACTATCCAGTGTAAATATGTTATTATTAGTACTAATTTGTGTTATTCTATTATTATTAGTACTTGTAAACCTAAATATTAATGTTGGTACTATTTGATACCTTTTGGTGCAACTGTTACCTAGTGAAGGGATTGCACCAATTTTTCTAACTAATACTATTCAGTACAAATATGCTATTATTAGTACTAATTTGTGTTATTCTATTATTATTAGTACTTGTAACCCTAAATATTACTGTTGGTACTTTTTGGTACAACTGTTACCTAGTGAATTTCTGAGTACCAATTATTTATCTAATACTAATTTGTACAAATACACTATTATGATTACTAATTTGTGTTGTATTATTATTATTAGTACTATAACGCTACATTATAGAATACAGCTGAACATTGAGTAATATTTTACAACCTTTGTCAACATTATACCTATTGACCCTAATAATATTACCTTTAGAAATAACCATAACAATATCATCATCATCATCATCATAGTATATTCTCTGGATAATCTCTTACATTCACACCTTGCATTCTTAATTATATTTATCTCTAGAATTTCTTTGGGACTTCGATAGATTTTAATTTGATGATCTTTCTTTGTCAATTTCTTTGTTATTTTTATAGACAAAGTTATTGATCATGTCAATAGATTTAGTATAAACATTTTAGTATGTACAATAACAAAAGAGAGGAGGACAAAAGAGGTGATAAATAAATACATGTATATATGAAAATATGTCTGATTTAGTACTTTTAAAGGGAGGATAGTCTTTGGGGTGTTTTTTACACAGCATGTACCATGGATGGTTGGATCGGCGCGCCGTCCATTCGCTACCGAGCTATGGCATTCATCCTGAATTACTTGGGTAGCCCCTACTTGATCTAGTATCAAGCAACCATCCATGGGGGACCACCACTGCGCATGAGAAGACATGACCTATATTTCATAATCGAAGTATCGACGAGAAATGAGGTTTAGCAAGCCTAGAAATATTACCTGCATTTCATTATCGAATCATCAACCAGAAACGAGGTTAAGCCTCATGGTGATGTCTACAGTAAGTCAAAAGTCAGTAGTACAAGATGTATGCAATTAAATTAAATTCGACGTCTTAAATTGTATGTCAGTACTGAGTCACAACTAAAAGTGAGAGGGCATAATCTTTTATCAAAGAGAATAGTACATGTATGTCTGTTAGTCAGCCTACATACTCATCCACTCCAGCTTAGTTTAGCTTGGGAACATTCGCTTGCTCGAACGACAGAGTTGCCTTGGATGGTTAGAAGGTCTCTGTCTATTAATCGAGCACAACATCCATCACCACCTGTTTCATGTAGATATTACTCACTCTAGTTTCTTAAGAGTGAGTAGTATCTGAGCTACCCTGCCTACACTACCTACTATCGAATTTCCTATCTATCTCTTATCAACCTATCCTATCATTCCTACTAACCCATACTGGGTCTATCCAACTCCATCTATACTAAAACCTGTCCTGAACCGCAAAGTATATTTTCAACAAAGGAATGACTCAATGAGCCAGGTTAATTGAAGTTAATATTGTGGTTAATGAAGATAATTACTGAAGCAACCCAGTAAGCTAGGTTCGCCAGCATTTTAGTTAAATTATTTCTCCACTCCGGAAAGACCCAGCGGTCCAAGATCACTTTATTGACGTAGTTGGTGATGTTGTCGTTGCGTGATCATCTATGTTAAATGCTAGAGAAGACTCTGGCTATTCATTCAGCTTACAAGTCTCCCCAGGGTTGGGCCACCCGTAGCATAACACAGAATCTCACGGTCCCCTCAGGGAAGGTAATTCTCGAACATGTAGTAAAAGTGATTCTTTTCTCACTGAATTATTCCGCAGAATATGTAAATTTGAAGACACGTTGCGTGGTTGTCTATGTCACGAACTAGAAGAGACTCTGGCTATTCTTTCAGCTTACAAGTCTCCCCAGGGTTGGGCCACCCGTAGTGTGACACAAACTTCCACGATCCCCGCAGGGAAAATAAATCACGAACAGATAATAGGCGAATCCACGCCATATGAGCAGCTTCAATAAGCACATATGTCCCGTAGGAAACAAAATCTCGTACATAATTAGTAAGTGAATCCGTCTCACTAAGTCATTCCAATGAGTCGGGTACGTTGTTTTTAAATATGCTGATGCATAGTAATTTATGTCGATGATATTGGGTAAGTCAACATGACATTATAACCGCATGTTTTGTATATCCCGTAGGAAAGAAAATCTCGAACATATTAATTATTAAACTTTTCCACCAAATTACTTCAGCGATGTAGGTACATAAAATTATATTAAATTATTTCACGGTTGGTATAAGAAAATTATTATCATCGTTCACGTACACATAAACAATTAATGTCCTGAAATAAATTTATTATTATTACAATGTCCCGTTTCAAATTCATCATCAAAACCATCAACATCAACCATCAGATTACGCAGTTGGTAAAGAAAATTACTATCGTTCATGTACACATAAATCAATAATATCCTGAAATAAATTAATTATTAAAATTATAAACAAATTTATGGTTTCTCAAGAGGGTTGCAACATCAACACCATCAACAACATTAGATTACACAGTTGATAAATGAAAATTATTATCAATGTACACGTACCTACACATAAACAATTTATGCTCTTAAATAAATCATTATAATTATTTTAAACTAATGAATACCTCCTCCAATCTATCTCAAGTATGAAAAGTTTATATCAGGTTGGTTCAAAGAACACTTAATAATCAACACCAAAATTACAAATATATTCACCAATTCAGGCCGTACATTTACTTGTCTTCTCCTCACAAATGTCTGGACCGATTCGGATAAAATGTTACATAATTGTCTCAACGTGAACAAAGCCACGGGACGCAGCTAGTTTTCTTAATCATATTAAAATAAATTATTATTATCATAATAAGTAACTGTTTTCTTTAATCTATCTCAAATATGAAAACCCCAATTTGGATGAAATGTTATATAACAATAAAACTATAACAAATAAATGTTACTTTAACTTCATATCCCTCAAGTTAACAAGTAAGACCATAGATCACATAACATCAGCACCGAGATTACAGATGTATTCATCAATTCAGGCCATATGTTTACTTGTCATCTACTCACAACCATGTTGTCTGGACCAATTCGGATAAAATCTTATATATTTGTCTCAATGTGAACGAAACCACAGAATGCAGCTAGCCTCCTCAATAAACTTCCTGTGAAGCATATAATATTTCACATGTGTATACTCAATCAAATCTGATTTCACTAATTTGAGATAATTTAATAGCGATCAACCACAACTGTTGAATTTAAATAAACCAAGAATTCAAATACTAGATGTCATAATGTAGTATTGAAAGTCAGCTAGTTTCCTCATAGTTTCAAAGTGTAATATTTAGTGAGAAAACTATCTACAAGGAGATAAAATGTATTATTTTACCTTGTAGTTGTATCTTCTTAAATTTATTAGTTAATACCAACCGATAGAAAGTCAGTCAACTATGACTTTCTATTTTTAAATTTAGATCTTATAATAATAATAGTAAAAAAACCTAGACTTAAGATAAGAAAATAAATATGTGCATAATAATTAGGATAGTTCAAAAACCAAGACAGCTGACCTCCATGCCCCGCGAGTCAGCCCCAGCAGCAAGTTTTGGATGTTCACAACCGACGAAGCAATCGCACAACATACACACAAAAAACACACAGACAAACCGAGAACCTCCTTCCTTTTGGAAGTCGGTTGAAAAGGCATCATGAACCATCAGTGCTCTGTCCAACCAATTATTGGAGATTGAAAGCATTACAAAGACACTTCTGTTTACCATCAGCAAGTAACTGGCAAACCAGCTTCTTGTTTTGTAGCTGAGCTTCACGCCTAATATTATATTGAACCGTAAAACCGCATGAAATCGGGCACTATCCCATTACAATAATCATTTAAATAGATAATCTAAACGCGTTACAGTGACATCTTCTCATGTTATTGGAAAAGCCCACAATGAAGCTTTCTTATTAATAGATAGAAGGATACTCCCTGATTTCCTGGCTTCTTACTGCTCCGTTTATGCACAATTTCAACACTTTTTAGCACATAAAAACTTCAAAATAACACTACACGCCCAGTAACATCTTGCTCTTTTTCCTCCCGTCCAAAAGGTCACCCAAGCTTCCCGCCAAAAGTCCAGTTCCCCGCATTTTTGCGGCTAAATACTATTTTTACGCGGCAAATTTCGTTCGTTTTTCAAAAGCAGCCATAAACTAAGAAAAATACTAAATAAAAATCCAAGAAAATCGCGCTCTTCCCAAAACAAAACAATAATCCCTGTCATTCTGACCAGTGACAGCTCCTCCTGACACTGGCAGTTTATGTAATCTAGCTTTTTTTTAACTCTGCACAGTGGCTTCGCACCTGACCTATATAGCGCCAAGTGTTGTTTTGTCTGACCCAAATATTTAATTAAATACTAAATGAGAACGATCTTATTTATGAATTATTTTGAATATAAACATAGTACATCATTAAAATCAATATAAATTCGAAATATCACCTCATAAACCTGAACCAATCTCAATAAATCGTAGAGCTCGAAATCCGTTCTGTTACAATCGCCCCTGAAATAATTCTTATAGTTTACGGAAAGAATTTTTCACTTACAACTATTTGATAAAATATATAAATAAATTACAATAAAATAAAAGCAATAATAAAAATAAGAGAATAAATTGCAATTCCTGCACTACCAACTGAATCCTGATCTGCCAACGTCTGAATCCAAACAACGAAATGTTAAGCGTATCCCTACGTATGTAGTGTGTATTTAAACCGAAACAACAATAACCATGGCAAAAAGTCAACATCTGAAATTTTAACGTTTTCCACTTGGGACATAAATCACCTTCCACAAGGACAATTTAAACAAACTGGGAAATCAGGTTGTGAGGCTGATCAACCCTAAGTAGTACAGTACAAATGTTGCAAACCAATCCAATCGTCCGATTACTGAGCAACACAGCACCGTCCCGCCTGTTTAAATTTCTTTAATAGCAAAAGACAATAGATTCCCTGAGCTTCAACATCTCTTTCAAAAGTCAATTGTCGCAATAAAATTGTTATCGTCTCGGAACATGTGGAGTAATCATCGGTTCTGCAAGCATGTTAGCTTCTTGTGGAGTACGACCTTTAATGAAATCAGCATGATACTGATGATGTCTGCTGACCTAGCCTACCACCAACGGATCTCCTTCATTAAAGATTTTTTTGTAAGTGTCGGGGATGTCTAAATCCAGACGCGTGCAAACCGCCTCATGTCTAAGTTGCAATAAAATTATCAAGCCCCACATCCTAATCATCACATTTTCCAAGTAATTCAGTAACTCGACATTCATGTTCTTACACGCCACTTGACAACCCAACTACAACCTATACAGACACGAAACTACGGATTATCAATTTGTTTTAATTTAACGTATGCAATTAAATTCTCTGTATTTATTTTATTATAAAATCAATATTGCTTTTACTCGCACCTTTCAACACGTTTACCTCAATACATTTGGCTCGTGAATGAGATACTACAAATCATTGGTAGCTCATGCAGGAGATACCTCCAATTTACCTTTAAATTACCTTTTTTTTTACTTTGCATGTTTTTTTTTTACCACAATAAAACTACAACAATTAGTTTGCGCAAAGTGATTTAATTATATTGTTTAAGTTTTTAAAATGAAACGCAATTTGATTTGTGTAAAACTTTTATCTACTAGCTACTCTTCTTATTTTCTTTGTTTGTTTTTTTTTTTTTTTTATCCTAGGGAAGAACCTCACGCGGTGGATTCATGTGCTAAAATCATATCAATATGCAAATATTTTCTTTTTTTTATTTTAAATAGTTAATATCATTAAACTTATTTTGTTGCGCCCCAAGCCATTTATATTCTACTCCTACTATATTTATTGATTTAATCTACCAAACATATCGTTTTATATATTTAAGCAACAAATTAACTATTAGAATTCTCTTTATATTTTGAATTACTTATATTGTAAATGTTGAATTGCCTATTCCATTAAATTTTCGCCCCTAGCAATCTAGAACCTTCTGAAAAATTCTGAATTATTCTTATGATCATCTATTTCTCTACCTCATTTTCCTACTCCAATTATTAATTGTATTGAATATTTTTTTCATATTTTTTTATTACTAACGCAAAAAACGCAAATTCTACGCCCCCACTTTCAACTGTACGCTTCGAACTTTTACTGTACGCCCCCAATTTCAACTGCACGCCATAATTTATACAATATGCCTCCAATTTACTCAGTACGCAACCAATTTATACAGTACGCCCCCAATTTATACAGTACGCCCCCCTAATTTACACAATACGCCCCCAATTTACACGGTACGCAACTAATTTATCCAGTACGCCCCCAATTTACACGGTACGCCCCTAACTTTTACATCTTTGCAATACGCTATGCCTCTAATTTCTATATATTTTTTTTAATGTACGCCCCCAATTGCTTCATCTATTAAATACTCTACGCCCCCAATTATACATCTTTAAAATAATCAACGCCCTAAATGTCTACAGTTTTAAATTCATCTGCGCCCCCAATGTTCACATCTTTAAATTACGCCCCTGATTAATTCATCTTTAAAATACTCTACGCCCCCTATGTTCACATCTTTAAATTACTCTACGCCCCCAATTTTAACATCTTTCAATTAATCTACGCCCCCAATTTCAACAGCTTTCAATTAATCTACGCCCCCAATTTATTCATCTTTAAAATGCTCTACGCCCCTAATTTCTTCATATTTAAAATTATATTCGCCCCAAATTTCTACATCTTTTAAATACTTTACGCCCCCAATATAGTAAATCCTACTTAACGTTTAAGTACACTGCATTTAGAATATCATTGTTTTGACCGTTTTGCGCCCCTACATTTAACATACCTAATATGCCCTAATAATGTCTCAAGATTCCCCTATCCGTTTTACAGCAACAAATTGTGGGAACCGAAATTCCCAACAGGTTTTTTATTTTTTTTTTATTCCAATCCTTAAAAATTATTATATCTATTGAAATATTATATTTATTCTAATAAATTAATTACAATTATATTTACTAAAATATTTTACATTTATATTACTAGTATATTATTTTATTTTACTGAAAAACTAATATATTTTACAAATGTAAAAAAACACAAATACTTCATATTTTATTTTAATAAATATCTTTATAAATTTACTTTATTATTTTATTTAACTGCAATTACTATTATATTTTGCAAATGTACTATTTAATTTTCCTATGTATATACTAATTTATTAAAGTATAGTCGTAAATCGTAGTAACTTTGGTCAATCCTGGTCACGGCACCAAATTGTAACAACCCCCCCTTAAACCGCTTTTTGGTTTTTAAATATTTTCTTTTGAACGTGACTATACTTGATTACTTTAAAAATTATACTGAAATACTAATATATTAATATATGAGAATATTTAATATTGGAATATTAATCGGACTGGAATAAAATATTGGCCATTTGTAATCGTCTAGTTAGTGGTAGGACCCATTGTGAACCGTTGATGTAACCTAAATTCTTTTCAGGGAATCTCAAGACAAACCTAATATAATAACTAAAGACTAAATAATACAGGAAATAAAGCTTCTATTATTGCAAGTAATCCTAAACACTGCTACAATACTATTTGTGCTATACTGTTGCTTTTTATACCCTATGGTGCAATTGTTACCTAGTGAAAGTGTTTGCTCCATTTTCTTTAACTAATACTATCCAGTGTAAATATGTTATTATTAGTACTAATTTGTGTTATTCTATTATTATTAGTACTTGTAAACCTAAATATTAATGTTGGTACTATTTGATACCTTTTGGTGCAACTGTTACCTAGTGAAGGGATTGCACCAATTTTTCTAACTAATACTATTCAGTACAAATATGCTATTATTAGTACTAATTTGTGTTATTCTATTATTATTAGTACTTGTAACCCTAAATATTACTGTTGGTACTTTTTGGTACAACTGTTACCTAGTGAATTTCTGAGTACCAATTATTTATCTAATACTAATTTGTACAAATACACTATTATGATTACTAATTTGTGTTGTATTATTATTATTAGTACTATAACGCTACATTATAGAATACAGCTGAACATTGAGTAATATTTTACAACCTTTGTCAACATTATACCTATTGACCCTAATAATATTACCTTTAGAAATAACCATAACAATATCATCATCATCATCATCATAGTATATTCTCTGGATAATCTCTTACATTCACACCTTGCATTCTTAATTATATTTATCTCTAGAATTTCTTTGGGACTTCGATAGATTTTAATTTGATGATCTTTCTTTGTCAATTTCTTTGTTATTTTTATAGACAAAGTTATTGATCATGTCAATAGATTTAGTATAAACATTTTAGTATGTACAATAACAAAAGAGAGGAGGACAAAAGAGGTGATAAATAAATACATGTATATATGAAAATATGTCTGATTTAGTACTTTTAAAGGGAGGATAGTCTTTGGGGTGTTTTTTACACAGCATGTACCATGGATGGTTGGATCGGCGCGCCGTCCATTCGCTACCGAGCTATGGCATTCATCCTGAATTACTTGGGTAGCCCCTACTTGATCTAGTATCAAGCAACCATCCATGGGGGACCACCACTGCGCATGAGAAGACATGACCTATATTTCATAATCGAAGTATCGACGAGAAATGAGGTTTAGCAAGCCTAGAAATATTACCTGCATTTCATTATCGAATCATCAACCAGAAACGAGGTTAAGCCTCATGGTGATGTCTACAGTAAGTCAAAAGTCAGTAGTACAAGATGTATGCAATTAAATTAAATTCGACGTCTTAAATTGTATGTCAGTACTGAGTCACAACTAAAAGTGAGAGGGCATAATCTTTTATCAAAGAGAATAGTACATGTATGTCTGTTAGTCAGCCTACATACTCATCCACTCCAGCTTAGTTTAGCTTGGGAACATTCGCTTGCTCGAACGACAGAGTTGCCTTGGATGGTTAGAAGGTCTCTGTCTATTAATCGAGCACAACATCCATCACCACCTGTTTCATGTAGATATTACTCACTCTAGTTTCTTAAGAGTGAGTAGTATCTGAGCTACCCTGCCTACACTACCTACTATCGAATTTCCTATCTATCTCTTATCAACCTATCCTATCATTCCTACTAACCCATACTGGGTCTATCCAACTCCATCTATACTAAAACCTGTCCTGAACCGCAAAGTATATTTTCAACAAAGGAATGACTCAATGAGCCAGGTTAATTGAAGTTAATATTGTGGTTAATGAAGATAATTACTGAAGCAACCCAGTAAGCTAGGTTCGCCAGCATTTTAGTTAAATTATTTCTCCACTCCGGAAAGACCCAGCGGTCCAAGATCACTTTATTGACGTAGTTGGTGATGTTGTCGTTGCGTGATCATCTATGTTAAATGCTAGAGAAGACTCTGGCTATTCATTCAGCTTACAAGTCTCCCCAGGGTTGGGCCACCCGTAGCATAACACAGAATCTCACGGTCCCCTCAGGGAAGGTAATTCTCGAACATGTAGTAAAAGTGATTCTTTTCTCACTGAATTATTCCGCAGAATATGTAAATTTGAAGACACGTTGCGTGGTTGTCTATGTCACGAACTAGAAGAGACTCTGGCTATTCTTTCAGCTTACAAGTCTCCCCAGGGTTGGGCCACCCGTAGTGTGACACAAACTTCCACGATCCCCGCAGGGAAAATAAATCACGAACAGATAATAGGCGAATCCACGCCATATGAGCAGCTTCAATAAGCACATATGTCCCGTAGGAAACAAAATCTCGTACATAATTAGTAAGTGAATCCGTCTCACTAAGTCATTCCAATGAGTCGGGTACGTTGTTTTTAAATATGCTGATGCATAGTAATTTATGTCGATGATATTGGGTAAGTCAACATGACATTATAACCGCATGTTTTGTATATCCCGTAGGAAAGAAAATCTCGAACATATTAATTATTAAACTTTTCCACCAAATTACTTCAGCGATGTAGGTACATAAAATTATATTAAATTATTTCACGGTTGGTATAAGAAAATTATTATCATCGTTCACGTACACATAAACAATTAATGTCCTGAAATAAATTTATTATTATTACAATGTCCCGTTTCAAATTCATCATCAAAACCATCAACATCAACCATCAGATTACGCAGTTGGTAAAGAAAATTACTATCGTTCATGTACACATAAATCAATAATATCCTGAAATAAATTAATTATTAAAATTATAAACAAATTTATGGTTTCTCAAGAGGGTTGCAACATCAACACCATCAACAACATTAGATTACACAGTTGATAAATGAAAATTATTATCAATGTACACGTACCTACACATAAACAATTTATGCTCTTAAATAAATCATTATAATTATTTTAAACTAATGAATACCTCCTCCAATCTATCTCAAGTATGAAAAGTTTATATCAGGTTGGTTCAAAGAACACTTAATAATCAACACCAAAATTACAAATATATTCACCAATTCAGGCCGTACATTTACTTGTCTTCTCCTCACAAATGTCTGGACCGATTCGGATAAAATGTTACATAATTGTCTCAACGTGAACAAAGCCACGGGACGCA
Source organism: Cabera pusaria (assembly GCA_954871355.1). Lineage (NCBI taxonomy): Eukaryota > Metazoa > Arthropoda > Insecta > Lepidoptera > Geometridae > Cabera > Cabera pusaria. The sequence goes on along the minus strand of OX940900.1, from coordinate 21,627,037 downwards.
GCTAGTTTTCTTAATCATATTAAAATAAATTATTATTATCATAATAAGTAACTGTTTTCTTTAATCTATCTCAAATATGAAAACCCCAATTTGGATGAAATGTTATATAACAATAAAACTATAACAAATAAATGTTACTTTAACTTCATATCCCTCAAGTTAACAAGTAAGACCATAGATCACATAACATCAGCACCGAGATTACAGATGTATTCATCAATTCAGGCCATATGTTTACTTGTCATCTACTCACAACCATGTTGTCTGGACCAATTCGGATAAAATCTTATATATTTGTCTCAATGTGAACGAAACCACAGAATGCAGCTAGCCTCCTCAATAAACTTCCTGTGAAGCATATAATATTTCACATGTGTATACTCAATCAAATCTGATTTCACTAATTTGAGATAATTTAATAGCGATCAACCACAACTGTTGAATTTAAATAAACCAAGAATTCAAATACTAGATGTCATAATGTAGTATTGAAAGTCAGCTAGTTTCCTCATAGTTTCAAAGTGTAATATTTAGTGAGAAAACTATCTACAAGGAGATAAAATGTATTATTTTACCTTGTAGTTGTATCTTCTTAAATTTATTAGTTAATACCAACCGATAGAAAGTCAGTCAATTATGACTTTCTATTTTTAAATTTAGATCTTATAATAATAATAGTAAAAAAACCTAGACTTAAGATAAGAAAATAAATATGTGCATAATAATTAGGATAGTTCAAAAACCAAGACAGCTGACCTCCATGCCCCGCGAGTCAGCCCCAGCAGCAAGTTTTGGATGTTCACAACCGACGAAGCAATCGCACAACATACACACAAAAAACACACAGACAAACCGAGAACCTCCTTCCTTTTGGAAGTCGGTTGAAAAGGCATCATGAACCATCAGTGCTCTGTCCAACCAATTATTGGAGATTGAAAGCATTACAAAGACACTTCTGTTTACCATCAGCAAGTAACTGGCAAACCAGCTTCTTGTTTTGTAGCTGAGCTTCACGCCTAATATTATATTGAACCGTAAAACCGCATGAAATCGGGCACTATCCCATTACAATAATCATTTAAATAGATAATCTAAACGCGTTACAGTGACATCTTCTCATGTTATTGGAAAAGCCCACAATGAAGCTTTCTTATTAATAGATAGAAGGATACTCCCTGATTTCCTGGCTTCTTACTGCTCCGTTTATGCACAATTTCAACACTTTTTAGCACATAAAAACTTCAAAATAACACTACACGCCCAGTAACATCTTGCTCTTTTTCCTCCCGTCCAAAAGGTCACCCAAGCTTCCCGCCAAAAGTCCAGTTCCCCGCATTTTTGCGGCTAAATACTATTTTTACGCGGCAAATTTCGTTCGTTTTTCAAAAGCAGCCATAAACTAAGAAAAATACTAAATAAAAATCCAAGAAAATCGCGCTCTTCCCAAAACAAAACAATAATCCCTGTCATTCTGACCAGTGACAGCTCCTCCTGACACTGGCAGTTTATGTAATCTAGCTTTTTTTTAACTCTGCACAGTGGCTTCGCACCTGACCTATATAGCGCCAAGTGTTGTTTTGTCTGACCCAAATATTTAATTAAATACTAAATGAGAACGATCTTATTTATGAATTATTTTGAATATAAACATAGTACATCATTAAAATCAATATAAATTCGAAATATCACCTCATAAACCTGAACCAATCTCAATAAATCGTAGAGCTCGAAATCCGTTCTGTTACAGTACTTCTGTTAATAAATAAGTAAATACGAGTTTCAGATTTTTTCATAATGCCACCCTAAGAGGATAAACTGGGGTAACAAAGTCTAAAAATCAATATTGTTTCGGATTGCGCTGAAATTCAGAATGCAGATAGTTATTATGACGTAGATATCCGCTCAGAAATGATTTTCTGAAAATTCCTCCCGGATACGGAACGGGGATTCAAAGTTTGTATGGCGAAATAAGATGGGATAAAGTACGTGTTGTAGGATTTTTCTAAATGGGGTAGGTAACAAAGTCTGTAAATTTAGATTTTTAGGGTTTTAAAAATATGAATCCTGAATTGCCTTAGTCACGCGATAACATGAAAACGGGTGAACCGATTTGGCTAATTCTTATTTGATGTGTTTGATGATGATGTGAGAGAATCGTTTTTACAAAAGAAAAGTTTTAAGTAAATAAAAGAAGGTTTTAACGCGGGCGAAGCCGCGGGACACTTCTAGTAATAATAAAAGTGAGACATTTGCTCGTAACGTCTTTTATTATTTCGTCCTGCTACATCGTGGTGAACACGCTAAGCCTTATAGAATACTTGGACTTTCAAGGGCTGTGTGCTGCCGGAATACCGTATGATCATGACGGCAGATTTTCTTCTTGATGGCAGTACGGTACTTTTTTGTAGCAAGTCAGCAAGGCGGAACATCGATGTAATATGCTCCTACCAACTGTAGCTCCAACACATGGCAAATATGTCCAGTCCTAATTAGAACAAAATATATAATTTAGCATAATATTAAATAATTAAGAGCGAACGCGGGTTGCAGTTTTCCATACAAATGTATTCCCCCGTTCCCTCCCTGGAAAATGATTCTAAAGAAAAATTAAATTAAAGACAGGGAGAAGACACCATACCCTTAGAATCGGGCCATCTTATGTACTACAGATAAGGAGATCAGCCATCCCAAGGCGGCGTCGGGTTTCTGGTCAACAAGGTTCTCAGTGACAACGTTGTAGAAATCTCCAGTGTGTCGACCAGGGTAGCGTACCTCGTAATTAAGTTAACCAAGAGGTACAGCCTCAAGGTGGAACAAATGCGTATTGATTCGATGAAAGTGGAATGCAGAACCATGGACCTATGGCGGGGTGTGTGTTGCCAACGTGTGATGGGGTGCGCGGGCGCGCACCTCTTGGCTTCGCCAGTTATTCCGTTGATCTTAAGGTATTGGAAGGTGTATGGGTACGAGGAAAACTCCACACTTCACTCGTACACTTGTATTGAGTCATATACAGCGATGATTACAATAACTTGCTAATATTAGGCGAAGAAATAAGTGCGGTTCCTTAAATCGGCGCGAGCGCGTGGTTATTATTCCGGTCTGAAGCTAACTCTCAACTGCCGGGCTCCCGTGCCTAGCCTTATCACCGAACTTCATACAATATAAAGTTGCATACTAACTAGTACGCTATCTGTGACAGTGGCTTGACGGGGACGACTACTATTTCTTAATCTGCGGCGCGCCTGGACAAAAGCGTCCGCACCGATAGATAAGAAAGGCTCGTTTCCAATGCATGGCACTCGAGTGTTTGTGTACGAAATATTTTATGTAGAATGTAGTAGTAATTTATCTTGTAGTATGTATTAAGTGTAAATTATTATTATTAATTAAAGGTTTATTAAGTTAAGTTTAAGTTGTAAATATAATTTTGAATTTAGTAAGTTGATAGCATTTCCTACATATTGTTTTATATATTTTTATTTTTAAGTTTACTATTTTAATATTTAAATGTTTTTATTTAAATACATTTTATTAATTATATTATGTGGGAGCGGCCCACATCACTCCCCCTCCAGAGACCGTCATAACGGTCGATAGTAATCGGGAAACTTAACTACTCGTCCGGAACGTGTACGTTTTACGTAGTCTTGTCGGTCTGACGTGTCTGGTCCCGGGACGTGGACATCCTGTTGTCGTATTTGAATGGGATCAGGTAGAATAGGAGTGGGGGTAGAAACTGGTGAGGGAGATGGGTCAACCAACGTATATGCCGGTTTAAGCCGGTCTATACTCACGGTTACTGTTTTCCCTTTTACAGATAACTTGAAAGTTTTGTCACCTCGCTCGAGCACTTCGTAAGGGCCGGTGTAAGGAGGTTGTAATGATCCTCGCAATGCATCGACCCGTACAAATACGTGACTCGATGTTGTCAAATCTTTAAAAATAAAGATTTTGTCTTTATTGTGACGAGCGGCTGGCGAGGGCTTGAGCTTTGCGGCAAACTTCCGCAGGCGAGTTTTAAAGTCTGATATGTCGGTGCTTTCGGGAGCAGCTGCTTGAAAGAATTCTCCAGGCAGGCGTAATGGCTCACCATACACCAACTCGGCTGAAGAGGCTTGCAGATCCTCTTTATAAGCGCTTCTTATGCCCAATAGCACCAGTGGTAATGTGTCAACCCAGTTGCAGTCCGCGTGGCACATTATCGCTGCCTTCAACTGACGGTGGAAACGTTCCACTAGGCCGTTACATGCTGGGTGATACGCGGTTGTTCTGCGATGTTTGAATCCAATCATTTTTCCAAGATATTGGAAAAGCGCCGATTCAAACGATCCACCGCGATCAGTTACGATGTCAGTTGGAGATCCAAACCTGGATATCCCTGACATCAACGCTTTGCCGACAGTTTCGGCTGTCTGGTTTGGCATTGGCGTTACTTCAGGCCAGCGTGTAAATTGGTCTACTATCGTGAGGCAGTAACGATTGCCTTGTGATGAAGGTAGCGGTCCGATAATGTCCACGTGGATAAATGCGAATCGTGCGCGAGGTAGGTCGAATGTGCCCAAAGGAGATGACACATGGCGAGTAACCTTGGCGCGTTGACAAGCTATGCATTTTCGTGCCCACTCTCGACAGTCTTTGCGTGCCCCGGGCCAAATGAATCGCTGAGCTATTAATTTAGCACTAGCGTCTATACCGGGGTGGCTAAGATTATGAAGGCTGTCGAAAACTTGCTTTCGAAAAGGCTTGGTCACGAAAGGCCTTGGGTATGTGGTGCTCGTGTCACAATACATTTCCACATTGGAGTTGGGAAATTTAAGTTTTTCCAATCGGAGTGAAGATTCACCTCTGAGGAGTTGAGCCAACTCATCATCAGAGTTCTGGGATGTGGCGAGCAAGGCTAAATCGATTGGTGTCTGCAGTTCCTCGATTCTAGACAAAGTGTCAGCCACGACATTATCTCGACCAGCTATATGTCTAATATCAGTGGTGAACTGCGCGATAAAGTCAAGGTGGCGAAACTGACGAGGTGAACAGCTCACTTTGCGTTCTGCGAAAGCGTGGCTGAGTGGCTTATGATCAGTATACACTACGAAATGTCCGGCCTCTAGCATATGTCGAAAGTATTTTATGCTTTCGTAAATGGCCAGAAGTTCGCGATCGTATGGTGAATACTTTTGTTGAGCCGGGCTCAGCTTACGCGAAAAGAACGCGAGAGGTTGCCACGATCCCTTCACAAATTGTTGCACAACTGCACCTATTGCCAAGTCAGATGCATCTGTTACAAGTGCGAGTTTGGCCTGACAATCTGGGTGAGCGAGTAATGCAGCATTGGCTAAGCTTTCTTTACATTGGTTGAAAGCCAATAGAGTATCTCCAATCAAGTTGACTGGATGTGAAGCCTTGACAGAGCCTGTGAGCAGTTCGTTTAGGGGTGCTTGTATTTTAGCGGCGTTTGGTAAAAACCGTCTGTAAAAATTAAGCATTCCTAAGAATCGCCGTAGCTCTCTTACTGTCTTGGGCGCGGGGAAACTATTGATAGCTTCAACCTTCGCGTCCATGGGCTTCATACCATTTGCAGAGATGTGGTAGCCTAAAAAAGATACCTCTGCAACGCCGAAGACGCATTTCGCCGTGTTGACGAGAATGCCATATTCCTTCATGCGAGTGAAAAGCTGCTGAAGGTGGGTCACGTGATCTGCCTCTGTTTTCGAGAAGATCAAAAAGTCATCTATGTAACAGTAGCAGAAATCAAGACCTCTGGTAACGTCGTCCACAAACCTTTGAAAGGTTTGGCCTGCGTTCCGTAACCCGAACGTCATGTACGGAAATTCAAATAGGCCGAACGGGGTTGAAATGGCGGTCTTCGGAATATCTTCCTCATTTATTGGTACCTGTTGGTACGCTTTCACGAGATCGATTTTAGAAAAGACGGCACAACCAGATATACTATGAGCGAAGTCATGTATGTGTCTTATAGGGTAGCGGTCTGGGATAGTGCGTGCTGTTATACCCCTTGTCTGTAGGCTTTGGGGCTGAATTGCACTTATATACAGCAATACAACTCAAAGGCTATGGATATAGGGTTGAACACGGTAGTCGGTCTCAATCCATAACCGCGAGCGGTCGTCTCTAAGACATTTATTTTATTGTAATATTTTATTTCTCGTGTTCGGAATATAATTTCCTTTTTTAAAACCTAAAGTTTGGTTTCATTTGTAACAATTGGTGGCAGCGGTGGGATCCGGAAATTCCCAGTGCCCGAAAAACCGTTCCGCAGACTCGCTCCGGATCCGTATCCTAAAAAGAACCAAATAATTAACATACAGTTATTATAAAAATCAGTGTAAGTGATATAATATAACTTACCACTATCCTCGAAGTGTCGTCACGAAATCCTGCTTAATCCCGGAAGGGATCCACTCGTCCTACGAAAAGGAAACCACTGTATCCTGTACCTAAAAGAGAAAATACCCAGAGGTACTCACCCGTGTCGTCCCGGTGCGTGCTCCACATCCGGGATAATCCCGGAATCTATTTACCTCGACGCGGCCCGGACGGCCAACCTGTGTGAAGACTTCACCTGCTCCTGGAAAGGAGACCATCTCATCATTCATCGAGTTAGAGGAGGTCGCATCCTGAACCGCGATCACCTCCCCTCAGCTGCAAGTGTCAGCTATCTCCTGCTACGGCCCCATTCATCGAAGACAGTACCTACGATTACTGTCTCAATTCGTCATCATAACACATCATCATCGTGATCATCCGGGATTTCGGTGCCGAAATCCATCCCATCACTATTCGACGCAGCTACGCCTTATCAGCAAAAATGCTCCTGGTCTCGATCGCCGTGCTTATCTGTGTCGCCCACGCATTGCAACAGTAAGTCTTTGGTCATTGTTTAGACTACGGTTGAGAAACCATAGTTTGTCAACCTTTTCTTAATTTATATTTATGCAGTGTTTCTTAATATTTCTATAGAGTTTTATAATTGTTCGTGTACCAGTAAATAATTACTTATTGTGTTTTAAATTATAATTAAATTGTTACGTTATGGTTAATGAGGAGAAATCTAAACTCACGCTAAATATACCTCCTACGACCGATTTACCGTCTACTTCAGGGAGTCATTCTGCGCCTGTTGCGCCTCAGACTAAGAGTCCTAAAACCGCTACTAACGTAAAATTAGAGATGGACTTAAACACTTTATTAAAATTTATAAAGCCGTATGATGGTGAGAGAGAGAAGCTAAACTCTTTTATAGTCAACTGCAACAATGCATACGAACTGGCCACCGATACGCAAAGGCCAGTGTTATTCAAATATATCCTTTGCCAACTACAAGGTAAAGCAGAAATCGCGTGTTCAATAAAAAATTTCACTACATGGGATCAACTAAAAGAATTTTTAAAAACTCAATTCAGTGAAAGAAAACATTATTCCTACTTACTTACAGACCTGCAAGAAATTAAGCAAGGAATTCAAGAAACTGTAAGCGAATTCGCACTAAAAGTAGAAACAGCACTGTCAAAACTCCTAATGGAGATTTCTTTATCTGATACTAAAGTCAAAGAGGTAGCCGGCCGGGTCGCCTCAATGGAGGACCTCGCCCTCCATCACTTTCTTATGGGACTACTTCCTAGATTATCTAATATCGTGAGGTGCAGATCACCCAAAAATCTTAACGAAGCTATTAACTTAGCAATTTCTGAGGAAAGAATCCAACAAACCATGTACAGAAAAAATAACAACCTAAATGGCTCAAAACCGAGACCAATAATTCAAAATCCAAATTATAACAACAATTACAGCAATAACGCTAGGCAGAATCAATTTATGGCTAACAGAGGCCCCCAAAGACCAATGGCAAACTCTAATAACTTCCAAAGACCAATGTCAACCTCTAATAATTTCCAACCTGGTCCATCAGGCTCTGGTTCAGCCCCGATTTGTCGGTACTGTAAAACTCCCGGGCATGATATTTCAGTGTGCCGAAAAAGGGAGTACAATAATAACCGCTTCAGGGCCCCTCAAAATTTGGGACCACCACCCCGCGTTAACTTTGTAACAGAGTTGGGAGAAGATGTCACCGATAATCATGAGGCGGAACTCTCTCCCGATATTCCTAGTGATGATTTAAACGAGTAAAAGTCTCGTCACTGTGTCGCCCGAGACAATACCTAAAAGTCGACACTACCTTAAAATATAGCGATGTAACCAAGGGTCACACGGGTAACCAGCCCCAAGTAAGCACCCTGCCTTCAATACCCCAGGGTCACACGGGTAACCAGCCCCAAGCGAGCACCCTGTCTTCAAAGCCCAAGGGTCACACGGGTAACCAGCCCCAAGCAAGCACCCTGTCTTCAAAGCCTAAGGGTCACACGGGTAACCAGCCCCAAGCAAGAACCCTGTCTTCAAAGCCCAAGGGTCACACGGGTAACCAGCCCCAAATAAGCGCCCTGCCTTCAATACCCAAAAGCCACAGGGTTAATCAGTCCCGAATAAGTGCTCATCCTAAGATCTTGGAGAACAACACCCCAAGGCAAGAAGTCTTCGAAATTAATATCGATACAACCAAACGGTTACTACCGCATGTGTTACTTAATACTCAGATATCCGATACACCCCTCACTCTGTTGGTAGATTCAGGGTCAGCTATATGCCTCATAAAACAATCATGTGTGCAACGCAACCCAACGTTAATCAAGGAAACGATAAATCTTAAGGGAATAGACCCTGGTAACGAACCGACACCCACACTAGGTCACTTCCAATTAAGGCTACAATTGACTAAAGATAAAAATGTTAGCCACAAATTCCATATGGTTCAAGACATAGACCTGCCTTACGATGGTATTATTGGCACCGACTTCCTTACATCGTTTGGCTGTAATATTGATTATAATGAAGACACACTCAGAGCGGGTAACGTTAAAATAAAAATATATTTCTTTGACCCATGCTACATCATTCCACCACGTACCGAAACCGTAATTGAATGTACCATTCAGAATTCCAGCTTACAAGAAGGTATGGTCCTGGACCAACATTTGTCAGAATCTCTATTAGTCGCAAACTGCATAGTTAAAGTAAAAAATAATAGAAGGGTTAACATCACTATTGCCAACACGTCTGAAAATCCTGCTCGTATTAGTTCAAACCTAAACCTTAAACTAGAGCCTTTAAGCCCTTGCGCTTCACAAACAACAAGCCGGCTAGACAGCTCAACACGGACGGCAGAAGTAATTAAATCACTACGAACATCTCATTTGAATAGCGAAGAATCTGACGCGCTCGTCGATCTTTGCTCTAAATATTCTGACATATTCTATCTACCAAATGACCAACTTTCCTTTACAACCGCTTTAAAGCATCAAATAAAAACAAGCTCCGATGTACCTATCCACACCAAATCCTATCGCTTCCCAGAATGCCATAAAAGTGAGGTTAAAACTCAAATAAATAAAATGCTAGACCAAAATATAATTGAAGAGTCCTCATCACCCTGGAGCTCACCGATTTGGATAGTTCCAAAGAAACTAGATGCACAAGGCCAACGTAAATGGCGAATAGTCATAGACTATAGAAAATTGAACGATTTGACTATTGGAGAGACTTACCCAATTCCACAAATTACTGAAATACTCGATCAACTAGGAAATTCCAAATATTTCACAACTTTAGATCTCACTTCCGGTTTTCACCAAATATTGATTTCTGCCGAGGATAAACCAAAAACTGCATTCTCAGTACCCCAAGGTCACTACCAATTCAATAGGATGCCTTTTGGGCTGAAAAACGCACCTTCAACCTTCCAAAAGCTTATGAATTCATGCCTATCTGGACTGCAAGGCACACGTTGTTTTGTGTACCTTGATGATATTGTTATATATTCCTTCGATTTAACCACACACATCGAAAACCTAAAAGCCGTATTTGATAGACTCCGTAACTTTAATCTAAAATTACAACCAGAAAAATGCGAATTCCTCCGGAAAGAAGTTGCCTACTTAGGTCACCTCATTGGGGAGCATGGCGTAAAGCCTAACCCCGACAAAACTAAAGCCGTATCGGAATATCCTATTCCTCAATCGCCGAAAGACATAAAATCATTCCTCGGCCTAGTCTCATACTATCGACGCTTTATCCCAAACTTTGCAAAACTAGCAAAACCACTAACTTCATTGTTAAAGAAAGATATACCATTCAACTGGATGAACGAACAACAGCTAGCATTTGAATCCCTCAAAAACAAACTCGTTACCGCACCGATATTAGCATATCCAGACTTCAATCAACCTTTTATCTTAACCTGTGACGCATCGAACTACGCAATATCCGCTATACTATCCCAAGGGCCTATAGGACAAGATCGCCCTATAGCTTTTGCTTCCCGCACTCTCAACAAGGCTGAATGCAATTATAGTGTTACGGAAAAGGAATGCCTAGCCATCATTTTCGGCACTAAAACCTTTAGGCCGTACCTGTACGGTCACCACTTCAAAATTGTCACTGACCACAAACCTTTGCAGTGGCTCTTCAGCTGCAAGGACCCCGGATCTAGACTCGTACGGTGGCGTCTCAAACTAGAGGAGTTTGAGTATGAAACCCATTATAAAAAAGGAAAAATCAATACCAACGCTGACGCTTTGTCTCGTTTCCCTGTTAATCCAATCCAGGCTACAACCTCAACTGAAGCCGATTCACTGGTGGCGAATCCGGATCGAACCTTAGATAGAGATCTCATGGATCTATTGATTTCTCCACCATCATTTCACCCTGACGAGGTATTATCACCTGAAACTCTCGATGCCGCAATAGAAGCCGTCCCAGTCACCGATGTTGATCTTCCCCCTGGAACATCAAATACTTCCAAAGAAAGAATCGAATTAGACCCCACTATCTTTCCACAACAAATAGAGATCCCTAATATGCTGATTGATGATCCTCTACCCTCCACCAGTACATCGCCTAATACACCCGTCGATGACTACTCGACTTTCTTAAAAACTATGTCAAACAAGGACATATCTTTCAATACGGCAATTGAAGAACACAACGAGAGCTTAATGAAATGTTCTTCTAAAATCATTTTAGTCCCTACGTCGCTAGATTTGGATGAATCCAATCCCTACATCCAGGAGATCTTAGGAGATCCTGAAAAATATACAAAAGTCCATGAAGCTGAAAAAGAACTATTTTCATTCCAAAGAATTGAAATAAATAAAGCCAAAATAGTCTACCTTATATTCACCAAAGTTCACCATTTCGACGAATCATCTTATCCTGAAATATTTCAGACATTAAAGACAATCCGAAATGAATTGCTTGTTTTCGAGAATGTTGACGAACTTGGTATTTCAGACATGAAAAATCCATTTGAGAAACATTCCTTTATAAAAATATACAATATGCTATCTTACCTTTTCCATAACTCTAATATTAAAATCAAAATATACCACAATAATATTATTTACCCAACTCCAACTGAAATAAAGAAAATTCTCAATGACAACCACGACATACCAATTGCAGGCCATTTAGGGTCTGTTAGAATGTACAATAGAATAAAGGAAACTTATTATTGGAAAGGCATGCGAAGTGACATCGAGCTATATGTCAAACAGTGCAAATCCTGCCAAGAAAATAAAGCTCTCAGACAGATTAATCGTGCCCCAATGCAGATAACAAGTACATCCACAACTCCAGGCCAAAGAATATCTCTCGATATCGTTGGTCCTCTTCCCGAAGCCGGCCCAGCAAAACTAAGATTTATACTAACCATCCAGGATGACCTTACTAAATTTTCATCCGCATATCCTATCCGTAGCACCACAGCCGAAGAAACTAGCGAATGCTTAATCCACTACATTTCAATATTCGGTATTCCTAAAACGATACTTACCGATCAGGGCACAAATTTCACTTCCGACCTCTTCAAAAAGACTTGCGAGTTCCTAAAAATTAAAAATCTATGGTCATCCCCATATCATCCGCAAACGCAAGGCGCCTTAGAACGGAGCCACTCTACCCTTAAAGAGTATTTAAAGTCTTACATAAACGAGGAACAGTCAAATTGGCCACGATATGTATACACAGCTATGCTCGTGTACAACACATCCGTTCATTCCACGACGCATTTCACTCCTCACGAACTGATGTTCGGCTGTAAGCCATTCATCCCTAACTCCATCTATGATGACCACCCTGGGGCATCCTACCCTGACTATGTGCGTATGCTACAGAGCCGACTAAAATATTCTAGAGATAAAGCTCTAGATTTCATAAGGAAATCCAAAGAGAACTCGAAAACTTATTACGATAGCCACACTCGCCCAGTCAAATACAAAGTGGGTGATTATGTATACCTTAAAAATCATCTACGCCTACGGAAAGCGCTTTCTCCTATCTGGAAAGGCCCTTATAAAGTAGTTAAAATAAATGGAAATAATACACTTACCTTGCTCATCAACCGACGTCATGTAACACATCACTTCGATCAGTTGAAACCAGCCGACGTGAGCAACCTGTAAAATTAAAATATAATTATAAGAGTAACTTAGGAGAATAAGGAATAGTTTATAAACATAGATACATAAATAGAATTTACACTTACCCATAGAATAATTTAAAATTTGAATCAATATAAATAAAATTAAATAAAAAATAAAAAAAAATAATAAAAAAAAATACATAAATTAATTAAATAAAAAAATAAAAAAAAATATATATATATATATAGGCTAAATATAAAGGTCGGGAAGTGCTATAAGTTAGCCTTATAGGGGTTAACTTAGTTAGCCTAATTGAATATTGCAGCAAAAGTAAAAGGGAGTAGGTATTAAGATACGTTAGACTAAAGTAAGGAGTATGAATAAGAAATAACCTAGATATAAATAAATAATACTTTAAGGTTTAATACTTACCACTACGTCAACACGGAACCCTGAGACATTAAATGCCTACTTGCCTTGTTTATATTTGCAGAGCTCCGACCCCAGGTCAATCACCTCAGGATTACATCCAGCCGATCACTGCAAGCCCAGGCTTATTTTTTGATAATTTAGGCACATTAAAAATTAATAACGCCCAGCTTAAGGTTCTGATACCAATAGATATATCACACTTCAGTTTACATATTGAAAACATTGGAACTGCTTTAACAACTACTAAATATTTGTGTAACCAGACACGAATAGTTGAGGTCGACGCAGAGTGCCGTAATATGCTAAAACCTCTGACAGTTCGTTATAGAGACATTGTAAAAGAGTTTGAGTCTATCTCTTACCTGATAGATAATCGCAGTAAACGTAGCGCTTGGATAGCAGGTGTTGGCACCGTGCTGAAACAAATCTTTGGCACCTTAGACGAGAATGACGCCCTGAGATACGATGAGGCAATAGAATCGCTACAAAAGAATGAAAAACAGATACTCTCATTTATGAAAGAAAACATCCTGGTCACCAAATCTATACTGACTACTTACAATAAAACCATAACACAAATTAAAGACAATGAAGTTATACTGATTGGAGCCATCGACAAACTCTCAATAAATATAAAAAATATTTCAGAAATAACTAACGGACTACAGATACTAGCTAACGTTAACGAAATATTTGATAGCATCGAAACCGCGATATTTGCACTGTCCTTCCAATTAGAAGATGTAATTAATGCCCTTTTGTTTAGCAGTCAAAATGTGTTGCATCCATCAATTATGACACCTAAACAGTTATATCGAGAATTTGTCGATCATTATAGATACCTACCTAGTAACTTAGAACTGCCTGTTAACTTAGATATAAATAGTGTACATGTCATTCTAAGCATTTCTACACTGGTATGTTATTATTTGAACAACAGAATTGTATTTGTGTTACAAGTACCTTTAGTTAGTATTACTGAATACATGTTTTATCAAGTTATAGCTCTACCTACACCATACGACAGTAATACGCCGAATAAATTTAGCTTTATAATCCCCGAAAATAAATATATAGCAATGACCAAAGACAAATCTAACTACTGCAACCTTGACACCTTAGACAAGTGCAAAACAATAACTCCCGGAAGTTACATATGTGACATTACAAACATTTACGCAACTGAAGCAAAACAGTGTTGTGAAAGTGAATTACTGTCGAAAGTGATTGCTGAAAAGCCAAAGGAGTGCAAAACGAAGTTCTTCTTAGGCGGAATGGACTTGTGGAAACCATTGATAAACAATAGATGGTTATATGTTCAATCACAACCAAGTAAAATTACTATAACTTGTGTCAACTCTGTAGACATAGAAATAGACATTTTAGGCACAGGAATACTTACCATTCCTAATGAATGTACCGGTTTCTGTAAAAGTACGACATTTATACCTAAACACAACATGTATAACGTCTCTTCACCGACGAAGCATTTATCGGATTTTAATCTTATTAATGATACCTGTTGTAACATCAATCAATTTCACAATTTTGCTGATAATGTATCCCCTATTACGTTACAAAACATAGATCTGGATGAATTCCATATGAAAAATCACATTAAAGTAGACTCACTACTAAACAAAATAAATAAAATAGAAAATCAACCCCATTTTATTAAATACGGGACACATTATTCGTCGGTCACTATAATTCTATGTATTTTCGTAGTGGTATATATTAGTTTTAAAATATATTTTAAGTTTTGTAAGTCAAGTGACAACCGCAAATCCTTTGAAATAGTAGAGTTAAAATCAGCTCGTAAATTAAATAACCCACAGACAGACGAACAGACATCATCCGACATAGAATCTGCAAATTTTGCTCCACTCAGAACTGAAATCTAAATCCTCGTCTTTTCTTAGAGACTTTCATTCCAAATCGAAAGTCTCTTCTTAAAGGGGGAGGTGTTATACCCCTTGTCTGTAGGCTTTGGGGCTGAATTGCACTTATATACAGCAATACAACTCAAAGGCTATGGATATAGGGTTGAACACGGTAGTCGGTCTCAATCCATAACCGCGAGCGGTCGTCTCTAAGACATTTATTTTATTGTAATATTTTATTTCTCGTGTTCGGAATATAATTTCCTTTTTTAAAACCTAAAGTTTGGTTTCATTTGTAACAGTGCGTTTAGCATTCGATAGTCTCCGCAGGGACGCCAACCATTGTCCTTCTTTGGCGCGAGGTGTAATGGTGATGCCCATGGACTATCCGAAGAACGCGCTGTACCTAACTTAAGCATGACGTCAAATTCTTTTTTCGCGATTGAAAGTTTGTCGGGTGCGAGTCTGCGCGGTGTGCATGAAATGGGTGGCCCGGGTGTAGTGCGGATGAAGTGTTTTGTGATGTGCATTGGAACTGATGGTTTGCCTGAAGGGCGAGTAATCTCAGGAAAATTATTTAAAATTGAATGATATTTAGTGTCGCCCGTCCAAGCCTTGACAGAAAAAATATCAGTATTCGCGGAAACAGCGTTTGAGCACAAGGTAGTCGCATTTTCTATGAGGCGTTGTTTGCGACAATCTACGGCCAAATTATAGAAACTCAAAAAGTCTACACCAATTATTGCTTTAGTCACATCGGCAACCACGAAACGCCACGGAAAATCGCGCCTTAAACCTAAATTGAGATTAAGCTCCAGGTATCCGTAGGTTCCGATGCTGGTCCCATTAGCTGCGCATAACTCGTAGTCCATCCTGTTACGACGCTCTCGTAGTGCAGCTCGTGGGTACACGCAGAGGTCACTGCCAGTGTCCACCAGGAACTGGGTGTTGGAGATGCGGTCGGTAACGAAGAGGCGACCCTTGGAAACTGGGCAATCGTCAGCCGCCATTAGCGACTGCCCTTGAAGTTTTCCGCCTTCCCGAAGTCGCAGGGCTTGATGCACCGAGTCGCGCTGTCCCCGTGCTTCCAGTGGTACCAGCAGAGGGGATGCTTGCGGTAGTTCGAGTTGGACCGGGTGCGCTGGCGAGAGGGAGAACGACGTTGCTGTCGCGGTCTCGAACGCTCGCTAGAGTACGACGATGGATGACGTGACAGCTCATCCAGCTTGATCGAAAGACGCTCCACGGTCTTCCTCAGCTCTGCAATCTCCTTTGATGGTGCGGCACTCGACGTTGAAGCGACGTTACGATTCAAAGTGATTTCTTGAATTCTGTCGGCCAGGTCTGACAACTGCTCCAGGGACTGCGTGGGTTGAGCTACCAACACAGTCTGAATATTATTCGGCAATCGATTGCTCCAAATCGTATTTAAAAAATCTTCAGGGACGTCAGGGCCCGCCAAATCTTGCAAATGTCGCAGGAACTGTGAGGGCTTCCTGTCACCTAACTGTTCGTTTGACAGAAGTTGGCGTAATTTCTGCTCTTGTGAGTCGGCTAAACGTTTAATAAGTACGCTTTTCAGTTTGTCGTACCTCTTATTCAACGGAGGGCTGATAATAATATCTTTCACTGTTTTGGCCGTACTCACGTCGAGGTTGGTGATGACATTGTTAAATTTCACCGCGTCTTCAGTTATACCGTAGCTTTCAAACTGACCTTCTAGTAGGGCAAACCATATCTCGGGGTCGTCAGCAGAGAACGGTGGCACCTTCAGGTTCAACTTCCGAAAATCGGACGACGACAAATCGTGCCGTACGGAGTCAGTGGAAACGCGCATTTTCGCCGGTTTCGACGATCGCGTGGTGACGAAAGGTTCACTTTCGCGATGTGATTTAGCACTTCCTAATTCACTAGCACTAGCTTCATCACCGCCTTCACTCATCTTCACTGTGTTCGGAGAGGGTCACCAGTATGGCGGGGTGTGTGTAGCCAACGTGTGATGGGGTGCGCGGGCGCGCACTTCTTGGCTTCGCCAGTTATTCTGTTGATCTTAAGGTATTGGAAGGTGTATGGGTACGAGGAAAACTCCACACTTCACTCGTACACTTGTATTGAGTCATATACAGCGATGATTACAATAACTTGCTAATATTAGGCGAAGAAATAAGTGCGGTTCCTTAAATCGGCGCGAGCGCGTGGTTATTATTCCGGTCTGAAGCTAACTCTCAACTGCCGGGCTCCCGTGCCTAGCCTTATCACCGAACTTCATACAATATAAAGTTGCATACTAACTAGTACGCTATCTGTTACAGTAGCTTGACGGGGACGACTACTATTTCTTAATCTGCGGCGCGCCTGGACAAAAGCGTCCGCACCGATAGATAAGAAAGGCTCGTTTCCAATGCATGGCACTCGAGTGTTTGTGTACGAAATATTTTATGTAGAATGTAGTAGTAATTTATCTTGTAGTATGTATTAAGTGTAAATTATTATTATTAATTAAAGGTTTATTAAGTTAAGTTTAAGTTGTAAATATAATTTTGAATTTAGTAAGTTGATAGCATTTCCTACATATTGTTTTATATATTTTTATTTTTAAGTTTACTATTTTAATATTTAAATGTTTTTATTTAAATACATTTTATTAATTATATTATGTGGGAGCGGCCCACAGACCAATTGAAAGTGGAAATATACTTTTTAAACCTATGAGCCAATTCAAAACCGATGTTGTACAAAATACAGATGAAAGCAACAATGTCAGATCTATAATTATTAGTTTATTTAATGTATCTGTTAATTGAGTATGTTAACAAAAAAAAAAAACCTGTTTAGTCAGTATAGCGGGTTCACCGGTTCCTGAAAGCCCTATTAGAAATATAATTTAATTTATATATTACAAATATAAAGCGAATAAAGAAAACTCCGAGTTTGACTACGATCTTAAACCTATTATTTTCAACCGACTTCCAAAAAGGAGGTTCTCAATTCGTCTCTATGCTTATTTCTTCTTTTTTTTGTATGTATGTTGCGCGATTACTCCGTCAATTGTGAACCGATTTGAATGATTGTTTTTTTAACGGTTGGGTACGTTTTTGAGGTAGCCCCATTGTAATTTCATTGAGATCTGATAAGTATCTCCAGAGATATGACGATAAACGTCTCAAACTTGCTACTGAAATTGACTCGCGGGGCATGGGAGTAGGTGGTTTTAGTTATTAAACTATGTTAATTATATTAAGTTCCCATTCAATCACTTTCTCTAACGATACGGCCAAACATGATATAGTGTTTTTCTGAAAAATAATCAAACTTTGCAATGTCCATTTTATAATTGGAAAACCAGGAATACTAATAGGCGTCACCGTTTTATAGTTGATATTCCTTGTACAAGCACGAAATTATTTGCTTCTCGTTTATCATACGTATCGCCAAGGAATGGAATTCCCTGCCTGAGTCTGTTGCTACGTTTATATTTAATTATCCCTACTTATATTATAAAATGCGAAAGTAACTCTGTCTGTCTGTCTGTTACGCTTTCCCGCTTAAACCTCTCAACCGATTTTGATGAAATTTGGCACAGACAATCTTTAGACCCTGAGAATGAACATAGGCTACCTTTTATTGCGAAAAAAAGGGATGAAGAGGTTGAAATAGAGGTTGAAAGTTTGTATGGGATTTCTTAATTTTAAAAGATAAAACCATGAAACTTTATATTTAAGCACTTGATAAGACATAATTAAACATTTGTTCTAGCGTTTGTGAAATTTCGACCTGTGAGGGGATGAAATAGGGGTTGAAAGTTTGTATGAAGTTCGTCATTTTTGAACATAAAAACATTACATTTTGTATTTAGGCACTAAATTAGAAAAAAAAATCGTTTGTTCTAGAATTTTGACATTTTTACCAGTGTGGGGGTGAAATAGGGGTTGAAAGTTTGTATGGGTGTTCGTCATTTTTGAAGATAAAACCATGAAACTTGGTACGTAGGTCTCTTAGGATGTGCAGAGTTTTTCTACAAACGGAATTCCCGAAATTCGAACGGAACGGAACGGATTCGGAACGGGAACTACGAAACCAAACTTTTTGTATACAAAATCTTAACCACTGAACCTAGGAACATGATATTTAGAAGTTTTGGGTGTATGAAGTTAAAAAAAAAAATGTGGCTTTTGAAGTTAAAGTTCCTTTTAAACGTGGGATGCCAGTAGAACATGTTGGAAACGCCAAATTCAAGGAACTGCTGTTCTGGATTGGCCTGGCATTAAATCTGGAGATGCAATAGGACGGGTCTATACTGTCCACGTTAGCGACATTGAATGCTTTTGTTTGAGACTACTGCTACACCACGTGCATGGGCCAACTTCGTTCAATGATCTCAATAACTACAATGGTCAAACTTTTGTTACCTTCCGAGAAGCCAGTGAAACTAGAGGATTGTTAGAGAATGATAATCATTGGGACTCGACATTAGAAGAGGCTGCACAATGTAGATCAGCAGCTAAGGTGAGAGATCTTTTTGCCATTCTCATAGCGACGTGTGGTCTTTCAAATCCTCAGATATTATGGGAAAAGTACCAAAATGATATGTCTGACGATATTTTGCACATACTACAACAAAATAATCCCAATGTCACATATAATGATTTAGTATATAACGAGGCGCTAACTAAGATTGAAAACCAAGTGATGGCTATATCTGGGAAGACATTATCAGATTTTGGAATGAACCGGCCACAAAGAATTGGAGAAGTCAGTAGTGATTTAATAAGAGAACTGGACTACAATGTCTCTTCTTTACAGCAATAAATATCAGAGCCTGTTCCTCGATTGAACACGGAACAAAAATTAGTCTTTGATATTGTTGTGCAAAGAATCGATAATGGTGAGGGCGGATTGTTTTTCTTAGATGCGCCAGGAGGCACTGGAAAAACTTTTCTATTAAATTTACTTTTAGCCCAAATCCGCAAAGATAAAGGAATAGCTATTGCCGTAGCTTCCTCTGGAATTGCAGCGACGCTGCTCGATGGAGGCCGCACGGCACATTCAGTACTTAAACTCCCATTAAATTTACCTCACGAGGAAATTCCAGTTTGTAACATTATAAAAAACAGCGATCGTGGCCGAATGCTACAGCAATGCAAGCTGTTGGTGTGGGATGAGTGCACAATGTCGCATAAAAAAGCGATCGAGGCGCTCAATCGGACTCTGAAAGATATCAGAAGCAACCAGAGTTTAATGGGTGGGATGGTAGTGCTCCTTGCTGGTGATTTTCGACAGACACTACCTGTCATTACCAGAGGCACTCCAGCAGATGAGATAAATGCATGTTTGAAAGCGTCTACATTATGGGTGCATGTAAAAAAATGTTGTCTCACTAAAAACATGCGAGTACAACTACATAATGATACGCAATCGGGGCAATATGCAGCTGCTCTATTGAAAATCGGTGAAGGTCGAATGACTACGGACGCTAACGGCATGATTACATTAAATCAAGAATTTTGTAATGCTGTCCACAACTTGGAAGATCTTAAAAACAACGTGTATCCCGGTTTGGATTATAACATGAGGAATAGAGAGTGGCTGTGTGAAAGGGCAATATTAGCACCGACCAATGAAATCGTGGGACAGATCAATGAACGAATGATGTCACATGTGCAAGGCGATGTTGTCGAATATTTTTCAGTAGATATTGTCATGGACAGTGAACAGGTGACATCTTATCCTACAGAGTTTCTAAACTCATTAGAGCTGTCAGGAGTGCCGTCTCATAAGCTGAGACTGAAAGTTGGGGTTCCAGTTTTGTTAATGAGAAATCTCGAAGCGCCGAGACTATGCAACGGGACTCGATTGCAAATTACGCAGCTAGGACGCAATATTATTAGCAATTATAATGACAGGAATAGCTAAAGATGAAGAAGTTTTGATTCCTCGCATACCCATGATCCCTACAGATTTACCTTTTCAGTTTAAAAGAATCCAGTTTCCCCTAAAACCAGCCTTCGCAATGACCATTAACACAGCGCAAGGGCAATCACTTAAAGTAGCAGGTGTCCATTTAGAGAAAAACTGTTTTTCGCATGGCCAACTGTACGTGGCTTGCTCGCGAGTGTCGAGTCCAAACAATCTCCACATTTTAACAAATAATAACAAAACAGCAAACGTTGTGTACAAAAATGTTTTAAATTAGGTCATTTTAAAATATTTTTGTACACAACGTGACGCTGGCCCCTGTAAATGTCTCTTGGACATAAGGGACCAATAAATTTTCCTAGGTACTTTCTGCCACTCAATGGAATACATAGGTACCTTATACTTACTGTAAACAGATATTTTAAATAGATGGATAGATTAGAAAATGTTAATCCTCTTTTGGCTGGAAATGTAACCTATGTAAACCTATTATACTATATTTTTCTAAGAGCTGTCGGATTATGTAAAGAAATAAATAAAATATATATTTTTTATTTTTTTAAATATACCTACTCTCTTTTAACCAAATGCTATACCCAAATCTATACCGTTCTTTTAATATAATCCATAATATTCAAATTAAAAGTACGCAGACGAAGTCGCGGATACCAGCTAGTATAGGAATATAATTGTGATTAAAACGTACATCCGCTAGTGGGTGGAAACATTGATTAATTTAGTGAATACAGGATGTTTTGATCTGTATCTATTATATATATTAATATAATATCTGGTTATATATACATAGAATATACATACAATATCGAGCAAAGCTCGGTGTCGGTCTCGGTCAAAATATATTTTTTTGTTTAATCGATTTTTTTGATTTCTGTTGGCTCCCATTAATAGTTTTTACTCACATAAGAAGGAAAAAAAGAAAAAAAAACGGAAAAATAGTCGTATTATCTGGTCTTGAACCAGGAAGATCAATTGGATGGCGTTCGGGAGGTGACCTCCCGAACGCCATCCAATTGATCTTCCACCGAGCTATCATAAAATTGTCAAATGAGTCGAAATTACCCTTTGTATTCTAATGCTATTGTAGCAGTTTTTCAATGTAAAATTATATATATATATACATGAATTGCTCGTTTAAAGGTATTAGATAATGTTCTAAATTACGTTATAATATATGTACCTATTATATAAACATTATTACACATTAACTAATTAACCAATGTTTAGGACAAATATATATAAAACATAAACCACTTTCATTACATTCCCACATTCATTTTCATGAATCAAAACTAAGAACACTCTCGATGAATACACCTATCAAACAAAAAAACTGAATCAAAATCGGTTCATCCGTTTGAGCGCTAAGATGCCACAGACAGACACATACAAACACAGATACACACGTCAAACCTCCCTTCTTTTTGTGTCGGGGGTAAAAAGACATGGCAACATCAAATTTATGAACAAAAAGATGATGTAATTATAGCACAACTTATTTTACAAAATTTACAACATTTCAGGACAAAAGACAATACGTATTATATATTTATGCATATTTTTCCGAATTCTGAAAATGCCTTAATGTCGTCTTAAGAGTTTGAATACATTGGTTACAGATAATTAAATAAATATGTTAATTTCATTAGAGAGAGACATAGAGAGTTACAGTATTCTAGGATAAATAAAATTCTACTCTAGGCCTAGCCTGTTCACCATTTTTGATCACATCATCGCTTAACACCAGGCGAGATAGTGGTCAAACGCTAGCCTAATATAATATAAGATATAAAATAAAACTGGCCAAGTGCGAGTCAGACTTTTGTCCCGCACACGGAGGGTTCCGAATTTCCGAAGTCCGAACGCCACGAACTTCTAACACCAACTAAGTAAATATGAACACAAAGGTAATTAATATAATTAAATATCTGGAAGACCGAGTGTTCGTACGACTAACTTTCTACTGATTCCAGCTAATTGTAGCTCTTTAAGTACTAAAATTGGAGATATATTATTCAATGCTGTACAGTGTACACTACATGTGTGTAATTAATCCTTGACTAAGTAAACAAATCGACCGAGGCCCACAAATTTAACAAATGAAACGCTTGCGCGTGCTAATTTTTCCTGTGCTGGCATCTAGCTGCGTCGAGGTGAATTAATTTCGTATCGTATCGTAAAAAACACGTTTTTTTTTAAACCCTTTAATTTTTAACTTTTTTCTGTTCTTAGTATTATTTGTTATAGCGGCAACAGAAATACATCATCTGTGAAAATTTCAACCGTCTAACTATCACGGTTCATGAGATACAGCCTGGTGACAGACGGACAGACAGACAGACAGACAGACGGACAGCGGAGTCTCAGTAATAGGGTTCCGTTGGTACCCTTTGGGTTCGGAACCCTAAAAAAGATTGTAGCTTCATTGATATAATCGTCACCAGGTAGAACCTTTACTAGCTTAGAAAATGAGAGCGTTTGTAAATGACTAGCAAAATTTTGGTTGCAGGGTTGTTAATGTAACATAACGTGTATAGGCGGGCGTATACAACGAGAATATGTAACGAGATAATTAGGATAGTTTAAAAACTAGAACAACCGACTTCAATGCCCCCTAAATAAAATGTATGCTTATTTATACAGTATGCCAAAAGAAATTATGCAATAGTACTATTATGCTATTTGAAATTATGCGTTACTTGATATGCTTAAATAAATTATTAAATAAAATAAAAAATTATGCGAAAAAAATGGGTCCCCTCAAAAATGACCTACAGCAAATCTGTACGCATATATATTTGTCAATTACTGTGTAATTGAAATTGCAAATGCTCATTGAGAAGTTAATTAGAAGGACTTTTATTACATATTTTTTCACCAGTATTATATTCAATTTCTGTGAGTACAATAATTTTATTTCAGTCAGTTATCAATTTAGGTTCTTAGTAACTTATATTTTGTACCTAAATACTACCTAATTAAATCAATCAAAAGGTAAACACTTCAAACTTGATGCCGAAAAATGACTAGCGCGAAATTTAAAGTCGGTTCTTTTAGTATTTAAACCATTTAAAATGATGAAATATTTTTTTATTATCAACTCAACACTGGGAATTCGAGCAGCTGCAAAAACTATCGCGATATCATTGCCAAATATTATTTGGTCATCCTGTATATACGATTGTCATATTATAGCTATTTACGACAATACTATCAGTTCTCCTCTAAGCGCGCTGTGATAAGTGTCACTTAAAAAATAATGTTATCTTATATTTTATAAATAATTAAACTACATCTAACGCAGATTTAAAACGAATATTATTTGTTGTGTTTAATAATTGTATAAAAATGAAGTTAGAACTGCCAGAGTTTAAGCGATGTTGTTGTTGCATACCATTGCGATATGGACTTTTGACATGGACTTATATTAAAATGGTAAGTAATAAAAAATGGTAAATAATATTTTTTTTCTCACTCGAGATCCTGAAGAAGGCCTCCGGATGAGGCCGAAACATGTCGATCGCTATATCGACATCGCGTAATTCACGTTAAATTCCCGATTTTATATCTATAAAGTTTAATAATAATACATTATTTTTAATAATAATTTATTTAATTGTATGTTAGTGGTTCTACTGTAGTTTATCATGGCTTACTGAGACTGACATCGATAAGATTGCTCAACAAACAAGCTTCGACCGTTTGGTTAAAAAGTCTAAGCGAGTTATTGCCAGTAGCAAGTTTGACATGTTTATCTCTATTTCACTGGAGATTTGTATAATTTTGTGGGACTACACGAGATTTACCCCTCTTTCGACCAATCGACATCGTAAAAAATAAACAACGCATTTTGAAGTAAATTTAAGCGTTATTGTATGCACAATGAGACGACGAGGGCTCGATTGATTTGTCTTGAAGAGAACTTTACGCCTAGATGATATCCAGGGTCTGATGATGAAGCTGGAAGGTGGCCACGGCGTCTCTGTGATAAATCAACATAACCCTACCGAGTTTGGGCTCGATTGATTCGTCTTGAAGATAACTTTTCGTAATAAATATTTTATTGTATTTCATAAATATTCTTAGTGGTGCTCAGAGGATAGCCGTGGTCGTATGTCACCTACCGTAACCCTACCGAGTTTGGGCTCGATTGATTTGTCTTGAAGAGAACTTTACGCTTAGATGATATCCAGGGTCTGATGATGAAGCTGGAAGGTGGCCACGGCATCTCTGTGATAAATCAACATAACTCTACCGAGTTTGGGCTCGATTGATTCGTCTTGAAGATAACTTTTCGTAATAAATATTTTATTGTATTTCATAAATATTCTTAGTGGTGCTCAGAGGATAGCCGTGGTCGTATGTCACCTACCGTAACAAAACAAAACACTCTGCAAAGTAACATACGACCACGGGTATCCTCTGAACACCACACTGAATATTTATGAAATACAATAAAATATTTATTACAAGTTAGTTGTTTGTATAATACACGATACATATTGATTAGTTTGTTCACAGCGATCTCAGATTAGAATATTTTCTTGTTTCATACTTTTTGGGAGTGATTTTTCAGTAGTCGGGTTTTAGTTTTTGAACTTATTTTTTATTTCTCTTTAGTCTATGCTAGCAATTTAATTTAGTTAGCTTTCCTGGTTGGAGTATTTTATTCTATACCTCTGAAAGTTCCTATCGTATTATTATAAGGATAACAACGAAATGTGTATAATTATTTTAAAAAAATCATAATATGCTCTTGTTGGCGACACCGCGTGCCCCTAACCCATAAGAGCTCAGTGATACCCTCTGACCCAGACCCAGGGTGGGAATCGCAAGTGCTAAGACCTAAGTTCCAGGGTGGAAGTGGAAGGCATAAAGTCACTAGTAGCGTTTAGCAAAGTGCAGCACACTTCTCGACATCCTAAGCCATACACGCCAATGTTGCCCCTCGGCGCCAATATTTTCTGCTCGCCTTTATGGTTTTTTTTTAATATGCCTAGCTAGCGTTTGACTACTATCTCCCAAGCAATGATGTGTTGAAAGATGGTGAACACGCTAGGCTTAGAATACTCTAAACTCTCAAGGGCTGTGTGCTGCCGGAACACCGTACGGTTTTGGCGGCAGATTTAAGTCAGGCGGAACATAGATATAATTAGCTTCTACTACCTGTGGATAAATACCCATGGTAGGATTGGAACCGGCAACTTCTCGCTAAGAAGCCAATCCATCTATCCATTACTGCAACGGGGCTCAGTATGTAAAGTCTCATACGCCCTGTAACATCATTGGACAACAAAGTATGTAAATAATGGTTGAATAACTGAAGCCTTATGGCTTAACTTACCTATATTTAATAATATTGTTAAAATTCTGGCTTGAGTCATTAATCCAAAACTAACGTGTTCTGAGAAATCGGCATTCTTTAGATGACGTTGTCCTTTTATAACAATATCCAAAACGTTTATGATAAGAAGCCCGACAGTCGTTATGCACAAAAATACAATACTGTATTTGTAGTTCAATCTAAGAAGCCTCACGTTTTTCTGAAAAATAAAGACAGTTGTTTTTTATTCATCAGGAAGAATCATCATTAAACATCAGGTGAGATAGTGGGTAAATGCTTGCTTGCGTATTAGGTATAAAAACCACAGATTTATTTTTGAAAAAACAATTTATACGAATGTTCTCACAAGAAAATTATAATGTTCGAAATGTTTGCTAAGAATGAAATATAACATAAGGACAGTATGAGGTAGGTTGTATTTAAATATAATAAACTGAAATAAATTAATTTAAAGACTAAATATGATAATCTAGCAACATATCCGTGGTTTAATGAAGAAGCCATCCACCCCTCCAACTTTGTTTGATCCAAGATAGACGAATAATTGTATTCCTTGTATCTATCTACTTTATATTCCCGTTTAAGAACTAACATAGCTACCATCCTTGACCGCATCATCACTTGCCAACAGATGAGATAGTGGGATAGGCTCATTGGAAAGGTCTCAATAAACTGCTTATATGTATAGATCAGTCGGGGGTGGTTTTAAATTCTGAATTTAAGTCCTAGTGATGAGATACTTATTTGTTTAAACACTTGAAAGTATACTTTTGTAAGGTATTGTATATTTTAAAGAGTTTATATTGTATTGTATCCGCCGTGACCACACCGCGGCGTCCTGCGTGCGCAATGTAGGTGGCGATCAGATAGCGCAGTAGTATTTGTACCGAGTGGTTCACATCAAACGCGATCTACGGCAATCAGAAAACTGTTGAAAATCAGATCGCGAACACCCAAGCGGACGCAGGACGCCGCGGAATGGTCATAATTTTACTT
Organism: Cabera pusaria; assembly: GCA_954871355.1. Taxonomy (NCBI): domain Eukaryota; kingdom Metazoa; phylum Arthropoda; class Insecta; order Lepidoptera; family Geometridae; genus Cabera; species Cabera pusaria. The sequence continues at coordinate 21,599,954 of OX940900.1, read as the reverse complement.
ACCCGATGTCCGCCAACTAAAAATACGATGCTGAAACTTATGTCCAAAAGTATAAATAACACACTGAAAAATCCGATTATGATTGCTATCAGAACTTGAGGTATTCCAAGCACCATAAATATAAATATGTACTGTATAAGCAGAATCGTGACAAAAAAACCAAGAATTAATTCGAAAATCTGAAATAAAAACATTTATGATTATTCATATGGTCCGTCGACGGAGGACTCCAAGGGCTCCCCAAAGAACCCCCCCCCCCCCCTCGTGTATGTTCCGCGAAAATCTATAGTTTTCGAGAAAATTGCGTTTCACTTGTTTTCGAGTAAGTCGCCGAAATTTCTCCTAAACTATTAAGGCCAGAGCCCTAGTTTTTTTGTGGGACTATGAACAATGAATAGATCTTTCAGGGTAAACTACTATTTTTAGGGTTCCGAACCTCAAAAGGTAAAAAAAGGAACCCTTATAAGATCACTTTCTTGTCCGTCTGTCTGTCTGTCCGTCTGTCCGTGTGTCACCACCGATTTTCTCAGAAACGGGTGGACCTAGCAAGTTGAAATTTATACCAGATACAGAAGTGTATAGTCCCTATTAGGTGTATAAAAATCAAGGTACTGAGTCAACACGATAAAAAGATATGAGCAAATTTAGATTTTCGTGAAAACTTGAAGTACCAAAATTTACCTTATTTTTCAACTTTTTTTATTTTTCGGAATTTTTCCTTTACTTGTGCTGTAAGACCTTGCTTTTGACCAAAATTGACAATTCTATATATAATTCTATAGGTTTTGGGTCGAAAACCTATAGGGTATTTCCCGTTGACCTAGAATTATAAAATTTGGCAAGAAGCAAGGTCTTATAGCACAAATAAAGGAAAAATTCCAAAAATAAAAAAAAGGTGAAAATTAAAGGGTGTCCCCATACATACATAGTATACGCCAATTAAGATAGACCTCTGAGATATATGAGCGCTCATACAACTTAGAGGTCTAGCTTAATTGGAACCTATCAACGTTGGTACGGAAGCCTTGGTGGGCGAGTCCAACTCGACTGAGCTGGTTTTATTAAGTTATGCATATTATTTTCCGAGAAAAAAATAAGACGTCACATTTTTTTATGATTTTTAAACTTTTACTTTGGGCAGGCTTTTCTCCAAAAAAAACACAGAATAAAAAAGTGACAACCGATTTTGTCGACTGATTTTGTATTTTGAAAACTTGTCTGTTTTATGGAACTGCTGTTTGCCAAATTTCATGCGGCTACGTCAAGAGGTTCAGGTCTAAAACATAATTAACAAAATAAATTACAAGTAAAAAATATTTTTAAAAACAAGCTTTTATCTGGGACAATGAACTAAAATGTTAAAAATAAATTCTAGTAAGTATTTGGCGTGTTGGTACTTACCTATATTCTTAAAAGCTTGAAGCACTACCCTTTTTACAGGCTAGGTAATTACTATACTTCAGTGCCTCAAGCTTTTAAAAATATAGGTAAGTACCTACACGCAAAATACTTAGTAGAATTTATTTTTAACATTTTAGTTCATTGTCCCAGTTTTAAGTAGGTAGGTATAGATACCGACTACCTACCTACTATACTAAGTATTTAAGAGAAGGCGGATATTTGATGTGATTATGGGTAAAGTGCTCTTTACGGAAAATCAATTGACTCGGTGGGGTTATGTTGCTTTATACCAGAAAGACGAATCAATCGAGACCAAACTCGGTAGAGTTACGTTGATTTATCACAGAGATGCCGTGGCCACCTTCCAGCTTCATCATCAGACCCTGTATATTATCTAGGTGAAAAGTTATCTTCAAGACGAATCAATCGAGCCCAAACTCGGTAGAGTTATGTTGATTTATCACAGAGATGCCGTGGCCACCTTCCAGCTTCATCATCAGACCCTGGATATCATCTAAGCGTAAAGTTCTCTTCAAGACAAATCAATCGAGCCCAAACTCGGTAGGGTTATGTTGATTTATCACAGAGACGCCGTGGCCACCTTCCAGCTTCATCATCAGACCCTGGATATCATCTAGGCGTAAAGTTCTCTTCAAGACAAATCAATCGAGCCCTCGTCGTCTCATTGTGCATACAACAACGCATTTTGAAGTAAATTTAAGCGTTATTGTATGCACAATGAGACGACGAGGGCTCGATTGATTTGTCTTGAAGAGAACTTTACGCCTAGATGATATCCAGGGTCTGATGATGAAGCTGGAAGGTGGCCACGGCGTCTCTGTGATAAATCAACATAACCCTACCGAGTTTGGGCTCGATTGATTTGTCTTGAAGAGAACTTTACGCTTAGATGATATCCAGGGTCTGATGATGAAGCTGGAAGGTGGCCACGGCATCTCTGTGATAAATCAACATAACTCTACCGAGTTTGGGCTCGATTGATTCGTCTTGAAGATAACTTTTCACCTAGATAATATACAGGGTCTGATGATGAAGCTGGAAGGTGGCCACGGCATCTCTGTGATAAATCAACGTAACTCTACCGAGTTTGGTCTCGATTGATTCGTCTTTCTGGTATAAAGCAACATAACCCCACCGAGTCAATTGATTTTCCGTAAAGAGCACTTTACCCATAATCACATCAAATATCCGCCTTCTCTTAAATACTTAGTATAGTAGGTAGGTAGTCGGTATCTATACCTACCTACTTAAAACTGGGACAATGAACTAAAATGTTAAAAATAAATTCTACTAAGTATTTTGCGTGTAGGTACTTACCTATATTTTTAAAAGCTTGAGGCACTGAAGTATAGTAATTACCTAGCCTGTAAAAAGGGTAGTGCTTCAAGCTTTTAAGAATATAGGTAAGTACCAACACGCCAAATACTTACTAGAATTTATTTTTAACATTTTAGTTCATTGTCCCAGATAAAAGCTTGTTTTTAAAAATATTTTTTACTTGTAATTTATTTTGTTAATTATGTTTTAGACCTGAACCTCTTGACGTAGCCGCATGAAATTTGGCAAACAGCAGTTCCATAAAACAGACAAGTTTTCAAAATACAAAATCAGTCGACAAAATCGGTTGTCACTTTTTTATTCTGTGTTTTTTTTGGAGAAAAGCCTGCCCAAAGTAAAAGTTTAAAAATCATAAAAAAATGTGACGTCTTATTTTTTTCTCGGAAAATAATATGCATAACTTAATAAAACCAGCTCAGTCGAGTTGGACTCGCCCACCAAGGCTTCCGTACCAACGTTGATAGGTTCCAATTAAGCTAGACCTCTAAGTTGTATGAGCGCTCATATATCTCAGAGGTCTATCTTAATTGGCGTATACTATGTATGTATGGGGACACCCTTTAATTTTCACCTTTTTTTTATTTTTGGAATTTTTCCTTTATTTGTGCTATAAGACCTTGCTTCTTGCCAAATTTTATAATTCTAGGTCAACGGGAAATACCCTATAGGTTTTCGACCCAAAACCTATAGAATTATATATAGAATTGTCAATTTTGGTCAAAAGCAAGGTCTTACAGCACAAGTAAAGGAAAAATTCCGAAAAATAAAAAAAGTTGAAAAATAAGGTAAATTTTGGTACTTCAAGTTTTCACGAAAATCTAAATTTGCTCATATCTTTTTATCGTGTTGACTCAGTACCTTGATTTTTATACACCTAATAGGGACTATACACTTCTGTATCTGGTATAAATTTCAACTTGCTAGGTCCACCCGTTTCTGAGAAAATCGGTGGTGACACACGGACAGACGGACAGACAGACAGACGGACAAGAAAGTGATCTTATAAGGGTTCCTTTTTTTACCTTTTGAGGTTCGGAACCCTAAAAATAGTAGTTTACCCTGAAAGATCTATTCATTGTTCATAGTCCCACAAAAAAACTAGGGCTCTGGCCTTAATAGTTTAGGAGAAATTTCGGCGACTTACTCGAAAACAAGTGAAACGCAATTTTCTCGAAAACTATAGATTTTCGCGGAACATACACGAGGGGGGGGGGGGGTTCTTTGGGGAGCCCTTGGAGTCCTCCGTCGACGGACCATATGAATAATCATAAATGTTTTTATTTCAGATTTTCGAATTAATTCTTGGTTTTTTTGTCACGATTCTGCTTATACAGTACATATTTATATTTATGGTGCTTGGAATACCTCAAGTTCTGATAGCAATCATAATCGGATTTTTCAGTGTGTTATTTATACTTTTGGACATAAGTTTCAGCATCGTATTTTTAGTTGGCGGACATCGGGTAAGTAAAATTATGACCATTCCGCGGCGTCCTGCGTCCGCTTGGGTGTTCGCGATCTGATTTTCAACAGTTTTCTGATTGCCGTAGATCGCGTTTGATGTGAACCACTCGGTACAAATACTACTGCGCTATCTGATCGCCACCTACATTGCGCACGCAGGACGCCGCGGTGTGGTCACGGCGGATACAATACAATATAAACTCTTTAAAATATACAATACCTTACAAAAGTATACTTTCAAGTGTTTAAACAAATAAGTATCTCATCACTAGGACTTAAATTCAGAATTTAAAACCACCCCCGACTGATCTATACATATAAGCAGTTTATTGAGACCTTTCCAATGAGCCTATCCCACTATCTCATCTGTTGGCAAGTGATGATGCGGTCAAGGATGGTAGCTATGTTAGTTCTTAAACGGGAATATAAAGTAGATAGATACAAGGAATACAATTATTCGTCTATCTTGGATCAAACAAAGTTGGAGGGGTGGATGGCTTCTTCATTAAACCACGGATATGTTGCTAGATTATCATATTTAGTCTTTAAATTAATTTATTTCAGTTTATTATATTTAAATACAACCTACCTCATACTGTCCTTATGTTATATTTCATTCTTAGCAAACATTTCGAACATTATAATTTTCTTGTGAGAACATTCGTATAAATTGTTTTTTCAAAAATAAATCTGTGGTTTTTATACCTAATACGCAAGCAAGCATTTACCCACTATCTCACCTGATGTTTAATGATGATTCTTCCTGATGAATAAAAAACAACTGTCTTTATTTTTCAGAAAAACGTGAGGCTTCTTAGATTGAACTACAAATACAGTATTGTATTTTTGTGCATAACGACTGTCGGGCTTCTTATCATAAACGTTTTGGATATTGTTATAAAAGGACAACGTCATCTAAAGAATGCCGATTTCTCAGAACACGTTAGTTTTGGATTAATGACTCAAGCCAGAATTTTAACAATATTATTAAATATAGGTAAGTTAAGCCATAAGGCTTCAGTTATTCAACCATTATTTACATACTTTGTTGTCCAATGATGTTACAGGGCGTATGAGACTTTACATACTGAGCCCCGTTGCAGTAATGGATAGATGGATTGGCTTCTTAGCGAGAAGTTGCCGGTTCCAATCCTACCATGGGTATTTATCCACAGGTAGTAGAAGCTAATTATATCTATGTTCCGCCTGACTTAAATCTGCCGCCAAAACCGTACGGTGTTCCGGCAGCACACAGCCCTTGAGAGTTTAGAGTATTCTAAGCCTAGCGTGTTCACCATCTTTCAACACATCATTGCTTGGGAGATAGTAGTCAAACGCTAGCTAGGCATATTAAAAAAAAACCATAAAGGCGAGCAGAAAATATTGGCGCCGAGGGGCAACATTGGCGTGTATGGCTTAGGATGTCGAGAAGTGTGCTGCACTTTGCTAAACGCTACTAGTGACTTTATGCCTTCCACTTCCACCCTGGAACTTAGGTCTTAGCACTTGCGATTCCCACCCTGGGTCTGGGTCAGAGGGTATCACTGAGCTCTTATGGGTTAGGGGCACGCGGTGTCGCCAACAAGAGCATATTATGATTTTTTTAAAATAATTATACACATTTCGTTGTTATCCTTATAATAATACGATAGGAACTTTCAGAGGTATAGAATAAAATACTCCAACCAGGAAAGCTAACTAAATTAAATTGCTAGCATAGACTAAAGAGAAATAAAAAATAAGTTCAAAAACTAAAACCCGACTACTGAAAAATCACTCCCAAAAAGTATGAAACAAGAAAATATTCTAATCTGAGATCGCTGTGAACAAACTAATCAATATGTATCGTGTATTATACAAACAACTAACTTGTAATAAATATTTTATTGTATTTCATAAATATTCAGTGTGGTGTTCAGAGGATACCCGTGGTCGTATGTTACTTTGCAGAGTGTTTTGTTTTGTTACGGTAGGTGACATACGACCACGGCTATCCTCTGAGCACCACTAAGAATATTTATGAAATACAATAAAATATTTATTACAAGTTAATTGTTTGTATAATACACGATACATATTGAATAGTTTGTACTTAGCGATCTCAGATGAGAATATTTTCTTGTTTCATACTTTTTAGAGAGTGATTTTTCAGTAGTCGGGTTTTAGTTTTTGAACTTATTTTTTATTTAAATCATTTTGTGGTTTTTGGATAGATGTATACATGTATACATGTCAACATACTTACATACATACATAGTGATCAACAAACACATAACCCTCCCAACTGCTTCTTTGCGATGCCGTGGGGTGAAAATTAGTTTTCTTGACTTCAGCGGGATATATCTATCCAACGCTACGCCCTACAAAAATATGATGTACTAAACTCTATCTTCATTTTAAAATACCTACTCAACGATACTACACACGATGGGGTGGGGTGAGATTTTTTTTTAGTTCTGGATTTCGTCCTTTCTAGGGGGCGCCTCATTCAATTTTTTGTAACGTCACATAGCTTATAACTAGCAGACAAATAAGACGCGCCCAACGACACCTCATTTGTTAAATTATTATAAGTAGTTTAGAAGTTATGAGGGAACAGATGAACATACATACAAACATACATACATTCCCACATATCGGTCAAAACCATAACCCTCCTTTTTGCTTCGCCGTAATCGGGTAATAAAATGAATTGTATGTTTCTAATTAATTATTTATTCCAGGTATTGATGCATATTACGTATTATTACTACGTAGCGAGATAAAAAAACTTGAAAGTAACTGCAACTTTAGATTTAACAACATCGCAGCTGACGCCGCATGTACGATGGAAAGTGGAAATAATGACAATGGAACGTACACACCTGGAACAAATATGCGTGCAGCGTATGGACCCAAGGAAAGTGGAACGCAGGATAATGGACCAATTGAAACTGGAAATTTAATTTTTAAGCCCATGGTCCAATTCGGTACAGATGTAGTCCATCATGAATAAGTTATTAAAATAATGATTATAGTTAAAAACATATTCCTACATATATTGTTAAAACTTTAAGGGCTAGTTTTACGGGTCCTTGATAATGCGTTAGATAATTATCTGACACATGGCGCCATATAAAAGCTGTCAAAAATCTGTCTGATTTCTTCATATTAGCGATATCAGGAACCGGTGAAACTGGGCCTAAATGAAAAATAAAGTTCACGTTTATTATTATGTTGTAGTCACAAATATATATGTACAAGTTGTAGTTTTAATAGTATAAAAATGATGTATGTCTATGAGTCCATGTTGTTTTTAATATGCAGTTCAGATTTGCTATTCTGATTGGTAATTGTAATTTCTTTGTATGTAGATAGAGGGGATTTTCTTTTATATACAGCTTAATAACATTGTGCGTTGCACTTTACTAGTAGTCTTGTTAACCTCTCCAACTAAGCTAAATAAGCTTGTGTCTTGAGTAGGTTTACGACAATAGTGCAATGAGTAGGGATCAAACTCACAACCTCTCGCCAACGCCTTAGCCATTAGGCTATTGCCGCATTTATACTTGTATAGAGGGTAGTATTGTAGTTGTAAATATAAAAACTGGTTTAAAACATTCGTATTCTAGTTGTAAATATAGTAACTGATTTGAAAACATCCTCTATCTTTTTGAATAAAAGCGTAATAGTATATCTCTGATGTTCTTTGCCAAAACAATAAAATCATGTTTAAGACACAGAAATATAAGTAAAATATTCGCTCTTAATGTCTTTTATTATTTCGTCCTTCGATGTCGTGGTGAACACGCTAGGCCTAGAATACTTTGATTCTCAAGGGCTGTGTGCTGCCGGAACACCGTAAGGTTATAGTGGTAGATTTTCTCCTTGATGGTGGTGGTAAGCTACTTTTTGGTAGCAAATCAGGCGGAACTTCGATATAATATGCTCCTACCAACTGTAGCTCCAACACGTGGCAAATGTATCCAGTCCTAATTAGAACAGAATATATAATTAATCATAATATTAAATTATTATGCTTGCACTATAAGTACACATTTAAGGAAGCACAAATATCACGTCAGTGCTCCCAGCCAACCTCACCTGCCCGTGGTGCATCCTGCTGACCAACAAACGAAGCTCCGGCTACCGACAAATGGCGGTATAACCATTTCAAAATTATGGCGTAGCTAAATACTACAGGCCAGTGACGGGCAGCAGCGTCACCGGTGCGAGGAGCTACGTCCTGCGATCGCCAACCCGCCTGCCCAGCGTGGCGATTAGGGCATATCCCTCCCAATGAGCCGAAGATCGGGCTCAGTACGCTCAGGCGTATCTTGGGAGTGGCCTCCGTCCAGCAGTGGACTGATACATGCTGATTTTGAATGTATAAGTCATACATAGTAAGTATTTAAATAAGTAAATTTGACTTTAAAGCCGTATTTTCACTAGGGGACATGGCGCGGGAACAAATTGCCCGACATTCACGTAGTTGTCTCTGCAAAAGTTGCGGGACAATGTCCCGCGACAGATGACTTTTTCACACTAGCCAGTCGTGATCAGTATGTCGCCCAAGGAGGTAGTGTTGTTCAGTGCAGCAGAAACACAAAGCGATGCACGTTCTCACTATTCAAAGTCCCTCGACAATCGCCGGACAGGCGATTGTCGAGGGACACAAAGGTCGTGTGTGTCGACGCTCGCAGAGCATCAACTAGCGACCAGCTGCGCGACACGTAAATGTCCCAAGCGATATCGGGCGACGTCGGGCGACATCGCGCGGGACACGTGTCGAGCGACAGAGTCGCAGACCAAATGTCCCCTAGTGAAAATGCGGCTTAAATCATAATCATAATCATAACCATAATTTATTTGTCAAACACATATTACATTAATAATTAATTCCGGATCTTATGAAATATTTTGTCAATGTGTTCGGCCTGCACGCAGACGTACAAATATTTATATTTATTCTCTGTGCTTAGGTAAATAGGTATTAACATTATAATTTTTAATTGGATTTATTGTCTAAATATTTTTTATGCTATAAAAACATTTTTCCAGCAGCCATTCATTTATCTTAGTATTAAAAACCTTACCACTATTATTCATTATTCTGTGCCACTATTATCTATTATCCCTATGTCTTTATCTCATCTGGCAGTTTATTATAAACTGTGATGCACAAAAAGCAATGAATCCAGGTCCATCTCAGTCTGTTCTATACTCTCTATTATATCTAATACTTTAATAAATCTGTATTGTATTCATACACACAATACAATACAATACAATACAAAAACTCTTTATTGATTACCAAAATACAAAATGTACAATAGCTACAATAAAAAAAAAACAATAACATAAAGGTAAAGCAATCGGCGGTCTTATCGCATCAAGCAATCTCTTCCAGACAACCTATTTAGGGACTGGATAAATGCATATGTAATGGCGGAGGGCTATTTCAGCTAAAACTATTTTGCATTTCATAAACATACAGTTTAGACCGTTAAGACTTAGAACCTAAAATATCTCATATTCATATTCATTTATTCATATTATTATAATATTGTTCATAGATTTTCCGAAAGTAAAGTTTAATCACTTCTATCAAACAGTACGGAACACTGACGGTACAATTCCTGTACACTCATCTTGCTTTTACAGATAAGCTAGTATGTGTATGTTATTTCAAGGCTGCGATATCAACATTACACTTTTATAATTCATTTTGTTCATGAAATAAACGTTATCAACCAATGCTTATATGCGATACAGCTTAGTGTATTATAATACTAATAATTTAATATAATATAGACGTCATCGCTTACAATGAGCGTTATTCCTGTTCTGTTACCTTTTTTGATTTTTGTTTAATCAACTATATATAATAATCGTTTAAAAACTAAAAAAAGAACCGACTTCAATGTTCATTTTCAGTACCAATTTTGAGATGTTTATCTCAATATCTCTGGAGATACTTATCAGACCTCGATAAAATTACCATGGTACCACACTTGGGATATCTCCTTTCGAACAAAAAAAGAATAATCAAAATCGGTGCATAAATGACGAAGTTAATCCCCGAACAAACATAAAAAAAAAAAAAAAAAAAAAAAAAAAATATACGGTCGAATTGAGAAACCTCCTCCTTTTTTTGAAGTCGGTTAAAAATAGGGAATTTCGGCTTTCGACTTTGACTGCCCCGTATTAGGTTACAATGTAAATAATTATTATCTAACAGAAGAACGCTCTTCAACCACCCGTGTGTACATAGATAGAGCATTCTAGCCGCGTCTGACGATGGATCGGATAGAATGCTCTGAAATATATAGAATATGCCCACATCAAGGTGGTTGATTTCAAATTTCTTGAAAATATCGTTTCTAAGATTTTGGGTACATGAGCATTCCATCAGGAAATGAAAGATATCATCAATTTTGCCGCATAGATTGCAATCCGGACTGTTTAGCTTTCTCATAAGATGTTATTGTATTTAAGCCTTTTTCACTTTTCATAATGAAAAGGGCTATACATTAACCAGTCCGTCTTCTGCATAAAGGTATGGCCACACCGCGGCGTCCTGCGATCTGCGGGCGCGATCTCAGTACTTTTCAATTGTTTTCTGATCGCGTTTGGTGTGAACGAGTCGGTACAAATACAATACAATACAATACAATAACTCTTTATTGATTACCAAGAAGAAGAAAAAAACTTAAAGTATAATAACAATATTCAGGTAATACAATCGGCGGTCTTATCGCTAAGAGCAATCTCTTCCAGACAACCTTAGGACGGACAGAAGTAGTATTTGTTTATGAAAATTATCGTGAGAATAACACATATAATTATTTTAAACGGCTTTAAACTCACGGGTTAAGATGTCGAAATTACTCCGACACGTTTCGGACATTTTTGATGTCCTTCTTCACAGGAGTCAGGCCTACCGCGCGTCCCACGCGCGACGGGATACGGGACGTAACTGCCTAGCCGTGCGGGTGCAGGGACGGCGACCGGCGGAGTTGTCGGAGTAATTTCGACATCTTAACCCGTGAGTGTAAAGGCGTTTTAAATAATTATAGGAGTAGTATTAATAATAATGGACGATGGTGCACAATAAAACAAAACAAAAATTAAGAAAAAATAAATTTAAATAAAAACTAATGCCTACTTTAGTACAATTTAGTTTTCAAATACTACTGCGCTATCTGATCGTCGCCTAGATCGCGCACGCAGGATTTGTACTGACTGTTTCACACCAACCGCGATATACAGCGATCAGAAAACGATTGAAAATGGGATCGCAACGCGCGCGCGGACGCAGGACGCCCCGGTGTAATCGTACCTTAACCTTTCAAACCAGCTGGCTAAAGCCTTCGTAGGTATCTAATAATTGTATCCAGAAGTACCTTGTAACAGTGTCGTTAAAGAATACTAACTATCCTTTCTATATCAGTACCTAACACTAATCGACCATGTCAGAATATTATTTAATAAGAGCGAGACAGAAAAAAATAGTATACACTTAAACTATCAAGCATAAGGCTGACTCTCCAGTGGAGAGGAGCGAAGCGAGCGGAGCTGTGCTAATAAAGTACCTGGACGACCGAGCTTTGATAGTTTTTTTTTGTTTTTTTGGTAATTCATGTGTTTTGGAATTTATATTTACATACAAATTACTGTATACTGATGAAATATGAATAATATTTTTCATTGCTTTCTCACAAAAGAAGGAACTAGAAAAAAAAGGGGAAAAAATAATCATCTCATCTGGACTTGAACCGGGGTTTCGGAACCACCCAATTTCTCACCGAGGTATTATAGAACCTTGTAGATGGTTGCGAAATTTACCTTCGAATTCTAATGATATTGTAGCAGTTTATCATTTCCCGAAAACACGGATAAAACGACGATTTCTAACAATGGAAACTAGCTAGATCGATTTATCGCCCCTGAAAGCCTGCATACTAAATTTCAAGAAAGCGTTGGAGCCGTTTCCAAGTTTCAGATTATATATATATACAAGAATTGCTAGTTAAAATGTATTTAGATTAGATTAACCAATGGAATTGCATAAAACTTCCGCTCCGTTTCAATGGATATGGATTTGCGAACTAGTTTAGAAATTCATACAAAACCGGGAAGCGGACAAAATAGTCGGTCGTTTCTCGTACATAATTATTATGACAACGTTCTTCGTTATATTGGTTTAATTAGATCCGTGGTCGATGGTTCTATCCCCTGGGTCTCAGTGTAATATTATAGAAATGGAGCGTGGCATTGGTTCAATACTTGTACCTATTAATGTCATTTGAGTAATAGGCTTCACAAATTCGAGTTGTGTTGGCATTCTGCAAAATAAGACAATTAAATAATTTTCAGATTAAATATTATGTTTCTTGAAGTGTTACTACACTTAATATTTGTGTACATTGTTATATACAATACAATCCAAAAGGGTCGTAGCTGAATTGGTAGAGCACCTGGGCATGTTCCCCGGGAGACAAGAGTTCAAATCTCGTCAGTATGGTAAAATTTTAAGTTATAATAATAGCAGTTATCGGATTGTTAATTTCAAAAGAATAAACAATGTCATGATGTATAATTTAAATTATAGTTTTCATACTTTTTATGTGTAATTTTAAGAATTAAATATGAGGAAGGAACTGTTGAGGACAACAGGGTCAGTGGACTGTATTCATAGGCTTCTTGGTCTTCACACGTTTTATTATAATTATACATTTATCTTCGGATTACTTTACATTAGCATTGGCACACATGTTACAATTTTGTTCCTATATTTACGTAAAAGTTACTTGTACAACTAGAGCTATGTCTGTATTCTTTCCCATACTTTTGGGGCCAAATTCACAAATCGTTTTCTGATACACGCGCCTGGAGGTCATTGCATTTGACACGTGTATTCAACGGTCATTTTAATTAAAAGCGCCGCCATATGCCGACAAAGGCCTAAGGCGGTCCGATTGAGTTATATTTACCTCTAGCCTTGTGTTCAGGGTGACACGTGTAAGTTCGATACATAATAATATTTCTATACAATTCTAATACATTTAGTCTTACTTACTACTTACTAAAGGTACTACTGTTTATTCATTATTCCATATTCTATTCTATATTCTATGATTCTATACATTAAATAGCCTATTTGTTCAGCGGACTCGGCGTCCTCAACATCCTCCCCCCGGCGTAGCCCGCGTAGCCTCATCCCTTACAAGGACGGCGAGTTTGCTAGCCGGGCGTCGGAAGATGCCCGTCCTTGTCCTCACGTCCCCGACACGTACTCCGCCATCTGGTCCCGGGTAGACTCGTTCGACGACGCCGATAGGCCACACATTACGTGGCAACGTATGGTCGACGACGACGACGATGTCTCCGACCGTCAGGCTCCGCTTGTGGTCGGTCGGCTCCCCTCTCGGCACCAGGGTCGGCAGGTACTCCCGCACCCAGCGATGCCAGAAGGAGTCCGCGAGCGCCTGGCTGGCTCGCCATGACCTGCGGTCCGCTTCTGTGCAGGGGCCCGTGGTAGGTAGGCCTGTTGATGATCCTATCAAAAAATGATTAGGGGTTAGTGCCTCTGGATCTTCAATGTTGACGCTTACGTGAGTCAGTGGTCGAGCATTCACTGAATGCTCGGCTTCGGTCAGGAGCGTGTGCAGAACCTCCTCTGACGGCGCCTTTTCCCTCAGTGTGGTTGCTAGGGCGGTTTTCACCGACCGCACTAGCCGCTCCCATGCGCCGCCTTGGTTCGGTGCACCCGGAGGGATGAAGGTCCACTTCATCCTGTTTTTTAGCCCCTCTTCTTCCAGTGCTGGGGCCCACTCCCTGTAGGCGTTGATGAGCTCGCGATCTGCGCCTCTGAACGCGGTAGCGTTGTCCGAGTACATGTTACTCGGCCAACCGCGTCGCGCTGCCATCCTTCGTAGCGACATGATCGCTGAGTCTGTGGATAAAGTATTAACAAGCTCGAGATGCACGGCGCGTGTAGTGAGGCACGTAAATAACGCGCCCCACCGCTTTTCTCGCCGCCGTCCCACCTTTACAGTCATTGGCCCGAAATAATCTAAGCCGCAATTACTGTAAGGGCGGTGGTATGGATCGAGGCGGGCTCTCGGCAGGTCTCCAGTCGCCGGCACCTGTGGCTTCGCTTTTCTCACCCGACAATATCCACATTGTCGCTCGATGGCTCTCACCGTAGGCCTTAAGTGGATGACCCAGTAGCGCTGCCGTAGGTCGTTTGTTACGCGCTCTCGATTCGCGTGTCCCGCAGCGCAGTGTTCCTTTAAAACAATAAGTTTGGTTATATAATGGCGACCGTCCAATATAATTGGTCGCTTAACATCTGTAGCAGCGCTCGATGCTGCTATACGTCCCCGTACTCGCAGTAATCCATTCTCGAGCACGGGGTCCAGTTTGTACAAGCGGCTCGACTTTGTAAGAGTGCGAGCGGCTTCTACGTCGCGCCTCTCTGCTCTAAAGCTGTCCTCTTGAGCGCGTCGCAGTAGGGCTGTCTCGGCGCGCTCGATGTGCTCTATGTTCAGGCGCGTAGCTCGGCGTCGGCATATGTCTATGAAAGCGAGCACATAGGCGGTCGCTCTCAAAAGTCGCTCATATCGTGAGAAGCGGCTTGGCTCGGGTAACCACCGGTCTGTGTGCTGCTCCTGCTCGCTCGTGTGCAGGACTTCTATTTCTTCGACAGGTGCCGCGCTCGATGGCCAGTCCTCTTCCGGTTTCCGCAGGAAGTGAGGACCCTTGAACCATCGGTCCTCGGCGCTCAGTGGTGCGCAGTTGAGCCTTGTCGCGTCGTCAGCTACGTTATACTCTGTGGACAACCATCGCCATTCATCTTTATGGGTTAGTTC
Source organism: Cabera pusaria (assembly GCA_954871355.1). Classification (NCBI taxonomy): domain Eukaryota; kingdom Metazoa; phylum Arthropoda; class Insecta; order Lepidoptera; family Geometridae; genus Cabera; species Cabera pusaria. The sequence continues at coordinate 21,584,874 of OX940900.1, read as the reverse complement.
AGCGATCTCACCAAGTCGATGTGCGACGAACGGCGTGTAGCGGCGCGCGTCGTTCCTTATCCACTGGACCACAGTAGCCGAGTCCGTCCAGTAGATCGTCCTGACGACCTCTACGCGATGCTCCCGCTTGACGACGTCCGCGAGTCTCGCTCCGATGACGGCGGCCTGTAGCTCCAGGCGTGGTATGCTCAGCGTACGCCGTGGTGCTACCTTAGCCTTGGCTGCTACCAAAGCTACGTTGACGGCGCCGTCACAGCGAATCGCTCGCCAGTACGCCACCGTAGCATACGCTTGCTCGCTCACGTCGCACATGACGTGTAGCTCTACCCGTAGACCCTCTACGGCGTAGCTCCGCGGCAGGCGAAGTCGGGTGACCCCGTTGAGTTGTTGTAGCCATGCGGCAAACAGCTCAGCCTCCTCCGCAGGTATCGGGTTGTCCCACGGTAGCTGTAGGCGCCACAAACTCTGTAGAATAATTTTAGCACATATAGTATAACAACTAAGTAAGCCGAGCGGGTCATATATCGACATGACCGCACTAAGCGCCTCTCGCTTAGTCGGGGCGCGCTGTTGAGCACGCACGTCGCTCGGTACTCGATGCATTGCCGTGTTGAAGCCCAATTCGTCCTTGTCGGGGTCCCAACATAGCCCCAGGATCTTGTTGGCGGGCCCCGCTCCCCCCAGTTGCGTAGGCTGGGTAGCTCGTAGCTCGTGCGGCACGCCGTCCAAAATCCGTTTTCGGTTGGAGCTCCAACTCCGCAGGGTGAAACCAGCTGCAGCGTGCACCTCTCGTAGCTCCTGTATGGTGCGCCGGGCTTCACTCTCGGTGTCGTAGCTGTCTACGAAGTCGTCCATATAGTGGCTCTCCGTGATAGCTACGAACGCACGGGGATGCGTTTTCGCATGTGCGTGCGCGTTGTAGTTGCGCACACTATGCGCCATAAACGGTGAGCTCGCTGCCCCGAAGATCATACTCGTCATCTTGTATGACCGAGGAGGGCCGCTCCTGTCTTCTCCTCTCCACAGGAACTGCTGCGCCGGCTGGTCTTCCGCTCGTATCTTCACACGCAGAAACATCTCCTGTATGTCTGCGGTGACGGCGATCGGTCGCTCTCTGAAACGGAAAACAACCCCTGGCAGTGAAAGAAGAAGATCAGGTCCCTCTAGCAGCTCATCGTTCAAGCTAACTCCGTGACTTCGATGCGCCGCGTCGAACACTAAGCGCCGCTTCCCGGGTTTGTTCGGGTTCTCTACGGCGAAGTGCGGTAGATACCAGCAGATGTTGCTCGGTGTCTCCGTACCGTCGCACGGCGCCGCATACCCCTTGTCCAAGAGGTTTTCGATCTGCGCTGTATACTCCTTCGCGAAGTCCGAGTTAGCGTCCATCTTCTTTTCGATGCTTCTCAGCCGGTTCGCGGCTGAGGCGTAGCTGGGCGGCATGACGACTCCGTCGCGTCGCCATGGCAACCCAACTTCATACCCGGTGTCGATCTTCTTTATTGTGTCCGTGAAGATCCGCTGCGCACGTTCATCTGTCTCGCTCACACGAGGCTTGAGGGCGACACCCAGTGAGTCGACGCGAAAGTGCGACTCGACCAACTCGTGTAGCCGCTCGTCGTGTAGCTCGTTCGTGCGCCGGTCCGGTGCGTAGACGTGTAGCACATTGTCCTCGCTACACGTCACCATACTGTGTGGCACGGTCCCGTGTACCACCCAGCCCAGTTGTGTTCGCGACGCCGCCGGTTGCTCGGGGGCGCCGACACGCAGCTCGCGGCCCACGATGACTTCCCAGTGGTCGCTACCGACTAGGATGAGTGGCCGCGCTCGCTCGTAGCACACCTCTTCCGGTGTTAGACTCTGTAAGTGTTTACAATTGAGTAAAGAGTCCGGTATCGTCTGTCCGCGTAGCTTCAGATCTCGTACGGTGCGCATCTTCAATTTGTAGCGCGTGTTCTCGCTTCTCCCTCGCACGTGAACTGTGACGAGCTTGCTATCTCCCTCGCTCTGCTCCATGTTCACGCCGGTCATCAGTAGTGGAAGCGATGGTCCGTTCGCCCCGATCCGTTTGGCTAGCTCTGTGTCGATCAAGGTGATGCTAGCGCCTTCGTCCAACAGCGCGTATGTGTCGACTTCTCCTCTCGGTCCGGAGACGACGACCGGGCAGACCTTGAGCAGCACAGCTTTCGGATCGGCGGTACTGAAAGATGCAACAGACATTACTACCGCGTCGTTACTCTTACTCGATTGTAGCTCCGGCGCTGACTGTACGGCTGGTCGCTCTCGTGCATCGTTATGCAGTGATGCATGGTGAGGCGAACGACATTGATTCACGCCGCATACTTGCGCCCTGCAAGCTATCCGACGGTGTCTCTTCTCTGCGCATCTGAAACAAGCTCCCTTTGCCTTTAACAACCTCCACCGCTGCTCGATGTTCATCGCCCGGTAAGTCGGGCACTTGTGCAGCGGGTGCGCGTCGTTGCAGTTGAGGCATCTACTTGTTTCTTGTTTCTCGTCCGTAGAGTATACCGTCCGTTTCTTGTAGCTCGCCGTAGAGCTCCTTACTTCTTTACCTGTAGCCGTAGCCGTAGCCGTAGTCGCCGTAGACGAGAACGTGTGCCGTAGCGCGATGTCTGCTTCGCGCATGAGGAAGCGAGATAGCAATACTATCTCGGGCTCCTTCTCCTCTCTGTTGTTCTCGGCGTAGTCGCACCAACGCGACCGTACGTGCGGGCTCAGCTTGTCTAACACCTCCCGTGCTAACATCGGATTAAACAAATAACCCTTTTGATCGATGCCTTGGAGGATACATACCACGTTCTGAAGTTTTACCGCGAAGCTGTTTAACTCGGTCGCGGCAGCGCCGGGTCTTGGCAGCCTCTTCAGATCTCCCAGTGCTCGATCCACGATCACCTCCGGTCTCCCGAAGCATTGTTCCAGAGTCTTCATTATTACCTCTGGATTGGTTGCGCTATGTATTAGCGCCGCCACGGCGTCCCTGGCGTCCCCTCGTAGGCAGCTACGCAAGCGTAGCAAGTTCTCTGCTGGCGGGATGTTGTACAGTAACGTTGAGTCCCGTACGGCCGCCTTGAACGGAAACCATTCGCTGGGCGCCCCTGAGAACTCGGGCAGGTCGCAGTTGTAGCGGCGCTGCGGTCGCGCCATGTTAGCGAACGCATCCGCTAGCTGCTCTATGTTCCTCTTCGAACGACCTGGAGTGACAGAACGATCATTATTATGATACCTGACACGACGTGTTTCCTCCCGGGCGCAGCGCGGAGCTTCGACGTGCTCCCCCCGTGCTGCCTGCTGCAGCCACTCGTCGACCTTCCTGTGGTCGTCCGCTGTCGTGTTAGGTTCATCCCGAAGACTCTCGTTGTCTTCCAGCGTAGCCACTTGAACGGCCAGCCTCTTCTTGATGAGGTCCGTCTCGATGGCTAGCTCCTTCCTCTTCACCTCGGCGATCTTCTCAGCGGCCTCGAGCTCAGCCAAGCGTAGCCGCAGTGTTGAATTTGTAGTCCGCTGTGAGAGCGGCGGTGTACGCGCCCGCTCTCTCGTGGCCGCCTCTGCCTCCGGTTCGGGCCGCGTAGCTTGCGACGGTGAGGCAGGCGGCTCCCTGGTCAGCCTCCGTAGTCGCTCCTCCTCGATGCGGCGGCGTTCCTGTGAGGCGTGATGATCACCTTCGCCGTCGTACTCGGAGCGGTCGGCTTGACTGCGGGTTACAACCATTATGCAAGAAAAAACACACAAAAGTTATAATTAGCCTACGACGTAGTGGGTCTACGTCGTAGTGCGTAGTACATAGCACGTAGTACGCCCGTAGAGGCGGGATCGGCGGGTAGCGCCGCGCTCCCGCACTCTCTCGCTGCCCTGGTGCAGCCTCTCGGGGGCCGGCACGTTCGTTGCCGGCGGTGGTTGGCCCGGCCGGTCGACCGCCGCGTCTTTCAGCAGCAGTCACGGGCCAGCGGGGTCGGGGTAACTCGAGCTGAGCGAGCTGGCTCGAGCTAGGCCGGCGTAGCCTCGTGCTACGCAGCCACAGCCTCGGGCAGCGGTCGCCTCAGCCGTCGAGTCCGTTGGCGAAGGGCAACAGCGGTACACGCTGTGGGCCCCGCCTCACGCTGCGGTTGCAGCCGTCGGGGGTGCCGCTCTGCAGGAGCTGGCGTGGTCGGCCCGGCTGGTTAACTGCTGCGTCTTTCAGCAGCAGTCTTCAAGCCAGCGGGTTCCCACAGGTGATGCCGAATCCGGAGACTAAATGCCGGCGAAACGCGATCGACCAGGACTGTTGGTCACTATATTCGGCGCGAATGACCAAAACTGTTGAGGACAACAGGGTCAGTGGACTGTATTCATAGGCTTCTTGGTCTTCACACGTTTTATTATAATTATACATTTATCTTCGGATTACTTTACATTAGCATTGGCACACATGTTACAATTTTGTTCCTATATTTACGTAAAAGTTACTTGTACAACTAGAGCTATGTCTGTATTCTTTCCCATACTTTTGGGGCCAAATTCACAAATCGTTTTCTGATACACGCGCCTGGAGGTCATTGCATTTGACACGTGTATTCAACGGTCATTTTAATTAAAAGCGCCGCCATATGCCGACAAAGGCCTAAGGCGGTCCGATTGAGTTATATTTACCTCTAGCCTTGTGTTCAGGGTGACACGTGTAAGTTCGATACATAATAATATTTCTATACAATTCTAATACATTTAGTCTTACTTACTACTTACTAAAGGTACTACTGTTTATTCATTATTCCATATTCTATTCTATATTCTATGATTCTATACATTAAATAGCCTATTTGTTCAGCGGACTCGGCGTCCTCAACAGGAACCTTTATTTAATAAATGGTGTTGCTGTGTGCCGTTACGGCTTTGCTTGCAGATATGGGCTGCGATCAAAGTGGTAAGTTATTTTATAGTTTAGCACCTTATAAGATTAGATCAGTGATAAACATCGTCATTACAGACATGGTTGGTCGACAGTGATAGACTAATGTTCAATCCAGTCAAGCAATAATAATAATGCCCAAAAATAGAACAGACATGAATCAGACATGCAGCACAAATTTATAGCCATGATAATATAATGTTACCACCCCTTGACACTGCCGCCAGGGGCAGGTGCCCCGGTTTGCCGTGTCAAGCAGTGTCAAGCCTTTTAAAGGACCGAGCGTGTTACGACCCCTGAAAAGTAAAGAAATAAAATAATAAGGCGACCACCGCAGATCGCATTGTGGCCGTACCTTAAGTGTCCATTCAATTTTATACATATAAAAGATTCCCTTACAATTTTATCATCACCGTCATAATCAGCTGCATCAGTTCGCTGCTGGACAAAGGCCTCTTCCAAAAAACGCTTATTTTCCAGTCACTGCCTACGTTACGTTTGCCGATTTCTCCATTTCCATACAATTCACGGTCTCCGCTCTTTCTAGAGTTCTCTTCTAGGGGGTTCTCCCCCTACTAAATTACCAATTCAGATTTTTATGAGTATACAGTTTCAGTTGCTTAGATGTTCTTCTAAATTTTCATTTTTTAAACCGTCCCAGAAATTGACAATACAAAAAAAATATATATCACAACGTCCGAGACATTTTAAAGTTTTTGCGAGACTTACGCTCGGCAGTTTATTTATATCTTATAGAGATTGTCCTTACAGGTAGCAGATATATCTTCAGCAATGTATTTGATAATTACAATGGCATTTTTCTACAATTCTCGACGATATAATTTCAACTTGATCGACTTTTCTTACGATAACATCTTCACCCTGATCGTGATCGGTCTGCTCGTCGACCTATTTTTCCTTGGAGTTCTCATCACTGGAATCAATAAGGTAAAATCATTTTATCATTTTCAACTTGTTGCTAAAGGTAAACACTTAGAGCATCAGTTCATAAGTTTACTAATAGATGGCGCTGGGATGTCAGGCCTGAATTCCTGCGTTCGAAATAGTCCAAAGATTGTAAGTTATTATCTATCACCCAGGGAAGAATAATTGTTGCCCTTCCACCTTAATTAATTTAAATAATTATACGCTTTAAATAATTTACTGCACGTGAGCTCTGGGTGGTGCTAAATGGTCACCCACAACTACTAGCCTTAACTTAAACCACCTGCCAAACAAATAATGTGGCATTGGATTGTCGAGTTCAAGCAGTAGAAAAAGTAAAGTAGAAAATCTGCCGCCATAACCTTACGGTGTTCCAATAGCCTTAAAAGTCAGAGTATTCAACGCTTAATTCCACGCGAGATGTGGTCAAACGCTAGCCTATATATAAGAAACGGTTCCTTTATAAATTGCATCTTCACTTAACATCAGGTAAGATAGTGGTCCGACAAAAAAAAATACTTTGACAGCAATAGCCGACGGAATCGCTTAAAAGCTAGGTCGACATAATTCGACTAATAAATAAATTTATAACCGGTACACCTCGTCAAAATACATATAACCTTTTTGATAGTATGTACTGTGAAAATATCGACAATCAACCTTTGCAGAAAAACCACTTCACTCTGAAGATATTCTTCTGCTATGGCATCTGCATGATCCTAGAGGAAGCAGTACTTCTGTTCGTGATTGTGATTTGGTCGATTGCCAGGAGCCCTCCAGTTATCTGGAATGATATGGCGACCTACTGCGTGATCTTTATGGTTGTTGGACTTATGTGGATCGGTATGACATACCTTATCATTAATATTTCTGTGGGTATGACAATTCTTACTTACATAGAGGTGACTTTCGCGCGATCTAAGTTCTTTTCAATTGTTTTCTGATCGCGTTTGGTGTGAACCAGTCGGTACAAAATACTACTGCGCTATCTGATCGCCGCCTATATCGCGCACGCAGGACGCTGCGGTGTGTTCGTACCTTAAAGATACGGCCACACAGCGGCGTCCTGCGATCTGCGGGGTCGATCTCAGTACTTTTCAATTGTTTTCTGATCGCGTTTGGTGTGAACCAGTCGGTACAAATACTACTGCGCTATCTGATCGCCGCCTAGATCGCGCACGCAGGACGCTACGGCGTGTCCGTACCTTAAATGATATTGACAAATTATAATATTTTTCCGTAATACTCATTTAGATCGAATCGAAAAACCACTCAGGGTTCCAACCGGCGTAAGAGGGTTCGCGTAAGCACGCGTGCGGCACCCGTCAGGACTGCACATCGCACCTCTTGACAAAGAAACTCTATGCCGCTTCGAACCCGGTGAGAGCTCTGAATGGTTTGTCAGTATTCTAGGATAATACAATAATACGAGGTGTTGTTGGAGTGGATTTATTACAATTGCATCGAGATCTATCATCAGAGATCGGATCAATACTCAAAACAGAAGATATTTTTTGTGTATTGTTACTCAATTTCTCCGCCAGCTGCTGGTTAACCAATTTTTATGATTCTTATTTTCATAATAAGGGATTCAGAAATAGTTACTTTGTCAAGATCTGCTGATCTTCTAGAGATATGGAAACAAAAACTTCAAACCTATCATTGAATATGAATCGCGTAGTTTAAGGATTCGATTCTTACTTCTTTGGCTTATTAAATAACCTAATTATATTAATTATTATTAATTTCAGTACTAGACATATTTATCCTGTTAACTGTTTGGAGCGAAATGACGAAAATTCGAAACAAAGAACAGTACGATATTGACATAGTGGTTATCACGAAAACGGACGAAGAAATCGAGAAGAATTACGATGAAAAACCGGATAAAATCGACTTTGAAGAACGATATCTGAAGTTATTAGAATAATTTAATAAACTATGGAATGTGGAAAGAAGTAGTCTCTGCCTACCCCAACGGGAAACAGGCTTGATTGTATGTATGTATGTTAATAAACTATGCGTAACCCATTTTTTACAAGCTTTTATTTAGTTTCACCTGTCCCGATGATTATCATCAAATCATCAAAATGAATTTTTTTATGCAAATTTGCGATGGATCGAACTACAAAGTTAAGTTTGTCGTTTAACATAGTCTGAGAAGTTGGTACGGAAGCCTCAGTGGGTGAGTCCAACTCGATTTGGCCGGATTTCTTCATAATAGAACATTTTTTACGAAAGAAAAGTTTTAAGTATTTAACGCGGGCAAAGCCGCGGGGCACTTCTAGTTCCTATACAAGTGTTTTAAGACATTGCTTCTTGCCAAATTTCATGGTTCTAGGTCATCGGGAACCTATAGGTTTTTAATCCCTTGGTAAATCGTAAAATATGCGGAAATATGCGACGTAAACGGTCATATCTTTTGATCGCGTTGACTTACAAATTCAAGTTTTTCACAATCCTAAGAGATTTTTTAGATTTAAAGTTATCGTGATTTTGAATCATGATTATAAAACACCGACTATTATACTCACTACTGTTTGTTGTCGACTGTCTCGACCTAGGTTTCATGCATGTCCGATGCACATCCTCGGGAGTTCACGCAGCGAGATCGCGACGAGCACCATAGGTTGGTGTAGTTGGTGTTTTATAATCACAATCCTAAGAGACTATTTTTTTATTTTTTTTATACGTTATAGGCTAGCGTTTGACCACTATCTCACCTGTTGGTAAGTGATGATGCGGTCGAAGATGGTAAGCACGCTAGGCCTAGAATGGGAACTGGCTCTCAAGGATAGCTGCCGGAACACATTAGATGTTTGGTGACAGATTTTTTAACTTGAGGGTGGTAGCTGGCCAGGCGGACACCAGATAGTGTCCTACCACCATGCGGAGGTTGTTGGTTTCTTAACGATGTTTTTCCTTCACCGGAGGGCCACTGTGAAGAGCGCACATAAATTATATATTATTCATAAAGCGCACATAAATTATATACTATAGACCCGAGTATTTGATATACTCGTAAGTTTCAACTTGATATCTTAACGCGTTCCTAAGAAAAAGGGGTATTGACAGACGGACAACAAAGTGTTCCTATTAGGGTTACTTTTTTCCTTTTGAGGTACGGAACCCTAAAAAATGTTTAATAATATTATGCAATTATATATATATATATATATATAAAATGTATTATTATAGCGTCACACCTCCGCTATTCAAAGGTTGTGGGGGTAGAGATCGCTCTAAGCTACTATAAGACCGCCCATTGTACTACCAATGTCTTATAGTCGAATTTTTAATTAGACGAAGTAAGCTGACAGGTCAAAATGTCACTTATCAAAATAATGTTGCCAACATTTAAACGTAGTGATAATCTTTTTCATTTTTATCGTGCAAAGAACTAAACTATAGATTAAATGAACACTAAATTAATTAGTACGTATAAGTTCTAGTTAAGTGAATTATGTATTTGATCAATGGAATAAGCATTTAAAGTGCAGCGTACTAATTGAATAAGGATGTAGGAGTGGAAGGAGTGTTTAGTATTACATATATTATCATTTACATATATTATTATCGGAAGACTTTAATATGAATGAATGAACTAGTTCACTGAATTGATATGATTCCATTAACAAATCTTTTATACCACATGCCTATTTTAATTTCATGAAAATGTGGCAATACTGGTAATGTCATTTTACTCCGTTTAATTAAAAATTCGACTATAGGTACTGTTTTCTTTCTGTTACTTTTGTTTTATTTGGTGGAACGTGCTAGATACACCGCTTTGAATCACGTTTGTAATTTATTTTTGTTCATTTGTAGCCACTAGATGGAGCCACAAGAAAATGTAGAACTCGCAAGCGTTTAATTTGAGCTTTTTGACAACTTCAGTATATACTATATTCTTTAGTGTTGTTTTACCTTTAGTATGATGTCTCTGAACTGTATTTTTGAGACGCTATAATGCATGAATTTTAGTGCTAAGCGTTAATATTTGATGTATGGTATAATATAAAACTAAATCGGGTTTGTTTTGTTAGTTTTGTTACACTTATAGCTCAAGAACTGCTGGAACGATTTTCATGGTTTTTGATTTGTTAGATTTGTCTCAGCCTCGAATAAATATTAAAAACAATGAAATGACTCAAAAAAAACTATGAAAGAAAAATATTTTTCACAAAATGTTCCTGGGTTTCGTAACTGTCAAACATTTGATGTTCAATTGTTTATCCCGTGGATACGGTAAACCGCAAAGTAATAACCTTGTGTTCACATCTGTCGGTTTTCGGATTCGATTTTTATGACTTTTATGACACATTAGTTTTTAGGGTTCCGTAGCCGAATGGCAAAAAACGGAACCCTTATAGATTCGTCATGTTTGTCTGTCTGTCTGTCTGTCCGCCTATCTGGCCGTCCGTATGTCACAGCCACTAGGTCTTCAAAAATGACATTAGGCACGTCTTAAGTGGTAAGATGTGTGCCTCCCTCCCCCCCCCCCTCTAACTTTTAAGGTAAGGAAGTGAAAAATTATAGTTATATAATACTCTATTGTGTTACGGTGACTAGGTGGAGCGAACACATTCGCAAAGCGGTGGGCAGTGACTGGAAACAAAGAGCCGAAGACCGGGGTCAGTGGCGTGTCTTGGGGGAGGGCTACGTCCAGCAGTGGACTGATACCGGCTGATAATGGTGATGATGATGTGTTACGGAACCCTACGAGTGCGAGTCCGACTTGCACTTGGCCAGTTTATTTTTCCGTACGAAATACATACCGTACGTATACGTTTTGAGTGCCACTGCCAGCCCGTGCGTTCGGAAACACCATTCGGAAAAAACCTAATGACGTCATGCGGAACGCAGCACTTCCATACATTTGCTAAGTATGTACCGCCGCACACTTTCGAAAATTTCCATTCAAAACTGCGCCAGCTGGGGGGTTACAACAAATATTTAAAAAACCGGTTAAGTCGAGTTGAACTCTCCCACCAAAGCTTCCGTACCAACTTCTCAGACTAGGTTAATAGATAAACTTAACTTTGTAGTTCGATCCATAGAAAAAGTATTGCATCAACTACAAATCGATAAGTTTATAATAGTAAATTTGTAAACTGTTAAACACAATCCAAAATTTCATCGTACCGACGGGACTCGAACCCGCACCCCCCGGATTACACGTCTAGGTGCTCTGCCAATTAAGCCACGGTTCGATCCATCGATACGACGAAATTAGTGGATAGTATTTGTTAACCCAATTATGCATTGGTGGCGCCATCTATGACTACTTATTACGTAAGTTAATAATTCGGAAGAAATCATTACAGTTTTCAAATCCGACGAGAGATGTTGCACTGCGTAAAATAGATATTATGTTTCTTTGAAGTGTCACACACTTTATATTTTTGTAAAATGTTAAACATAATCCAAAATTTCATCGTACCGACGGGACTCGAACCCGCATCCCCCGGATTACACGTCCAGGTGCTCTGCCAATTAAGCCACGGTTCGATCCATCGATACGACGAAATTAGTGGATTGCATTTGTTAACCCAATTATTCATTGGTGGCGCCATCTATGATAATATAAAGTGTGTGACACTTCAAAGAAACATAATATTTAATAGTAAATTTACATATTTTTTTGTTATTAAACTACATAATATTTACGGTTTTCAGATTTATTATTAAAGATTTATTTTTAACATTTAAGTGCTTCCAAGACCTTGCTTCATGCCAAATTTCAGGATTCTTGATCAACGGGAAGTACCCTATAGGTTTTCGACCCAAAACCTATAAGGTACTTCCGGTAGACATAGAATTGTCAACTTTGGTTAAAAGCAAGGTCTTACGGCACAAGTAAAGGAAAAATTCCGAAAAATAAAAAAAAATTAAATCTAAGGTACATTTTGGTACTAAGAAGTTTTCGCGAAAATCTAAATTTGCCCATATCTTTTTATTGTGTTGACTCAAGACCTTGATTTTTATAAACCCAATAGGGACTAAAGACTTCAGTATCTGGTATAAATTTCAACTTGCTAGGTCCACCCGTTCCTGAGAAAATTGGCGGTGACAGACGGACAGACGGACAAGCAAGTGATCTTACGAGGGTAACTTTTTTACCTTTTGAGGTATGGAACCCTAAAAAAGGTAATGTTACTATTACAAACTTATTATTTGTAGTTGGTGCAATACATTTTCTATGGATCGAACTACAAAGTTAAGTTTGTCCTTTAACCTACCTTGAGAAGTTGGTACGGAAGCCTTGATAGTAAATTGATTTTTGTATAATGATCATGATTATTAACCATTTTATATTTAATTTAAATAAAAACCGCCCAAGTCGAGTTGGACTTGCAAAATTCTAGACTGCCAGAATTTTGTATATCACTGCACTGCGCCTGTTACCTTGATTGAGAGAAAGATGTTGAGTCTTACATGCCCTGTTATTTTACTGGACACCTTGTCATTTTAACCGAAAAACATCCTAATTCACATCTGAAAATTAACTAACAAAGTGGTGGTACCACCCCAGGTGGACTAGCAGAAGTCCTGCCACTACAAAATTGATTAACACCTTGATTTTTACACCTCTAATAGAAACTATAAACCGCAGTATCTGGTATACATTTCAACTTGCTAGGTCCACCCGTTCCCGAGAAAATCGGTGGTGACACACGGACAGACGGACAGACGGACCAGAAAGTGATCTTCAAAAACTTAAATATTGCAAATCTGAAAAAAAATTAACTTAAGCCAACCACAAGCATCCATTGAATGACGCAACTTATAACATCATAATTTTTGAACAAGTCCGTGTATCCCACCCCGCATCCCAGTTACACTGACAAATATCTCCACATTTTGCTCCATAGAGATGGAGAAAAGTGCACATGCGCAGTAAGCATATTGCCCGGTTCATCCATCAAGTATTTCCAGTTCAAGCTATCAGGCAATACAGTCGAGAAATATTGAACCTAGACTGAAATATTTCAAATTGATTACGTCGCGTCCCTGCGTCCCTGCACTATAAATCAATACGTCTTGCATCCCCCTGAATTAATAGTTTCACAATTACGCAGTGATTGTAGATGGACGGTCGCATCAATTTTGACATGTTAGCAAGCATGCCTGTACCTTCAAACCTGTTGAAGTCGACTCGCTACTTTGTGCCGCCTAAGATGACTATCATCATCTTGATTTATCTCAAATTGGTAAGTACTTTTTGATAATTTTAGATTCAAAGTCGCTGAAGGTCGGGGGTCAAGTTTTCATAGTTACGCAATTAAAATTTAAGTTTTATCACAAATACATCCGAGTGATACTAACTAGATAGTTTATACAGACTGTTGATGATGGTCTGGAAGACTAATCTTCTACTCTTCATCATCTTGAGCTGTGTGTAGTGATAGCAGCTGTTTTTAAGCTTTGACCTTGACTCGGCTCTGACAAAGGAAACATGCCTACGCCAAATTATTTTTTTGACCTGATCAATTTTTACAACTCTTTTCTGTTCTCTCTACAACTATTTTAGAAGAAAAAAGGGGTTTATCTTACATGCTAATACGTGGTAGGAAAAGTGACACTCTCCGAAGGACTCAATGGTAAGAATAAATTAAGACTTGCAGAACTCTGGTACGCCGGCTTTATGCGCGTCATTTTGTGTCCTTTGTTTCTACTACATCTCAAATGCTGAGTTTCTAATACTCTGTAATATCAAACTGACAAAAAGTAAAGTATTACTGACATATTAGTGGACTAGAAGAAATTTTACCACCAGAAAAGGAGGGTCGTCACAGCATCACCTTCAAGGCGAACTAATTTCATGTTCACGATTTTTTTTTAAACCGAAGAGATAAATTATCAATACAATAAAACAGTGAAATATTGTATTAATAGAGTATAAGTATCACTGTATTAAAAATATGTATCACGGTTTTATTATCCTGGCCATGGTCAAAGCTCTGAAAGTCAGAGCTCAGCGGCATTAATTAATATTGTTTTATTTATATTTATGAGTAGCTGTGTTTGAAATGATTGTTATTTTACAAGTTTATTTATTTATTTATACTTTTGCACACAAAACTTGTACACGGAGGACTTAATGCTAGAATAGCATTTTCTACCAGTCATCCTGGAGGTGCAGAGAAAATGGTAGCGGTCCAGTGAAAGAAGAACAAAGAGAGGCGATTATTCCATAATGAATAGAACATATAAATCTTCATAATTATTCAAGTTTGTGCCTGAAATAAAAACGCGACTTATTCGCACGCGCGAAAAAGCTCCAGGTAAATAGAGAATACAAAATAATACGTGGATAAGCGCAGCGCAGTATCGTTAGGCGTGTAAAGAGCGAAAGGAGGCCTATACCCAGCATTGGGCGGATCGTAAGGCTGCAAATGATGATGATTTTTCATTATATCAAAGTTGACAAACAAGCAAGCAGCCCACCTGATCGAAAGTGGTCACCGCCGCTTGTAAACACCTGCAGCACAAGTAGTATTGCTAGTGCGTTGCCTTCCTTTTGCATCGAGGACTCTTCTTACTCCTCTCTTAAATTGCTGCACGTTGTAGTATAGTAGAACACCTCAAGTGGGAGTTCGTCCTACATCGTGCAGTTCCGTGGAAGAAACGACTGCATGAAACGTGCCTTACGCGTGAAGATCGATGTTAAAGTGAAAGATTGTAAAAGCCATGGTGTTATTTATTTCAGTTGATGGACTTCATAACCGCGATGGTTCTAGTGCTCGGCGTGGACTACTCGATCAAGAACGAGTGCTGCTTGGACTACTTTTGCGGCTCTCTCTTCGTGGCGATGATGGTGGTTGTGTGCTCTGACGTTCAGCTCTCCATTGTCAAGGCTATCAGGCTGAGGGTAACAGAATTACAATATTTATCATCAGTTTCAACGGTGCCTGGTAAAATTTTCGGCACAGAGTGTCTTAATAAAGGTTAAAAAAATGTTCGTGCTAGTGGTGCCTCTGAAATTTGAAAGCTGTCACCACAGAAACATTAATTATTATTCATATTTCTGTGGCTGTCACCCATGATTGTTTCGATTAGGTATTGGCACGTGTTGAAAAAATCAATATAATAAATAAAACTGGCCAAGTGCGAGTCAGCATCGCGTCTCTTGTCGCACACTTAGGGAGGGTTCCGTACAATACGAAACATAACAGAGTTTCAACCTCATATATTTGATTAATTGATATTACCAAGAATATTTGGTTTGGTCGCGATCTAGAAAGACGGGGCTCGTTTACTAGCGCCATCTATGTCATTTTGCCGAAACTAATTAAATAGATGGCGTTTAAAAACACGTTTTTTGTATGGGGACTCCCTTTAATTTTTAACTTTATTTTGTTTTTAGTATTCGTTGTTCTAGCGGCAAGAGAAATACACCATCTGTGAACATTTCAACTGTCTAACTATCACGGTTATTGAGCTATAGCCTGGTGACAGACGGACAGACAGACAAACAGACAGCGGAGTCTTAGTAATAGGGTCACGTTTTACCCTTTGGGTACGGAACCCTAAAAATGGGGCAAATTAACGCTGAGTCCGCTCGCAAACATAGTGGAGTTTTCGATTGAAAAAGTGAACCAAATGTGTCAACAATTCGAAGAGTATTTGAGACACTCTTTATAACGCCTTATTAAAGTTGTAGTTTACATAGCAGATACATTATTTATAGGCTATTTATTTATAGGACTTTTATAGGGAAGCAGTGCAACTCTCTCTCAATATTCAATCGTTTTAGTATTAAAAGACATATAGAAACTCCTCATGTTTTTTAACAAGCATTTGACTACTATCTCGCCTAGCGTTTGACGATTATGTCGCCTGGTAAGAAGCATTTTTTGAGCCGGCGACCACGCGGTTCAAACGCAAGCAAGATATCCTTTACGCCAACGGTTAGGTGTTGCCCGTCCAAGTGTTAAGTGACTATGTTTTAAGGTTTAAGTCTTAAGATGGTATAGCGCTTGTCTGGAGGTGGCAGACGTTAGTAAGACGAGTCGCTAGACCATCTGTATGTGTCCAACAAAGCGCCCCTGTTTCAGCCCATCTTCTAACAGACTGGCATTGAACATAATGACAGAACTCTGCGAACCACTTGACAATATGTATTTGTTCAGAGAATGGTTTGAGTAGCGAATTCTGTCTTGCAAGAATGTTGCACCCTGTACTGCGCCCGTTATAGAGACATTAGGTGTTGATTCTCATGCCCTGTACCTTAAGTGTGCAACCTGAGTGCTGAGTGCAGTGACCTTAGTGACTCTATTTGAGCGTTGAGCGGGGCGTGTAGCGTTCGTTACAAACACATGCTAGCGCGTAATGATTTCCCGAGTGCCGGCCGAGCGGAGCGCGTGAACACTACTACGCGTTAGCATGTGTTTGAAACGAACGCTGTACGCCCAGCTCCGCCCGCCGCCCGACACCCGACGCCCGACGCTCTTGCCGCTCACGTCGTTCACAAATAACTGCTCATATGCCCTGTAATTTAACTAGTGTTCTCATTTTTTTTGCAGAACACTTCCAGAATCCGTCTTGAAACTTCTGACTATTCAGTCTGCAGACAGGCCGTTATTGGTATAACTTTCGTTTCACTGTGCATGTCTGTGTCCCTGCCAAATACCAGCAACCTCAAGTTTAATATAGTTCCATACCGTTGGTTTGACATTATCCTTTACCTCGTGTTGGTAACCCTTGGATTGCTCTGGCTTGGTGAGTTTTATTGTTTTATTTTTTTCATACATAATATTGAATAGGTGTGACCACACCGTGACGTCCTGAGTCCGCGTGTGCGTTCGCAATTTGAATTTCTATTGTTTTCTGATCGCCGTAGATTGCGTTTGGTGTGAACCAGTCGGTACAAATAATACTGCGCTATCTGATCGCCGTCGAGATCGCGCACGCAGGACGCCGCGGTGTGGTCGTACCTTTAGGAATCTTATTGAAAACTATTGGTGCCATACCAATCACACTTTTGCAAAGTATCGATTTCACAAGTTCACATGCACGTATTGTTTATTTATTTGTATTATTAATTTATTATTTAAATTTATAATCATATACGATCATCAGTTTTTTCAACAAACAATCTGACTTCACAAGCCGTGATAGTCAAATTAGCCAGTAGTCAGTATGATGTCTTTAAGGTATACAAATACATCGATTTCGAGTTTAAGATGTTTATCTCCATGTTAATCTCCGGAGATCATTATCAAATCTCGATAAAATTTGAATGAGATCAAATGGGAGGCAAAATCTCTCAAACAAAATAATAATTTTGATTTGACAGGGTACTGAGGTAAAAAACATTTCAAAAAAATACACTCGAGTTGAGAACCTCCTCCTATTTTGTGAAGTCGATTAAAAAGAGTGCGGCAGTGCCAGTTGCGAATATCTCTATAACCTAAAATTATGAGTATAACTTGTATAAGTTTTTTACCAACTCGTTAAGGTAAACGTTTTTAATTAATTATGTTATTTCTTCGCAGGAATGGACTACATCCTCATATGGAAAGTCACAAAGGATTACTACTCATTCGAAGAAGTTATTCTCAATATATTCAAGGATAATGCCCTGAAACAATGCACATGCGATATGAAAACTGGAAACACAAAACTGCCTCTGAAAACCATCGCTGAAGAAAATGCTCAACCAATAGAGGAAAAACCAACCGAACAACAGAATGTCAAAGTCTAATTTTGCGAGGATTTTAAAAAGTACAGCTAAGTTTGTTGTGAATTACTTCTTAAATAGTATGTATAAAACATCTTCGGTAATTTACCGTGACACGACCCGGACCGAACTTTGGCACCGTGATTAACAAATTATACATTCATAAGAATCTTAACAATTCTCAGAACATCCAAGAACAAAAAACAAAAACAAGTAACTGAGAAATAGGAATAGAATAAGTTAAAATATAGGTATAAATACTTATGTTTTTGTTAAGTAGGTACCTAAGTACTTATATAATGTGAGTTAATAATTTCTATAATATATTAACTGCTGAGTTTTCAAAAATATGTTGTAGTTTAGTGTTTATGTGAAAATGTAGTTATTGTAATATTTTTATTGAAATTGAAAATTCATTTAATAATAATTTGTTGGTCGGTACATATTTGAAATAAAATATATGTCAACCTTTAATTTATAATTTAGTTTAATTTATTAATTGTTATTAATGTATGAATGAAGGCGGCAAAATAATACGGCGAGCATGTATGAAGGCGCTCGAAAGTGGAAGAAGCGAAGGAGGTATGTCAGGATCGTAGCATGTGGAAAGAAGTAGTCTCTGCCTACCCTAACGAGAAAAAGGCGTGATTGTATGTATGTATGTAATAAACAAGATTTTATTTAAATTATTTTTCTATTGAGTATGCTAAGTATAAATCTAATACCTTTAAACGAGCAATTCTTGTATATAAATATATATACAGTGAAACTTGGTTAAGTGGGACCTGGATAAGTGAGAAACCTCTCTAACTGGAACTCATGCTGAGGTCCCAACACTTTGGCACTGAATTACCTCTGTTAGTGGGACGAAGCAAACCTATATTTGGGATTCGTTCTTTCGATTTTATAGTCATAGTTACCTCTTTAACTGAGACAGCGAGTGAATTTTATATTATGTATGTAACTGTGATAACATCGTTTTGTTTATTTAATTTTTATCCTAGATAGAGATAGATATATCTAGAGAGATAGAGAGAGAGATAAGATTTTATAAACGTTGACGACGATTGAATAGTTTCAGGACAACTTGTCTAATTGAAAGTGACATTGTTCATGCCTTATCGTCTTCTTTATTGGGTTATGAGATGAGATGACGACGATAATGTGTTCGGAAGTAAATTTAGTAAAAACGCAAAGCAGTAAAATCACTAGAAACTTTGCACAGTTATTTTGAAATGACATCAATTGGTGAACAAAGCATATTTGAAAGAATTTATAACACCGAAAAACATCTGTGATGGCTGATACTTTCAAAAGACAAACTAAAATGATAAATTTGTATAATTTATACATTCTATTTACATTTTTGTTTTATTTATAAAAAAACGTGCTTGAATATTTTTGTTTATTATCTACATTTATTATCTTTTGCTGATTCCCAAAAAGGATTAAAACTCACTCAACTGTTTTATAATCACTAAAACTTGCGTATAATGTTTACATAATACGTTACTTTATGTAAAAATCGCACCTCTATAACTGAAATACCCTGTATTCTGACCTCTATTATTGGAACCCTCTGTAAATGAGACAGACATTTATTTATACCTGGATATCTGAGACACTGGGTAAGTGGAAAACCTCTAAATAAGTGAGACAAATTTGCAGGTCCCTTCATGTTCCACTTAAACAGGTTTCACTGTATATAAATAATCTGAATCTCGGAAACGACTCCAACGATTTTCATAAAATGTAGTAATACAGGGGATTTCGGGGGCAATCAATCGATCTAGCTAGGATTCATTTTCAGAAAATGTTGTTTTATTCAACTCGTGTATTTAGGCATTGAAACACTGCTACAATATCATTAGAATACAAAGGACAATTTCGACTCACTTGACATCTTTATGATAGCTCGGTGGAATATCGATTGGACGGCGTCCGGGAGGTCCCTGGTTCGAGACCAGATGAGATGACTATTTTTCCTTTTTTTTTCCTTCTTTTGTGAGTAAAACTATTAGCAAACTCGATTTAACACAAAAAAATACATGCAATACCGAGCAAAGCTCGGTAAACCAGATATTAATATATTAAATATGCATTAAAGGAAATTCTAAGGTTTTTTTTATACTTTATAGGCTAGCGTTTTGACCACTATCTCACCTGTTGGTAAGTGATGATGCGGTCGAAGATGGTAAGCACGCTAGGCCTAGAATGGGAACTGGCTCTCAAGGATAGCTGCCGGAACACATTAGATGTTTTGGTGACAGATTTTCTAACTTGACGGTGGTAGCTGGCCAGGCGGACACTAGATAGTGCCCTACCACCATGCAAGGGTAGACACGTAGGCAGTAGTAACTCGTTAGGTACCTACACCTTTTTGTTCACAGCATCCCACTCGTACATATTACGGAAATGAAATCGGTAGAAAACCGGTTATTGCGCAATAGCTACGGCGTCGTCCTTCTGGCATCGTCCTAGCGATCGAGAGGTCGTGAGTTCGATTCCCATCCATTGCACTATTAACGTGAACTCACTCCATACACAAGTATATTTAGATTCGTTGGAGGGGTTAATAAGACTACTAGTAATGTGCAACCCACATTGCTAGAAAGCTTAAAAAAGAAATTAAAGTTGGCAACAAAAACACCTCAATCAGGTCAACACGCTGCACACTTAAATTGACCATATAAAATCATTAAGTAACTTGAAAATATGACGCTTTTATACCAGATTTACACACTGGTCTACCTGTAGTACTGGTAGGTACCTGAATATCGGATTTATCTGAGGGACCGTTCAATTAAAGTAGGCGTTTCCGATTCAACGCGGGGGTTCCTCAAGGTTCAGAACTTTCTGCTACTTATCAAAAATCTGCTGAAGTCAGAGTTATTTTAGGCCTAGTGTGTGTTCACTATCTTCGACCACATCATCGCTTACCACCAGGCGAAAAGGTGGTCAAACGCTAGCCCTTAAAATATTAAAATTAGAATTTATACATTCAATGCACGAGGAAGTTACAGAAGTATCTATATAAATGCCTATAATGTATAATTTTATGCATTTTTTTCGAACTACATTACTTCCTACCTAGTGACTGAGGCCATGGAAGGAACCGTCCACTGAAAATGCCGGCCGGTATGGAAGATAGGTTGGAAAAGTTGTGGTCTGTGGGTGCCTAAGTCAGTTGACTCACTGTCGCCTTCGAATTCCAGAGAAGTTGGATTCCATTTTAGACTTAGAAACAGGCTAGCTGCCCACCCAATGGTAATGGGTCACCGCCGCCTATTAACATCTGCAAAACCAGAGGTATTGCCGGTTAGTTGTCTACCCTTATTAGAGAGCACTCTCATTACTCTACGTTTGAAGCTAAAGGCTTCTGGGAAGGTTTCAGATGAGAGGTCATTCCACATCTTATAGGCACGTGGGAAGAACAATAGTGTGAAATGAGTAGAATGTGATGCCCATGTATCTATAATGTGCGGATGCGCTTTTTGAAGGTGTTGGGAGCTTCGATATTAAAAAGCCCTTCAGAACAATTCCCATGATAGTACCTATAGATATAGCTCATATATTATTTATGACGTAGCGTTGTAATTTTATATTCACGTAATTATGTCGTAAAGTGCTTGTATTCCAACATAGAGAAGCCATTTGGCTTCTCTATGTTGTAGTTGTGGTATATTTTATTATTATACCATATATTTATATGGTATAATAATACAATATACTAGTTACTAAGAAAGATAGCTAATTCAACTTTAAATAAATTGATATAGTTATCGATTGAAGGTGGCGTAATCGGGAAAACGGTCGGCTTTGATGCCGTGGTACCGAGTTCCAACGTGACCGTGCACCGATGGATTTTTGTATCGAAAGATTTATGTGCGCTTCTCACAGTGGCTCTCCGGTGAAGGAAAAACATCGTCAAGAAACCAACAACCCCCGCATGGTGGTAGGACACTATCTAGTGTCCGCCTGGCCAGCTACCACCCTCAAGTTAGAAAATCTGTCGCCAAACATCTGATGAGTTCCGGCAGCTATCCTTGAGAGCCAGTTCCCATTCTAGGCCTAGCGTTCTTACCATCTTCGAGCGCATCGTCACTTACCAACAGGTGATATTGTGGTCAAACGCTAGCCTATAAGATATAAAAATATATATATGTATATATTTACCTATCTACCCAGTTGTGTCTAGCTTAAGTTATGCATTTTATTTCCACATCACTTATCTTCTGATGTAGTTTAAGCAGTGTTAGTTAGTCTGATAGTCTTTACGCAAAATTCTTCTGCATTCAATTTAATCAACTTTGTTCGTCTTCCCGCCAATGTATATTAATCAATTTTCCCGCGATATCTGCAAGCTTTTATTGGCTGTTTTATTTCCACAGACAAACATTATAATTTGCATTGAACGAACTAAAGAAAATAAGTACCTGCGTCGATTGTATAGGTAAAATAAATGTAGACACGAAAAATACTATGTTACTTTTTGCAATTGAAAAGAAAATGTTGGTTTTGTTTAATTTTATTTTTATTAGTAAAATAAAACTACACTGCTAAAACGTGCTCTAAATGTTTTCTGTTCACTGGATTCATGAGTCACGACCTTGGTTGTGAGTCCTTAAAATAGACTCTGGTATTGTGTCTACAGCTCAGTCGATTAATCTGCGTGTAACCTATCGGCACATTTTATTGTTAGTAAACAAAATGGTCAGAGAAGAGCCAATATTTAGAAAATGCTGTCATTGTATTTCGCTACAAGCATGTTTGCAAACGTGGGGTTGTATAAAAATAGTAAGTACTTTAATTTTAATGACCTATATATGTGTTATTTATAGCAGTGACCAATATAGAAATTCCTACGGTTTTTCAGTTCAGATTAAAAACGTTACACCCTAGTTTAGATGAACCGAAGTGTTAATATCGCTTAGTGAAATTATTGATGTTGTAAACTTTGTAATAGCGCCATCTATCGTATGCAGTTAGAGAATAATCGGTTTCAGGACAACGTATTTTGGCGGGAAAGTTAAGGTGTGCAAATAAAATGGCCGTAAATTAGTACAACTTGACCACACCGTGTTGCTGTACTCACATCATAATATGCTAAAATAACCATAATAATCCTTCTGGTAGTGGTGGTGCGTCGGTGATTTCCTGATAGAGTTTGTGCAAAAAGAGAACCGTCGTAGAAATTGAGGGCGCGCGTGTTGATGGTTTTAATTTACTGTTTTTGTTGCGTTGACAACATTGCTCTGTCATTGCTAATACGACTGAAAATGTTTGATACTTGGTAGTTACCTATTCTAATCATTATCGTGTGCTACTAGGTACCTACCTAGGAACATTAAAAGGTAACGAAGGAAGGTACATACCTATGTATCTTCCTTTGTTCTCTTTTTGCACATACTTTAAAAGCTAAATGGGACCACTGGATAGGCTGCGATCCTGGCTTGAACCACTCACCAATTATACAAAAAAAAACAAATTCCAACATTTGGTTCGTCGAATTGGTACAGCGTGATATTTGTGGCAGCTAGTGGAGATAATGGCTTGGGATATATTTTCAATTTCGATGCATTTAATTCAGACAAGATGTCTTTATGTATCAAGGTGATAGAATTTTGCATGCTGCTATAGGTATCTGTAATAGGTAGACGTCATCGCTCATCATCAGGCGAGCGTCGTGCTTGTGCTGTTACATTTTACCATAAAAAAACATGATCCATGGGTTAGTACACTTATAATTAGAGGGTTAGTAAACTTACAACTATAATAAACGTTTAGCACATCATGCACGTACCTGTGAAGCACCCAGTACGGACGAATATCAGATGTCTCACCATCTGCCACCTCAGTCATCGTTCGTACAAAGTGCCTCAATACAGGTGTGTAGTGTGTATACTTACGAGTAGGTAGGTATAAGGTATATTGTTAATATTGCATTTTACCTACATTTGCCTGCGCTGCATTTAACATAACTATTTCTTATAATATGTATTATTACTTGAGTAGTCAATAAACGGACATCATTATGTAAAGTTGTGTGGTTTGATTGAACTCCCGCTAGCTGATGTCTCCCGTCTTCCCTTGGCCAACTGGCCACCTTACATGGCGACCTTACAGGTGCATGTGGATCCTCTGCAACCGTCTTCAGGATGCTGTTCAGTAGTTATATGTATATTGCACTCCGTGTATTGGAAGTCGGTTGATCAGCAGCACCTCGTTTCAGTGCCGTAGTTATTCCATTTCTAGTGTTCTAGACAAATACTCTGGTATTTGTCCATGAGCCTAAGATAGTATTCCATCTTAGACGCATCGTCACTTCACACCAGGGGCCTTATTCAGTAAGACCAATGAGATAACGCGTTCCTTAACGCGCCACGTTACGTTATTGAAAAATCGTATTCTGTATGCCACACGATAGGTAAATTGTACAAAACGCGCGCGTTACACGTCCTCATATGTCACGATATTTTGACAGCTCAAAACGTGCTCATAACCTTACCCTACCACGTTTTAATTGGCATAGAGAATACCATAACGCGGAGATAACGTAACACGCCACGGTAAGACTTTAAAATGGTCATACTGAATAAGGCCCCTGGTGAGATTGTAGTCTATAGTGTGTACATACACACATAAAAAAAAACTTTAAGCTAGCAAGTACACTGCATGAATATGGATCACTTCAAAGTCCTTGCATATCTCTATGAATACTCAAATGGTAATTTACGTAATATACAATAGTTTTTAAACTAGTTCGGACACAGACCTCGGATTAGACTACACTAGTTCTAATAAAAATGATCTTTTTTTATATTTTATAGGCTAGCGTTTGACCACTATCTCACCTGTTGGTAAGTGATGATGCGTTTGAAGATGGTAAGCACGATAGGCTTAGAATGGGAACTGGTTCTTAAGGATAGCTGCCCGAACACATTAGATGTTTTGGCGACAGATTTTCTAATTTTAGGGTGGTAGCTGGCTAAGCGGACACTAGATAGTCTCCAACCACCATGCGGGGGTTGTTGGTTTCTTAACGATGTTTTCCTGCACCGGAGGGCCACTGTGAGAATTGCACATAATTTTTTCGATAGAAAAATTCATTGGTGCACGGCGGTTTGATCTCGGTACCGCGGTAGCAAAGCCGACCGTTCTCCCGATTACGCTACCGGGCCCTCAATCTTTTAAAAACTATAGGCTGACCGCACATAGTGAAATTATCGCTCAAGCGATATCTGTGCTTTCTATTTGTTAGACAAGGACACACTCCCATCTAGGTTCCTTTCGTCTTGTACTATTATTTTTTCTGTGCTTTCGTTTAGGCTGTCTTGATGTAGATACATAGTAATTACAACCTTATATTCAGAGCTTACGGATTAAATTGAATTTGTAAAAAGATCTGCTGTGCACGATTCATATATGTATGTGTAGTTGAGTACGACTGAAGTACATATTACCTTGATGCACTCCATGTAAATTTTATGGAGATTTGATGAGTATTCTCATGGAAATGAAGAGCAACACACCTCATACATGCGATTGATATTATATACTAATATATCAATTCTATTTTTAATCGACTTCACAAAAAGGAGGAGGTTCTCAATTCGTCGGTTTTTTTCTTTTATGTATGTTCACCGATTACTCGAAGATGCCTGAACCGATTCGGAAAATTCTTTATTTGTTTCGAAGAGTAGGTACCCTTTCCAGGTGGTCCCATTTAAATTTTAATCGGTCAAGCGGCTTTTAATATATCAACATTTGTATTACGATGCATTTATACACCTTGATGACATGCTACTGACTACTGGCTACTTTGACTAGCGCGACGTTTGAAGTCGGATTTTTAGCTTGATAAACGATCTTATTTTTTTTCATTTTAGATGGCTGATATCGCCGTGACATTATTTATTCTACTGATGCTTGCTTTAGTGACCGACAACTTTAGGGACAGATTGAGTCGCACACACTTTAATGACGAACATATGGCTGTGATTTTGATGATGGTTTTAATGGTTGATGCTATTTTCATGGTGTTATTGAGTGTCGGCCTCTGTAAGGTGAGTTATTTACGTCATAAATTGATTCACATATTTTTTGCGGTTTTGCGGAAATGTATCTTAACTATTATAGGTATTATAAAGAGTAAAGATTAGATTTTTTGTTTGTTTGTTTATTACGATTTAACTCAAAAACTACGAGACGGATTTATAAGATTCTTTCACTAATGGAAAGCTACATTATCAGCGTGTAATATAAGCTATACTCTATCCCCGTATTCTCACGGGAACAGGAACTACGCGGGTGAAACCGCGTGGTGCTGCTAGTATCTAATAGAAATCGAACCTTTACCATAATCCATTTTTATTTTTGAGGGTCCAGTGGCACATTCGAAGCTTTGACGCCAGAGGTAGTGGGTTCAGATCTCCGCCGTGCATCAATAGATTTTTTTATCCAGCTCTATAGCTAAGTTGGATAAAATCCAGGAGGCGTGGGTTTTAGCGTAAATTTTGGATTTTATATAACTAGCTGTATCCCGCGGCTTTACCCATCGTTCCTGTAAGAATCATCATCATCTTCGGCGTTACAGCCCGGGTTGGGCCTTGGCCTGGTCCAGAATGTGCTTCCAGACTGGTCTGTTCCTGGCTTTCTGTCACGATGTGTTATTTCTAGGCTATCTACATACAAAATTTCAGCTCAATCGGTTGCGTAGTTTTAGCGTGAAGAAGTAAGAAGCATATACACACAAATATTTGTAGAATGACATTATCATTTATTATGTTTCTTTGAAGTGTTTCACACTTTATATTTTTTGTAAATTGTTAAACACAATCCAAAATTTCATCGTACCGACGGGACTTGAACCCGCAACCTCCGGGATAACATGTTCCGGTGCTTTGCCAATTAAGCCACGGTGCGAAGTATCGTTACGACGAAAGTAGTGGATTGCATTTTGTTAACCCAATTATGCATTGGTGGCGCCATCTATGACTACTTATTACGTAAGTTAATCATTCATTATCATTGTTTCAGAAAAACGTTCGTAGCCTGCAAGTATTCTACTACTACAGTATATACATGGCAGTAGCTGGCGCAGCATTTGCTATTGGAATGATATTCTATTTAACACCATTAAATAAATATGGTACAAACTTAGAATTGTTGATTTCAGCTATTATCGGTGGATTAATCAATACGAGTGAGTATTTAATTATTTTTTTATAGTAGATAAGCAAGTTTTTCTCCAATATCTCACCAAATTTTTTTTTTTTGTTCCGCACTTTTTATTCCTCCGACATGGGCCGGAGACATTTTTAGAGCGGGTTTTATTCTAATAACAAATGCATTCAGCAGTGTGCTTTCATGCTTGATAGTCAGTTTGTTGTTTTTTTTTTTTTTGCTGTTGGGTGTTGTGTTTAATATAGTTATGTGGAAATTATAAATAAATGAATAGTCGTGCATAACATATAATACGTATATATATATTTTATTTAAGTATAATTAACATTTTACGTTCTCTTTGTAATTTTATTAATCATTATTATATATATATATATATATGTTTTTTTCTGTTTTTTTTAAATCTTTTTTATTTTATAGGAGGTATAATTATATACTTTTTTTTTAAAAACATTTGTTACATTACAGTCACATACCTACATATGAAAATAATAACAATAACATTAACAATATGACAAAGGTAATTAAATTATAAATTACAATAACAATATCAAATAATCACAATAGTATTTATTACACAATAACAATTATAATGAAAATTTAAGAAAATTATTAATTTACTGTGCCCATTTGGCAGTGCTGCCATTTGCTTTACATACTCTTTTAATTACACTTTTTGTAAATTTTATAAAATAGTCTTGTGTGCACTTATCCCGTAGAATAGTTCCTAGTGTGTTACGCGTTAATTTTGCACCTATCCTTACCTCAGCCTCCAAGCGCTCCGCACCAAACCTAGGGCAGTCGAGCAACACATGTTCCACATCCTCCACCAGTTCCGCATCGCATATGCACCAAGGTTCAGGCTTCAGCTTGAACCGGTGAAGGTACTGTCCGAGGCCACCGTGGCCGGTCAGAGCCTGGGTCAGCAGCCCGTCCGGCTCAATGCTCCTGACAAAACCATACGCAGAGTAGACATCAGAGAGGAACAGTTGTATTATTTTGCCCGATGTTTTAGCTGCATATGTATTATTCCATTTTGCTAATGATTCTTCCCTGATGACTCGCTTTGCATACGATAGTGGGAAGTTGCAGTAATCTGGAGCGGTACGTTTGTAAAGAGCTGCTGCCTTAGCCAATTCGTCAGCTCGCTCATTTCCGGGCGTACCAACATGCGCCCGTATCCAAAAAAGCCGCACTACGATGTTTTTTAATTTGAGGTTGTTAATGTTTTGACGTATACTGAAGGCGACAGGATGCGACGAGGTGTAGTCTTCTATTACTTGTAGTGCGGATTGACTATCACTAAAAATATTAACTTCCTGATCTTTCAGACCTTCCGCTATCTCTGTCGCCTTAAGTATCGCCAGAAGTTCAGCCTGAAAAACGGAGCAATGAGGTGCTAGTTTTAGCTTTTGAAACTTGTGTTCATTACCCTCTCGCCAAACGGATAGTGTAGCTCCCACTTTACCCTAAAGTTTACTACCGTCTGTGTAAATATGTGGACCTTTAATTTTGTGCTCTTGCAGAATATTTGCTGATATGTTATCTAGACCCGTATAGTGAATAGGGGTCCAAGTTGCAGGATGTGGTGTGAGATGGAATGGGACGCGATTCTCAACTGACGCCTCATATTGCACACTGAAGGTTTCCCCTCTTTTTACTTTAAACAGCGTTGCTGCCTCGTTGACTCTTAATTCTAAAGGAATAAGTCCTGATAGCACCAACGCTGCCTCCAATGAAAGAGTTCTGTAACCCTTACAAACTTTGATAGCAAAGCATCTTTGAAGTGAAAGAAGCTTGGATTGTATTGATTTGCGCGCAACAGAATCAACCCACGCGCTGGCAGCGTACAGAATTATTGGTTCTACAACAGTTTGGTATATTATTTTGATAATACTGGGGTTCAGACCCCAAGTGACTTTCGCTGCTCTTTCTAGTTGTTTATAAATGTTAATGACTTTCTTTTCAATTCTTTCTACTTGGGGTCTAAAACCCAGCTTATCATCAATAACTAGGCCTAATATTCTCATTTCCGTCACAAATCCAATGCTCTGTTTATTCATACGAATGTCTGGTATTCTTATATTGCATTTATTAGTAAATAGCATAGCATGTGATTTATGAGGAGCAAAGCATAATTTATTTGAGGAGCCCCATGCGAATACTTGTTTTAAGGTATCGTTTGCCCTTGTCTCTATCTCTTCTATCTTGTCGTCTGAAAAATTAAGATGATATCATCTGCGTAGGCCTGGCTGTAAATTCCTATTTCATCCAGGCTACACAATAGAGGGTCCAGAATCAAATTCCACAGAGTGGGCCCGGCTATGGAACCCTGCACGCATCCCCTATTTGTAACCTTTCTGCGGACGTTTCCCAAATACCGAACCTCAACTTCTCTGCCACTCAGATATGAACACACAAGTCGAAATATGTTTGCAGGGCAGTTTTTCTCTGAAAGCCGATGCAAAATGGCAGGCCACCATACATTATCAAAGGCTCTCTCTATGTCTAGCGATAACAGTATGCAGATTTTTTTATTTTGTATTTTGTCTTTTACATGTGTAACAGCGTCATAGAGGGAGTCTTCGGTGCTGCGTTGTGGCATAAAGCCATATTGCCTCGGGTTTAACATTTTTTGATGATGCCATCTAAGACGTCCAACCATCAAACATTCTAAAATCTTACCTAATACTGATAAGAGTCCGATGGGTCTGTATGATTTAGGAAATCAATCTCACCAAATGTTAAGTGAAGATGTGATCGACGATGTAGCACGCTTGCCTAGAAAATACCTGTTCACGTGCGATTTAAAGGCCCCCGGATTGTACTTAACAGGAAACACATACTCTGGCTGGGAATTCCATTACTTTGCTGTGCGTATGATAGTCAGTCAAAGCATTTATTAAGTATATGGGCAAATTAAAAATCTGCACTTAGTTTACACACGTCAAATAAAATTAAATAGATTAGATATCAATAATTAAGCGCTTTGTGCGACAGAATGGAATATCAACCATGTATCGATGGTATATCAGTGAGTCTGGTAGTACGACTGAAAAGTGGGAACGGTGGAATTAATTCGTGCAGTTGGAAGGCACACTCTCCGAAATGTATCCTATAAAATACCAATAAACTGGCGACTTTGCGGCGGTGCTCAAGGCTCTAAAGCCTTTTACTTACAAGATTGTTGTCGTTTATGAGTCATTTGGTTCTCTTCTCAATAACTTAAAATTCTTGTTCATTCCTGTGTCCAGGTGAAGCGACGACTTTATTAAAAGCTTATTGCATTGAGGGTTGCACATTACTATGACGAGGAGCTGAAGAACACACTAATGTGCAGCAACGGATTTTTCTATTATTATTATTTTTTTTTTCTGTGCACTCATTTCACAGTGGCTCTCCGGTGAAGGAAAATAAACTGGCCAAGTGCAAGTCGGACTCGCACTCGTAGGGTTCCGTACCACACTACAGTATTGTATAAGATCGAGCAAAAAATACCACTATCATATTTCGCCAGCAAAAAATAATAATTAATAAACATTTTATTTGTTTATAACGCCATCTAACGTCTAACAAAGGAATTAGGGATCGACATTTCAATATAACGCCATATATGGGACGTTTACCTAACTAAGCGTTCATAGATGGCGTGAAATTCCGAAAAAAACACGTTTCTTGTATGAGGACCCTCTATTATTTTTAACTTCATTCTGTTTTTAGTATTTGTTGTTATAGCGGCAACAGAAATACATCATCTGTGAAAATTTCAACTGTCTTACTATCACGGTTCACGAGATACAGCCTGGTGACAGACGGACAGACAGACAGACAGACAGACAGACGGACAGCGGAGTCTTAGTAATAGGGTCCCGTTTTACCCTTTAGGTACGGAACCCTAAAAACATTATTAAAAACACCCAACCCTGTCTAGTGATAGGACACTATCTAGTGTCCGCCCGTCCAGCTACCACCCTCAAGTTGGAAAATCTGTCGCCAAACATCTAATGTGTTCCGGCAGCAGTCCTTGAGAGCCAGTTCCCATTCCAGGCATAGCGTGTTACCATTCTCGTCTGCATCACTAACTAACAAGTGAGATAGTGGTTAAACACCAGCCTATACGATATTAAAAAGTAATCTCGATAATACTAATAAACCTAAAATAACAATCTCACCTGCCTTAGATATTCTTACGTGTATTACATTTCTAAAACCATTTGTTTTCTGTATTTCAGTTTTGGACGTGTGTATCATCCTGACACTCAAAAGTGAGATCATCAAATTACAAAACAAGCAGCTATTTGAATTTCACAAGTTATCAATATTAAAAGAAGCAGACACTGATCATGTTGATGAAGAAAAACTAACCGCTTAGTATTACTTAATTTTTTTTAAATATCTCATAGGCTAGCATTTGACTTCTATCTCGCCTGGTGGTAAGCGATGATGTGGTGAACTGAATAATGTGGCCTAGAATGCTCTGACTCTCAAAGGATGTGTGTTGCCAAAACTCTATAGGTTATGGCGGTAGATTTTTGGCCTAATGGTGGTAAGCTACTTTTTGGTAGCAATTCAGGTTACTTGTACTATATTAATTATTCTGTGGTCATGTGGAACATGGGTATAATGCGGCTGTGGAGTAACTATTGAAACATAGTGCCATAACATACGATATATTTTGTATGTCTTATTCTTAAATACTTAAGTTAGTTGCGTGTAAATCAATGCATATTTTTTGTTATATTTTAAAATAATAATACAATAATTAAATAATTAGTTTGAATTTTTGTCACACATATAGTTTTTCTCGGTCCTTTAGTAAACATTGATTGGGCCAATAAAAGAGTCTTACGTGTTTAACAATACGAAAACGGAAAAAAATGGGAGGATTTGGTATTTATATTGAGAAGCAGGGTTCCATCACTGCAACAACCCTCTGCATAGTGGCAATAGCCCAATGACTAAAAATGTAAGCCTTATGACCACGGCCTATGACGTTCTCTGTAGACAGACTTTACATTGGCAACACAAAGTAAAAAGAGTAAACACAAACAACACAAGTAAGTAAGACAAAGTAAAGAGGAGACAGCGCTGTTTTCTCTTTGTGTTGTCAATGCAAACTCTGTCTATAGTGAACGTCATAAGGGTCAATTCACACCGCGATGTGACGTGAGGCTTTTGGTTTCGTGCGGCGCAGCGCAGCGCAGCGAGAAGCCGCGCGGCCCAGCGCGACGCCGCGCGGCGCAGCAAAATGCGTATCGCCATCAAATTATCTCAATGCAATGGGTATCTTATTGTATAGATGATAAAGTTCGATTGTTTATCACGCGGCTTCCCGATGCGCCGCTCGGCGCAGCGAAACGCCGCGCGGCGTAGCCTGAAGCCGCCGAACGAACTCAATGAAATGTGTAACTTTTTGTGTAGTAAATAAAGTTCTATCTCACTCTCTTAATAAGTGCGCACCGCGTCGCTTCGCGTCGCGTCGAGGTATGAGCTGAACCTTAGGCGTATATTTTAACGAACATTTTTTGCTTGGTTTTAGCGGTGTGGGAATAGTCGGCGACAAACTTAAGGCGTCGGCCTGGCGATCGACAGGTTGTGAGTTCGAAAACCCATTGCACTATTGACGTGAACCCACTCCAGACACAGTGTATTTAGCTTAGTTGGAGAGAATAACAAGACTACTAGTAAAGTGCAACCCACATTGTTAGTATCTTTTATTAAAAAAAAACTGGCCAAGTCGAGTTGAACTCGCTTCCCCACCGAGGCTTCCGTACCAACATTGGTATGTACCAATTAAGCTAGACCTCTAAATTGTATCAGCGCTAATATAACTCAGAGGTCTACTTAATTGGCGTAAACTATGTATGTATGGGGTCACCCTTTAATTTTCAATTTTTCTTATTTTTTGGATTTTTTCCTTAATTTGGCCTTGCTTTTTGCCAAATTTCATGATTCTAGGTTAACGGGAAGTACCCTATAGGTTTTCGACCCAAAACCTATAGGGTACTTCCGGTTGAGCTAGAATTGTCAATTTTGATCAAAAGCAAGGTCATACAGCACAAGTAAAGGAAAACTTCCGATAAAAAAGTTGAAAATTAAGGTACATTTTGGAACTAACAAGTTTCCCGAACATCTAAATTTGCCCATATCTTTTTATTGTGTTGACTCAAGACCTTGGTTTTTATACACCTAATAGGGACTTTAGATTTCAGTATCTGGTATAAATTTCAACTTGCTAGGTCCACCCGTTCCTGAGAAAATCAGTGGTGACACGCGGACAGACGGACAGACAGACAGATAGACAGACAGACAGACGGACAGACGTACAGGAAAGTGATCTTATAAGGGTTCCTTTTTTAACCTTTTGAGGCACGGAACCCTAAAAAACTGATGTGAATTATAAAAATATTAAATTTACATACAAACTTTTTTTTACTCATGTGATACAAATTCCCTACATGGCCAAATTGTACATTTTAGGCAAATGTACATATGTTATACAAGTTAGTTTATAGTCATTTTACGGTAACACGTGAATTGTTTGTAAAAATATGTTTAATTTGATGTCACAGAAAATCAAAAGAGCGCAAGGTAGGTTAAATAAGTAATATAGGTATACAGAATAACACTGGTAATAGAATCGCGGAGAAAGAGTAGAGTTCAGATAAAAAATCGTGCGCGCAGCTAAACTGTCGCCAATAGAACTCCCGCGTCCCGCTTGAGGCGCTCGCGTCGCGCATCCTCGCCGTTTGTTGCTTTCTGCGCATGCGCGATGGATATCGGCGATGAAGAACGGAAGAAGGAACGTAGGTATAAAGTGCGCGGGAAACACACGCGACCGATAGCGCGCGTAATATTCAAAAATATCCGTGTTACATATTATATTACTAGAAGTGTCCCGCGGCTTCGCCCGCGTTAAAAACTTATTTTATTTACTTAAACTTTTCTTTTGTAAAAACGAGTCTATCATTAAAGACATCAAATAAGAATTAGCCCAATCGGTTCGTTTTCATGTTATCGCGTGACTAAGGAAATTCGGGATTCATATTTATAAAACCCGAAAAACCCAAATTTTCAGACTTTGTTACCTACCCCATTTCGAAAAATCCTACAACACGTACTTTATCTCATCTTGTTTCGCCATACAAACTTTGAATCCCCGTTCCGTATCCGGGAGGAATTTTTAGAAAATCCTTTCTGAACGGATACTTACGTCATAATAACTATCTGCATTCTAAATTTCAGCGCAATCCGAAACAATATTGATTTTTAGACTATGTTTTTTATCCTCTTAGTGTGACATTTTGAAAAAGTCTGAAACTCGTATTCACTTATTTATTTGCAGAAGTATTTGTGTGAAATGTCGAATTAAATGACTATCCTTGACTTAGGTAGTCAAAATATGCAAAAACGTATTTAAAACTCTTAAAAAAATAAGTAAACTGAACAACAAAATGTAATTGAAAAACTAATTATGTGCATTAAAAACAATCGCAGCACAAAATACATATCTGCATGCCAAATTTCAGCGGAATCCAAAAAAATATTGATTTCAGACTTTGTTACCCCACATCACCCTTTTAGGGGTGGAATTTCGAAACAGTCTGAAACACGTATTTACTTACTTAAGTACTTGTGTTAAGTTTCGAATATAAAAGACTATCTCATCTTGTTTCTCCATACAAACTTCGAACCCCCGTTTCATCCCCTTCAGGGGTGAATTTTGGAAAATCCTTTCTCAGAGGGAACTATCGTCGTAATAACTATCTGCATGCCAACTTTCAGCGCTATCCGAAAAACATTGATTTTCAAACTTTGTTACCCCATTTCACCCTATAGGGGTGGAATTTCAAAAAAACCTGATACATGTATTAACTTATTTGTTTACTGGAGCACATTTGGTTGGTTGGTTTAATTTAATTACACAAAAATTGTAAAATACTGATTTTTGAACATATTAGTACAATAAAGTTTCATAAAATAATGGGAGAAGCCACTGGCTCCTGAAACACAGCTTGGCTAGTTCGGGAGCCTATGGATGGATTCAATCAAATAACTTGTAAACTTCTATGTCAATAAATAAATTTTGTATTTTGTATTTGTATTTGGTTTTTTGGACACATTTGGGCAGATTATAGTTATATATGTTTTTTTGTTTATATCTTATAGGCTAGCGTTTGACCACTACATCACCTGTTGGTATTGGATGCGGTCAATGATGGTAAGCACGCTAGGCCTAGACTGGGAACTGGCTCTCAAGGGTAGCTGCCGGAACACATTAGATGTTTTGGCGACAGATTTTCTAACTTGAGGTAAGCAGCTAGCCAGGCGGACACTAGATAGTGTCCTACAACTCCCGTGGGTTGTTGGTTTCTAAACGATGTTTTTCCTTCAGCGGAGGGCCACTGTGAAAAGCGCACATACATTTTTCGATAGAAAAATCCATTGGTGCACCGCGGGGTTTGAACTCTGTAGGTACCTCTGGCAAAAGTCGACCTTTCTCCCACTTCACCACCGGGCCCAGATATGATCGCGGAACTAACTGTACTTAGACACAAATGTTGACGCGTAAGCGGTGAGAAAGGTGCAATAGGAGATCACTAGCTAATGCACCATGGCGAAATCTGTACTTGCGTTCACTAATGAGCTCAGATTATCGCTATCGGCCTTTAGTGGGGAGGGTTTGTCCGGTTTCTTGAGATTAGGGTAGACAAGAGCTATATTTACGACGACGGCACTAACTTTTAAAACTAAGGCTGGCGGATGCCGTTTCGACCACTCTATTTTATTCTTGCTTAGGTACCACTTTCTGCGAAAAGCAAACTTCAGTCAAAAAACTCCCACAACGCGGGATTATATGTATATGCGGGTGGTGTGGAGGCCCCGTCGTGAGTGTTGAGTTTTTCGTTTAGTTTCCCGCAGAATTTGATTTATTATAATTTAAATTTAATAATTATATAATATATAATTTAAATTTATAATTTAAATTTATTTAGACCGAGAATTAAAGTAATTTTGAAGGACATGTATTTAAAGTAAAAACGTATTTTAGTTCAAAATATCTTTCTGAATATAAAAGCAATTTGAACTGAAATAGTTTTAATTTAATTTTATTTTATTGCGATAAGAACCCAGTCTTAGTTTTGCTTTTTCTGTCCGCACACAATTTTTCTGTTGGCTTGATTCGTAAGATTAGACGTCACTCTGTTTTTATGTGACCCAAAAATAGACTTAGGTATGAAGTAGTGTATTCGATTTAGTCGGTGGATCTGCGTAAAATCTAATAGAACTCTTTATCGTTATTTCACAAAATGGTCAGAAAAGAACCAATATTCAGAAAATGCTGTTTTTGTATTCGGCTTCAAGCAATTTTGCAGACATGGGCCTGTTTTAAAATTGTAAGTACTTTCTAATTAAAAGACCTGTTTATTATACTGAACGTGTAATATATTAATAATATTTCTTTAGGAGTTACTTTTAAAAAAAAAATGTTATCGAAGCGTGCATAGCTTATGTTTGCTACTTTACTTGCATTCGATCGATAATTTTATTAAACTCGCGAGGTCTACTGCTCAAAGTGGCACTCGTATGTTTTTTGTTTCACAACATTAAAAAAAATGCTTTTTGAAGTGAAAACTTCTTTAGCGGCGTTGTGAACTGTTTTGGGATGGGTAAAAATGTTAAACTCGCGTCAGGACACGTGACCTGATCAACAATTCGTGAGACGGAGGGAAATAAAATGAAATGAGTTTATTTTCACACGAAATAGAGTTTACAAAAGTTGTCAATAAGATTATGAGTCTATTTCGCCATATAAATGACATGTGAAAGAACATACTGACATAAATAATTAAAACACAAGCAACAAATGAAAAAAACAATTCAATTTAAATTAATAATTATGAGTTTATATAATTAACGCACATATTGGAAAGTAGAAACTATTTTTGGGATAGGTAAAAAATGTTTAACTCGCGTTAGGACACGTGACCTGATCAAAAATTCGTAAGACGGTAGGAGAGCAGATCAAATGCACAACGTTACTGTTCAAGTTTTCACTTCTGCCGGCACTCTCAGAATGCAACCGGTTGTTTTGTTTTTTTTTTTTTTTACTCCGTGTAATTATTGTTTTATCTTCTTCTGTGTTACTACAAAACTTTTGCACTCGTAGACTGGTGAGCGTCATTATTTTATTGTTCGAGTTTACCATACCTAAAATATACCACAATATCATATGCTAGCGTTTGACTATTAATCACCTATTGATAAATGACGATGCGGTCGAGGATAGTTCAGCTAGACCTAGAATGGGAACTGGCGCCCAAGGACAGTTTTCAGAACACGTTAGATGTTTGGGGACAGATTTCCCACCTTGAGGGAGCTAGGTGGCCACGCGGACACTAGACAATGTTATAAAACTATGCTGGGAGTTTCTTGACGATGTTTTTCTTCACCGGAGGGCCACTTTGTAATGCGCAGATACATTTTTCGATAGAACAAAATCAACAACATCAACGCCAATATTATATGTGGTTGAAAGAACTTACATAAGTGAATTTCAACCGGAATTAAACGAGGTGTAATATCTCAAAGATTTAAATTAACTATGAAGTCCGTTTTGCGTTGTATCGCATCGTCACACTGTTTAAAGCACATAAAAACATAATAAAATTTATTATATTTCTTTGAAGTGTTACACACTTTATATTTTTGTAAATTGTTAAACACAATCCAAAATTTCATCGTAGCGACGGGACTTGAACCCGCAACCTCCTGGATAACATGTCTAGGTGCTCTGCCAATTAAGCTACAGTTCGATCTATCGATACGACAAAATTAGTGGATTTCATTTTTTAACCCATTTATGAACTAATTTCGTTCGATTGGATTGTGATTAACATTTTAATAAAAACGTTATTCATTCGTTCAAAACTTATTCACCAGCCTATATTTCGACTGCGTTCAACACCATCAACACTGATTTTATAAATGCGAAAGTCAGTTTCTATAAAAAAAATGTTTATTTGGGACTTTTTCAGGGTCAAACAACTAGACCAATTAAGCTGACATTTTGCACAGGGATAGGCAATATTATGGAATAGGCCATAAGATACTTTTTACGCGAGCAAAGCTGCGGGGAACAGCTAGTTATGTTATAAAGATCACATCGACACAGCTGAAAAACGTTGTGTGATAGTAAGTTTACTATTAGATAGCTCTATACAGGATGTGGCGTAAACAGTAGTCAAGCCATCACCTGTGGTTGGAGGGCTTCACGACTGATCAGAAAATCAAAATTTGTGTTCAGTAAAAGTATCATGGTTTTCGAGTTATTGACCATTTTAAAAATTTTATAATTATTATACCCTTGGTGAAATTTTCCGATGGCATGACCACAAATTAAAATATTTTCTCAATCTGATATTTGAGAAATACTCTTGGATAAATGCGCTATCAAATGTAAACTGTGTTTTTTCTACCGTTGCCTTAATTTTTGTATTATTTAACATTTGATTTCAAAATTTACTGAGAGGTATAAGAAAATCGAAAGTTTCAGCGCCTGTTAAAGAGACCAAGGGCGATTTTTTTTAAATAACCACTCCACCCACAGGTGACGGCTTGACTACTGTTTACGCCACAGCCTGTATATACATTCACGTGGCGCGTGAGTTTAATTTTAGATTTATAACGTATAATTATATTATTTGCTAATGTATCGTATTTTTTTCTTTTTAGATAGTTGATATCGCCTTGATACTATTTTTGATGTTTGTTGCGGCTGGAAGGTCTTACAACTTCAGGTATATGGACAGCCATGTCGTGCTCGTATTGGTGGTGGTGGTGGCTTTAGCAGTTGATGTCATTTTTGTGGTGTTATTGAGTGTCGGCCTTTGTACGGTAAGTAATAAAATTTTTACAAATATCCGCAAGTGATAGGCGCATTATTTCAATAGTATGTCTGTCTTGCTACTAAAATGTAGCTTACCAGTATCAAGGAGAAAATATGTCTTTTGTCTTTTGTCCGCAGATTTTCTTTCTAGGCTTGCCATTTTTATTTTTATTTAAACAATATTATGTAGCTGACAGACGGACTATCAGTTCCATTTGGATCATGATATGTACTGTGATCGGTATGCGTTTCTCTATGTTGTGTTTCACTATTTCACTTTTTTATTTTTTTTATATAAAAATTGTCTGAAGTACTGAAACACACACTTACATGTATGGTTGGTTTTAACCTACTTTAATTTTTTTTTAATATTCTGACGTAAACGATTGGATGACAGCTGAATGGTTCATTACTTTTTTTTTCTAATTCAAAGCGTTAAATTCTGCTTTTGCTATGTTTACTTGATAATTGGTTATGATTTATTTTATGATTTATGATTTTGACGTGTATATGTGCGTATATTTATACTGCCTACATACTGAATAAATGCTTTGATTCTTGATTGATTCTTCTTGATTCTATGCTGCTAAAACCTGACTGCAGTATTCTGGCAGCAATGACCTTAAGAGGCAGGATCATTCTAGGCCTAGCGTGATAACCAACCTCGACCGTATCATCGCTTACCACCTAGCGCAATAATGGTCAAGCAGCAGCCTATAAGATATAAAAAAGTCTATTATATACCCTATACATCTATTATATACCACGTCACGGTAATGTAATATTACCGTGCTTGACCATTGTGGACGTTACGTTCGCAAAAAGAGAGAAAGCGGGTAGCACTTTTCCATACAAATGTATTCCTCCGTTTCCTCCCTGGAAAATGCTTCTAGAGCAAAATCAATTTCTAAAAAAAATCAAGGTCTACTGTAGCTATCATTTGCTTTTTTTGACCAATAAATTGCAATTAAAAATATGACCCTTCACAAATTTCAAAGCGGGGATCAGAAGATTATTTTTATAATCGGTTGGTCAATAAAACTTTTAGGTAAATAAAAAAAATAAACCGCCGAAAAAACTGAAAAGCTAAAAATAACAAACCTTTTTTATTTAACCTTAATAATGAAGTTCTTAAACCGCTGTTAGCATACCTGAGTATATATTTTTGTAATTGTTTTGAGTTTTTAACTAAACCTAATAACTAAATTCTTAAACCAATGAAAGTATGTATTCCTAAGTAACTTTGAGTCGGCGTGAGTAATGTTACTTTTATCCATTATTTGTGTTGATTTATTCAAAACCGCTCAACCGATTTCGTTAAAATTTAAATGGGACCACCTTGGGGGTATACCCTTTCCAATAAAAAAAGAATAATCAAAATCAGACTACTCTGTAAAAAGTTATGCGTGGTCGGTCATATACGCGTCGACTTGATTACCTCCTCCATTTTTTTTTTCGTCGGTAATAAAATCAATTGATAGGGGCGTAGCTACAGCAGACCTTGATTTTTTGTAGAAACAAATATAGCTTTAGAAGTATTTTTCAGGGAGAAAACGGGGGAATACATTTGTATGGAAAAGTGAAACCCGCGTTCCCTCTTGTGGACGTTACGTTCGCGAGAAGAAGTAACGCGTGGTTACTTTGTGCTGTGAGACCTTGCTTTTAACCAAAATTGACAATTCTGGGTCAACCGGAAGTATCCTATAGGTTTTGAGTCGAAAACCTATAAAGTACTTTCCCGTTGACCTAGAATCATGAAATTTAGCAAGAAGCAAGGTCTTGAAGCACTTATATAGGAATAAATCTGAAAACCGTAAATATGTTGTTTAATCTCAAAAAAGGTAAATTTACGATTACAAACTTATTATTTGTGGTTGTTTTAATACATTTTGAATGGATCGAACTTCAAAGACAAGTTTGTACTTCAACCTAGTTTGACCAGTTCGTACGGAAACCTCGGTGTGCGAGTCCAACTCGCGCTTGACCGGTTTTTTAAACTATCATTCATATATCAATATCTATCTATGCTCTCTATCTCTCTAATCTGAGACTTCAAGCATATTAAAAACTGGCAAGTGGGTGTCTGACTCGCAGTCTCGCACACGTAGGGTCCCGTATTACAGAATAGCAAACATAATAATATGGGAATCGCAAGAGCTAAGACCAAAGCTCCAGGGTGGAAGTGTTAAAGGCATAAAGCCGCTAGTAGCGTTTAGTGAAAGTGCAGCACACCTCTCAACACCCTTAGCTATCCACGCCAATGTTGCCCCTCGGCGCCGACATAACGGTCCGCCTTTATGGGGGGTCCATTCAGTGTATAGCTAGTCACCACTCGCCTTAATATTTTGAAATGAGGCATAATTGGCGGGTGCCGTACCTCATCCCATAGACCAGAAAACAGTCATCAAGCAGCACACATTCATAGCCATAATAAATTATAGTACCATCTTTTTATAGTTTTTCATGTCTCCATCTACAAATCATATTTTTATTTAATTTAATATTGTAAAGGGCCTCTTGACGTTGGCTTCGGCTCCGTCAATGCCTTCCAAAGGACCGGGCGATTTGCAGCCCGTGATGTGAATTGAATAAAGAGTATAATAATAACATCTAACGAAGATCTAACGAACGTCGAACGCCATCGAAGTGAAAGTTAACACAAAGGTATAAGGGTATGTAAACTTTCATAGATGGCGCTATAGTGAAATACCAAAAGAGCACGTTTGTTGTTTGACCGCCTTTAATTTTTAACTTTATTCCGTTTTTAGGGTTCCGTAGCCGAATGGCAAAAAACGGAACGCCTATAGATTTGTCATGTCTGTCTGTCCTTCCGTATGTCACAGCCACTTTATTCCGAAACTATTAGGACTGCAAAATTGAAACTTGGTAGGTAGATGTATTCTGTGAACCGCTTTACAATTATAATACAAAAATAACAAAATAAAATAATAAGGGAAACTGAACTGGAATTTTAAAAAAAAGTTCATCATACCAGGCAACCTAGGCTCGTCTAAAGTGTGTCCCACCGCTAACTTTTAGAGTAAAGGAGTGAAAAATCTAAAAAAATATATTCTGTAGATCTCAATAAAAACTTTCAACGACAATTGGTATGAACGAGATACAGTCAGCAGTTTTTGAGATATAGCGACCGCAAATATAACTTTGTTTTTCATACAAACACTATGAAAAACAAAATATTTTTTTTGTTGGTGAAAAATGATAATTATAAAATACTCTACTGAGTTGCGGAACCCTACGAGTGCGAGTCCAACTTGCACTTGGCCAGTTTACAGTATTTGTTATTATAGTGGCAACAGAAATATCATCTGTAAAAATTTCAGCTGTCTAACTATCACGGTTCATGAGATACAGCCTGGTGACAGACGGCCAGAGAGACAGACAGACGGACGGACAGCGGAATCTTGGTAAT
The DNA here is from genome assembly GCA_954871355.1 of Cabera pusaria. Taxonomy (NCBI): domain Eukaryota; kingdom Metazoa; phylum Arthropoda; class Insecta; order Lepidoptera; family Geometridae; genus Cabera; species Cabera pusaria. The sequence goes on along the minus strand of OX940900.1, from coordinate 21,542,837 downwards.
AGGGTCCCGTTTACCCTTTAGGTACAGAACCCTAAAAATTACTCTTTTTTTATCTTATAGGCTAGCGTTTGATGATGCGGTCGAAGATGGTAAGTACGCTAGGCCTAGAATGGGAACTGGCTCTCAAGGATAGCTGCCGGAACAAATTACATGTTTAGTGATAGATTTTCTAACTTGAGGGTGGTAGCTGGCCAGGCGGACATTAGATAGTGTCCTACCACCATGTGGGGGTTGTTGGCTTCTTAACGATGTTTTCCTTCACCGGAAGGGCACTGTAAGAAGCGCACATAAATTTTTAGATTAAATTTTCATTTGATGAAATGATGAAATGTTGATTGATTGGTGCACGGCGGGGTTTGAACTCGGTACCATGGCATCAAAGCTGACCGTTTTCCCGATTACGCTCGTCCAGTGAAGATTCAAACATTATTGAACGATATTTTAGCTAATTGTTTATTTTTTCAGAAAAACATTCGCTGTCTGCAAGTTTTCTTTTACTACAGCATATATATGGCAATAGCTGGCGCAACGTTTGCTATTGGGATGGTCTTCTATATATCACCAACAATGGATGTATATGATTTAAGTACGAAATTGCTGATTGCAGCTGTTGTAGGCGGCTTCATCAATTCTGGTAGGTCAATATCATAAACAAAGTCATAGATTAATAAATTAAAAGTAAAAAATATTTTTTTAAGCAATCTGTTATCTGGGATAAGGAACTAAAATGTTAAAAATAAATTCTAGTAAATATTTTGCGGGTACTTACTTACCTATATTCTTAAAGGCTTGAGGCACTACCTGTTTTACGGGTTAGGTATTTACTATACTTCTGTGCCTCAAGTTTTTAAGAATATATATAGAATATAGGTACCTACCCGCAATATACTAACTAGAATTTATTTTTAAAATTTTAATTCTTTATCCCAGAAAAAAGCTTGTTTTAAAAAATATTATTTACTTTTAATTTATTTTTAATTTTTTGGTAGGTAACTAACTACCTGAGTATTTTAGTGTCGCCGCACACGGGCATACATTTTATCATGTAGCGTGTGGCGGCCACCGGCGTCAACCGTGTGCGGCGAGTCCATATAAAATGTATGAAAACTATAGGAATTATGCCGGTGGCGGCGTTTTGTGGTTGTGGCCCGTGGCCCGTGTGCGGGGACCCTTAGAGTAGGCGTGATGTTTTAAAATATGATGTGCTTATGGGTAAAGTGCTCTTCATGTCAAATCAATTGAGCCCAAACTCGGTGGGGTTATGTTGCTTTATCACAGAAATGCCATGGCCACCTTGCAGCTTCATCATCAGATCCTGGATATTGTTTAAGTGTAAAGTGCTCCTCAAGACAAATCAATTGAGCCTAAATTCTGTAGATTTACGTTAATTTATCACAGAAATGCCGTGGCCACCTTTCAGCTTCATTATTAGACCCTGAATATCATGTAGGTGTAAAGTGCTCCTCAAGACGAATCAATCAAGCCCAAACCCGGTGAGGTAATGTTGTTTTATCACAGAGATGCCATGGCCACCTTCCAGCTTTATCACCAGACCCTGAATATCATCTAGGTGTAAAGTCCTCCTCAAAACGAATCAATCGAGTCCAAACTCGGCAGGGTTATGTTGTTTTATCACAGCGATGCCGTGGCCACCTTCCGTCTCCATCATCAGACCAGCTCCATGGTACTATATTATTGTATTGTCACCTAAGATACATAAGTTCACCAACCAGTCAAATCGAACATCGGAAAGTGGGTCTGATCTGAGCTTCCATGATTCCACCCGGACATACAGACATTAATACATACATTGCAAGTTAAATAAAAGCTTGTAATAACAATTGACATCAAGCACCCCACCAGTTTCAGAAAAATATGCTTAGTCTACAAGTGTTCTTCTATTATCTTCTTATATATATAATCTATAAATATAATCCAAAGTCCTGACTGATTGACTGAGATTTCAACGCACAGCTCAAACCGCTGGTTCAGCTAGACGCATGAAATTTAGAAAGTGTATTCTTTGGTAAGTGTAGGCATCCACTAAGAAAGGATATTACGAAATTCCACCCCTAAAGGGGTGAAATCTGTGTGAAGTGTAGGCGCATCCACTAAAAAAAGGTTTTTCTAAATCCCACCCCTAAGATGGTGAAATGGAAGGTTGAACTTTCTATGATTTTTTATTATTATCTGGGTCAAAAGTCTTAAAAATTGGTACACATACTCTTCAATTAAGAATATGATACACATATATTATTTTTTCCAAAATCATACCTTACGCGTTTGTCGGACTAATATACCAACGCTATGCCTAAACTGCTGGACACATGAAATTTGGAGGGTGTGTACTTTGTGAAATGTAAGCATTCACTAAGAAAAGATTTTTCGATATTACACACTATTAAGTCTTTAATTGAATAAAACACATTTAGAATGTAAATCGTGTAATGAGCTAGGTAGCCATTGTAAAGAAGTGAGGCTGTCACACAAAATATTATCCTACCCACATTAGCCAACATTATATAAATATAAAGTGGAAAAGTACCCTACATAACTATTAATAATAAATCAACCAATACTGACATATGACACACATGTCATGATTATACACGTCATGTCTTGAATTATAATTATGAGACACATGTATCACAAGTTTTCCAAAATCATCCCTCACGCGTTTGTCTGACTTACTGAATGATTGTCTGATATATTAAAGCGCTGCCTAATCCGCGGTAGGACACTATCTAGTGTCCGCCTGGCCAGCTACCACCCTCAAGCTAGAAAATCTGTCGCCAAACATAAAATGTGTTCCGGCAGCTATCCTTGAGAGCCAGTTCCCATTCTAGGCCTAGTGTGCCGCCATTCTCGACCGCATCATCACTTACCAACAGACGAGATAGTGGTCAAACGCTAGCCTTAGCAGAATCTAGGGTACACTGCGCCTAACGTAAAAACGATCCATTACAACAGAGATTTATACAATTTTTTTCTTGATTTCAGCTTTGGACGTGGGCATCATCCTGACCCTTAGAAGTGAGATCATTAAATTACAAAACAAGGCGTTACATGTTTTTCACAAAATGCCTACTTTTAAAGGAGCAAGCACCGAACAAGATGAAGAAGAAAGACTAAACGCTTAGATTTATTGATTAAACTGAGAAGTATAACGGAGTGCCATACAAAAACGATTCGTTCATATTTTTTCCTTCGTTATTTTGAGTAGTTAAGTAGTGAATTTTATACCTGTTGCTACAGATATAAATAGATCAGATTAAACATGTATACTCCTGTAGATGTTTAATCTGTCCCCCGACTCTCCAACAGTTACCCCACCGAAGAAGAGTGTGGCACGTCTAATCGATCACACCGTACCACAACCTCCGCACTCATATGACAAGTGTGCGAAAAGAAAATACTCCTACTCGAAAACCGTCCATCGTACGACTCGCCAGCCTATGGCATGCGAGTATCCCGCAGTCAGCCGTCACCGGCCCCACCACTTAATCAGCGTACGCCCGGATCCACCACCGTGTACGGAGTACTATTAAGTCACACCCATTAAGTTAAACCCCGCCCCGTCTCACCCACACACCGCTCAGACCACAAAATAAATCAGTAATAGTACAAACTCTTCTAAATATCAGAGGGACACGCGGAAGGGTCCCTCTTCGCTGTCGGTCGACAACTGACTGGAAAAAGTACCTACCCGCATCCTGGCTCAAATCCACTGGTTAAACCGTCTCCAAACGTTATCCTGTTTGCCCCGTGTTGAAAACTTAATCAATCAAAAGTAAATTATAGGTCAAAAATAATATAGTATACTCAATAAATAGACAATGTAATGAAAATAAAATATCAGTCCAACATTAAGACCGTATAACGAATGCATTGAACTACTAAAATTATACCTACCATACCTTCCTTGCACTATTATTTATTCTGATCATACTAGGTAATTTTATTTTAATAATATGCTATAGCTATATAGTATATAATTATTTTTGTACCTACCCGAGAACCACACAGTGTTTATTTTCTTGAAAATACTATCCATCTAAATTTTGTTTGGAATATATTTATATAAGCGATAAGACAGCCCAATTGATAAGCTACATGTTGATTTTTTTATTGTTTTACTATTGGTACGCAATAAATAGTTTTTGTACTTTGTATTGTTCATAATGTAAGGGAATTTGTTCCCTAGTAAACTAAGAAACGTATATGTATTTTTGTAAATAATCTAAAATATAAAGTGTGTAACACTTCAAGAAACATAATATTTTATTTACGCAGTGCAAACATCTCTCGTCGGATTTGAAAACTGTAATGATTTCTTCCGAATGATTAACTTTCGAAATAAGTAGTCATAGATGGCGCCACCAATACATAATTGGGTTAAAAAATGCAATCCACTAATTTCGTTGTATCGATGGATCGGACCGTGGCTTGATTGGCAGAGCACCTGGACGTGTAATCCGGGGGGTGCGGGTTCGAGTCCCGTCGGTACGATGAAATTTTGGATTGTGTTTAACAATTAACAAGAATATAAAGTGTGAAACACTTTAAGAAATAATATTTAAGAAATGTATGTCTTTATCTCAAATCAAAATCATGCATTATCTACTTCATTATATTTTGATATTACTTGTTATGTTTGCATTTTATAATTAAACTATTTTTTTAGTAAAAATGAGTTATTTTTTAATAATTTTACCATAGCAGAGATCATACATATTGATTTCAAACCCGTGTAATCAATATTAATATATGTATTAGGAAATAAAGAGATATTTGAATTTATATTTATAATTATTTATATTTTTAATAGAGAGAATAAGTTTTTCGGTTTCGTCAAGTTTCCTGCGAAAATTGCAAGCTTTTCATTGGCTGTTGTATCCTCACAGATAAAAAATGACTGTTTCTAAATTACTTGTCACGATATGAATAATTATCATAAAGTAAATTTTACTCAAGACTTATTTACATCATAATTCTGAGGTATCGTCTCGTATTTGGTAGTGGTAGGACTTAATTTGCTAGTCTGACTGGGGCGGTACTACCACTCTGTTTTCCAATTGAAATGGGGATTTTTTCCGGTTTGAATAGCAAAGTGTCCAGTGAAATTACAGGGCATGTAAGTATAGGTTAAATACCTTTATGTTTAATGATAACTCATGTAATATCATAAAAAAAGGTATTTTTTATAAACATCATGTATACCTATTTTTTAATTTATATTACTGACAATATTTCATGTATTGCAATAAAACTGGATAGTTTAGCTTAATCTATCCACATTTGATTTCGTGACCTAAAAATAGACTTTTAGGTAGTGTATTCGATTCAACCCAGTCCGTTCTGATCCGATCTGCGTATAACCTAACAGAATTCTTTATCGTTAGTACACAAAATGGTCAGTAAAGAACCATAGAAAATGCTGTTTTTGTATTCGGCTCCAAGCAATTTTGCAGACATGGGCCTGTTTTAAAATTGTAAGTACTTGCTTAAATAAGCATAACATTAAATAATGACCTGTATATTATCATGTTTTATTAATGTGAAATGTTTCCATTAGAGATACATTTTTTTAAAGATATTTACTAACGCAGCGTGCATAGCTTTTATCAATAGAAATCGGTTTAATAGTTTTTGATTTAAATTGTAACAAACAAACAAAATCTTTCCTCTGATTATTAAGTGACGGTGCAGTCGAGGATGGTTCACGCTAGGCCTAGAATCGAAACAAGCCCTTAAATACAGCTGACGGAACACAATAGATATTTGGCGATAGATTTTCCAGTTACAGGTGGATATTGGACGATGTTTTCCTTCACCTTGATCAAAGATGACATCGACACAGCTGAAAAGCGTTGTGTGAAAGTGAGTTTATTATTATATAGCTCTATATATAAATTCACATTCCGCGCCAGTATAATTTTAGATTTATAACGTAAGTATATTAAATTATTTGCTAATGTAACTTTTTTTCTCTTTTTAGATGGCCGATATCCTCTTAATAGCATTGATGATATATTTACTATGGCTAACAACTTCACGTATGATATGTTGAGCCAGGGATTATATGATGCTGTGCTCATATTAGTGGTGGTAGTGGCTTTAGCAGTTGATGCTATTTTTGTGGTGTTATTGAGTGTCGGTCTTTGTAAAGTAAGTAATTAAATATTTACAAATATCCGCAAGTGATAGGCGCAATAATTTAATGTTCTGAAATCCGTTCAAAGATTTTTAAACGATATTTAGCTATGTTTAGTGTTCCGTACCTTAAAAGTAAATCATTTATGATCGTACAAAATGAAGAAACAGACTTCACATGCCGTGATAGTCAAAGTACTGGCTAGTTATAATCATGACGTCATCAAGGTATACAAATTTGCTTATATTGTTTATCTCAATATCTCCGGGGATAATTGTCAGATCTCGATTGAATGGGCTCAAACGGAAGGCATAATCTCTAAAAAAAAATAATTTCAAATCGGTTTAGATTTGACGGAGTTCTGAGGTAACAAACATAAGCCTCCGCCTATTTGGTGAAGTCTGTTAAAAAAGGAACCCTTATAGGTTCACTTTGTTGTCAAGACTCTTTTTAGGGTTCCGTACCCAAAGGGTAAAACGGGACCGAAAAATGGTATTAGCAACCCTTAAGTCATTTTAAAAGACCTATTCAACGATACCACACACGATGGGGTAGACGATAAAAAAAAAAATTCATCCCCACTTCTCTTATAGGGGAGCTAGTGGGAACGGTCTCTTAACAAAACCTCGGACAGACAGGCAGACGGACATAACGAAACTATAAGGGTTCCTTGTCAGGACAACGGAACCCTAAAAAATTAAGTTAAATAACAAAAAAGCGAATTTACTATTACAAACTTATTATTTGCGGTTGGTTTACGTACAGTATCTAGGCATCGTTCTAGGGATCGAACTGCAAAGTTAAGATTATTTTGATAAGTTTGTACGGAAGCCTCGGTCACAGTTTTACAATCATATGATTGTAAAACTGTGCCTCGGTGCGCGAGTCCAACTCGCACCTAACCGGATTTTTTTTTATTGTTTCAGAAAAATATTCTTAGTCTGCAAGTGTTCTTCTATTACAGCATATATATGGCAATAACTGGCGTAGCATTTGTTATTGGATTGATCTGGTATTTAGAACTATTAGATGATTATAATGACACAGACATGAAATTGCTGATTGCGGCTGTTGTTAGCGGGTTGATACATTCTGGTCTTCGAGCTCCATCTCTTCCCCTCCATCTCATTCTGATCTCCATTGGTAAATGCTCGAAGATTCTGGTAGGTACTTCATACATCAAACTTTAAAGTCAAAGTCTAAGCATTTATACTGTATATATGCCCCGCGGTTTTGCTCTCGAAGACATCTTTCTCGTAGAAATATCGGTATAAAAAGTTCCCGTTTAATCCAGTCAAAATAGACTAAATTATGATTCCAGTTTGCATTAATTCCCAACAAGCTGGATTTTTGTGCAGGCCTTGGATGCGTCATTACAAATGACATGTCAAAAGTCCCCATCGATCCAGCTTGTGCGTTGTTTTTTATTCGAGGTCAAAGGTCACAAATTTGCGTTTAACAAGCGGGATCGATGGGGACTTTTGACATATCATTTGTAATGACGTATTCAAGGCCTGCACAAAAATCCAGCTTGTTGGGAATTAATGCAAACTGTAATGTCTATTTTGACTGGACTATTTGTGTTATTCCAGGGTCTAGGCTATCTATATATCAAATTTAAGCTCAGTCGATCAAGTAGTTTCCGCGTAAAGAAGTAACAAACACACACATACATTCGCCTTTATAATATTATAAGTAGGAATATATAGGTAGCTAGCTGCGCCCTGCAGCTTCACCCGGGGTTAAAAGTATCCTACTTGTAATACAGGTTAAAAAGTCTGTATGCCAAAACTGCAACCAAAACATTAAACGCGTTTATCTCAAAACAAGGTTTTTCAGTGCCTTGTTGATGAAATTTCGTAAACTATCCGGCCGATTGTCATGAAATTTGAATGATATATTCTTCATTTTTGAAATTTTGATTTGAAGTATTTTTTTTTTACAAAAAACTGCAAAAAAGGCGTTTTTTTTTTACTTTACCAAAAACGTGCGCCATTTAGTTATTTTCGCGAATATAAAAAATCTGATGATATGCGCTATAGCCACTGACATGCTGAATCTAAAACTGTTTTATTTTTTTTGTTTCAGATGAACTGTCTCGGAGATACCATCAACAATCCACGAACATTACATAAATTTCTACACGGGTTTTTCGATGCTACTTTTTTATTATAATAATTGTTAAAAAAAAATTTTTTTTCTTGTACTTAAAAGATGTGCTTATTATATAGGATCCATTTTATCCCATAATTGTTTGCAACAATCTTCGAAATAAAATCGCGAAAATAGCCTATTTTCGAGGTGCCTAAAGTGAGAAGACGCCGTAACATTTCGCATTTATAATATTAAGTAAGATATAATATAAACACACAATTTAACATTATGTAAATTTTCGAAAAGTAAATAAATAGTGGAATTATTTCCACAAACAAGCGTTAAACTAATTTAACGCTTTGATTTTTTTTTTAAAGTATTCCAAAATATAATAGATTAAGACAATAACAATATCACATTATAAACCTCTAACTAAATGACAGGGTTTACTCAAAGCTCGTCGCTTAGCAGAATGGAGGGTTCACTGCGACTTACGTAAAAATGATCTATTGCAACAGAGTTTTTTTTTTCTTAACCTGTAATGTCCCACTGCAGGGCAAAGGTCTCCCCCATAGCCTTCCACGAATCTCTCTCCAGCGCAATGTCTCTCCAGCCAGGCCGGTGGGCCACTATATCGTTATATAAACGTTCGCTTAGAACGGATTTTGCGACAGGGCTGGATTAAGGAGGTCTTAGGGCTCATGGGAGTTTGTATAAAAGATCTTAATTATTTTGTTACGAACTTGAAATTTGTCCAGAGATATTTAGTAAACGTTCGTTTAGAACGGATTTTGCGACAGGGCTGGATTAAGGAGGTCTTAGGGCTCATGGGAGTTTCTATAAAAGATCTTAATTCTTTTGTTACGAACTTGAAATTTAGCCAGAGGTATTTATTACAATGATATTACAATGATATTACAACTTCTGCTTAATCTCCAGGGACACGTGGAGGGAACCCTCACCACAAGAGTAAAATAATGTGCCCTCACGTCGGAACTTCGCTATCGGTCGACAACTGAACCCAGTTGACTGGAAAAAGTTTACCCCGCATCCTGACTTAAATCCACTGCTTAAACGGTATCTAACCCGTTTACCCCACGTTTAAAATCTCAATCATCCTAGGTTAAAATATTATGGTTAGCTGAATAAATAGACAATGTAATGAAAATAAAATATCAATCCTATATTTAGACCGTATAACGAATATATTGAACTCATCGATGTATATGTACTGCGTACCCTCGATGATTGAACTACTAACATATGCCTACCATCATCATCAGCCAGTATCAGTCCACTGCTGGACATACATGGACATGGCTGGCTTCTTCCAAGTAATGCCACTGAGCCCGATCTTCGGCTCTTTGTTTCCTTTTTTTTCTTTGTACCATAACTTGTACTTTTATTTATTCTGTGATCATACTAGGTAATTTTAGTATAATAATTATACTATTGCTATTGTATAGCTATTTATTATATTTAAACATTTTGAATTTGGAACAAGCACGAAATGCGAATTATGCTCAAAAAATAAATAAAACTTGCTGAAAATGCCTACTAGCTGGCTAAATGGAGTTATACCATAGAAGCAATATAACAAAATAAAAATAAAAATCCCGCCAATATTATTTTTTTTGTTTTCATTTTGCTCCACCCGATTTCTGTATTCAGCCAGAATACATTTTAAAAATTATTCAAATTTTGTAAATTCAAGTTATAAAGTTGAGTCAAAGTCACATTTCTGATCAAGTTAAAGTCACAATCTAGTCCAAGTCACACCTTTAGTAAAGATGTGAACTTTACTGAAGATTTTCAGTGCAATTTTGGCAATAACGCAAATAGCATGTTTTTCAAGATTGTGCAGTTTCCCTACACACACATTCACCGGCACTAAATGGTTAATAATCCACATTTATTACACATTAATAATAAATAATAACACACACATAAAACACATTAATAAAAAATAACATATGATAAATATAAATATTATGTTTCTTTGAAGTGTCTCACACTTTTTAACAATTTTACAAATATAAATAGGTACTATAAGTAGCTACTACTATTTATTTTCTCGCAGTCAATGATAAAAAGAAGATTACACGACTCGTGAATAAGAAATTTAATCTCGGTCCTTGTATGCCTCGCTCCGCTCAGGATTCTAATCTAGAATTCCTCGCTACGCTCGGGATTCTACTCTAGAATCCTTCGCTGCTCTCGGGATCCAACTTAGTCCCTCGAATTTAATTGCCTTTTTATTCACTTGTTGTATAATCTACTATTTTGTACCTCCCATATTTTTATAAGCGATAAGAAAGCCCAATTGATAAGCTTTATTATGTTGATTTTTTATTGTTACACTATTGGTACGCAATAAATAGTTTTGTCACCATTGCCACTCAAAAAAAAGCACTTTATTCATCGATAGCAGTGCATAAAACGCTCTGTTGCTCACTCGGTGAATAAAAACATTTTGAATTTAGAATAAGCACGAAATACGAATTATGTACAAAAAATAAATAAAACTTGCTGAAAGTTCCTACTAGCTGGCTAAATGGAGGTATACCGTACAAGTGAGAACTTTATGTACAACAGTTATGGAAGCAATAAAGTATTGAGTATTGAGCTATATAAAATTAAATAAAAATAATAATCCCGTCAATTTTGGTTATTTTTTTTTTGTTTTCATATTGCTTTAACACAATTAGTTTATTCAGCCAATATAGTACAAAAATTGTTAAGTTTTTGTAAATTCAAGTCATAAAGTTGAGTCGAAATCACATTTCTGATCAAGTTGAAGTCAGTCTAGTCCAAGTCATACCCTTAGTAAAGATGTGAACTTTACTGAAGATTTTTAGTGCAATTTTGGTGAGAACGCAAATATCATGTTTTCAAGATTGTATTGTTTTCCTACACACACATTCACCGGCACTAAAGGTACGGCCACACCGCGGCGTCCTGCGATCTGCGGGCGCGATCTCAGTACTTTTCAATTGTTTTTTGATCGCGTTTGGTCACAGAATAATGAATGGTAAAGATGTGGACTTTACTGAAGATTTTCAGTGGAATTTTGGTGTGAAAGCAAATAGCATATTTTTTTACATTGTACTGTTTCCCTACACCTATACACATTTACCGGTACTTAATGGTTAATAATCCACATTAATTACACATTAACTTGCTGAAGAACACAAGGTTTAGGATAAAATACAACTAGTGATTCTGTGAGAATAGTAGACCTCACGTGCCCTTATCACTCATGGAATAACCGACACTCCCAACTCCCATGGATTATATCAAAGCTTTTTCATAGTTTTATAGAAAGGCGATTTGCGTAAGTGAGTCTATCTCACTTATGCAAATCGCCTGAACATGAAATATCACCAATGATTAAAATGAATTTACGAGACTAATGAAAAGAACGAAACACGGATTAGAAAGACGATAGAAATTTGGACAATGAGGTTAAAATAGAATATGGTTAAAAACGTGAATATAAATATCGGAACGAGAGGACGGGCGGCGTGCGCTTCGCGTGGTTGGCTTTGCAGACTGGTGCCATATACTCTTATCTATGACTGGTGCTGCGGCGAGTGCATTCCGAGGAAGCCGGCGGCCGCGGGTTTCTTATCTCGGCGCACCGGCTGGTCCTATTGTTCTCGCAATGCAGGACTGGTTTACATATAGCCGCAGCGCCAGTCGACATGCAAGTATGTTCCTTTACTGATTTATTATTCTTGTATGTATTTATATATTCCGTATCTGTGTATTTATTAATTATGTTTCAGATGCAGTTGCGGCTCCGCCACAGTTTGGGCTTTGCCAATAAAATAAGGATATAAGTTTTAGCAATTACTCGCGTTCCCTTGATCATAGTAGTTTGAATCTGGTGTCTACGGGTTTGTCTTGTGAAGGCAAAGAGGACTGCGTAGTCAGATTGGTAAAGGCAGGTATACATTTTCTAAAAAAAAATTAATCCGTCCATATTATAACGCTACAGCATGCTTAACCACCCTTATCCCTCCCGAATAAAATTCCAAAAAGGGAGAGTGGATCTCCCTTTTTGGAATTTTATTCGACCTTATATTCTCGATTATTATCGATATTCCAATTGGCAGCAGACTTCTCCCCCCCCCCCTCCCTCCCATTTTCCCCCAATTAAAATAAATGCGATCAAACATTCTTAAATAAATTAAGGACCCGTGTGCCAATTTTTGTAATAATCGGTTGAAAAATTCGACCTGAAAGCGATAACAGACAATCATCCGGACAAAAGCATTATTTGACCAATCCTGAAACTGACACGCTTTGCTCGCTACGCTCGTTCAGTCTATAAAAGCACACACACTTTTTAACGTTCCCGCCAAACTCCCCAATTCTCTTCTTTTATTCAATTTAATTTTAATCTTTGTGGTTTTTTTTTATTGCACACAGCATTTTCCTCGCTGTGAGGTGAAAAGTTGTATGTTGCACGCGGCAGCAAAGTTTTTTTGCGTCTAGTACCTTTGAAACCTTCACTACGCTCAGCTCGCTTCGCTTGTGGTTCAATCCTTGAATTCTTCGCTTGCTCGGGTTGCAATACATGTGATAGTACTCACGCCAAAAACTAACTTTGCAGCCTTGTATAACAAATAACTATTGTACTATGTATTGATTCCCTAGTAAACTAAGAAATGTATGATTTTTTCTCAAATCATCAAAATCATTCCTTATCTAATTCATGGTAAATTGAGATTATTTGTTATGTTTGCATATTATAATATACAACTTTTTTTAATAAAAAATGAGTTATTTTTAACCGACTTTACAAAAAAGGAGGAGTTCTCAATTCGTCTGTTTTTTTTCTTTCTTTTTTTGTGTGTATGTTACGCGATTACTCCGTCAATTATGAACGGATTCAAATGATTATTTTTTTAATGGGTAGGGTAAGTTTCCGAGGTTGTCCCATTTTAATTTTATCGAGATCTGATTAGTATCTTCAGAGATATGGAGATAAATACCTCAAACATAGGAGAATGTACTGGTTTTAGAAGAAGAGTCCCAAGAAGATTATAGGATACTAGCAGCCCGCCCCGGCTTCGCACGGGTAGAACAAATATGCCTATAAAATTTGCAGTTTGTTGCATCGAATATAAAATATGAACATATTTAACAATCATCGTCATATTTCAACCAATTTACACAAAACCTTAACGAATTATGCACCTAAACCTTCCTCATTAACACTCCAGCTGTTGGTGAAGCCGCAGGATAATCCGTTCAATAGCTATTGAGATTATTGCGAACAGACAGACAGACGCAGTGATGGACTTTGTTTTATAATACTTACGTAGTGATATTGGACGGCCCTTTGGCGTAAAGGATAGTTACCCTGATTCTGACCCGACGGTCGTTGGTTCTAATCCTAGCTACGAGTATATACCTACCAATGAAAGTTTTATGTGCATTCATGAATCATGAGTTTTCGTACAGTGGTAGTGGGATCATTAAATCTACCAAAAAGTAGCTAACCACCAAGGAGAACATCTGCCGCCTTAACCTTACGGCGTTCCCCGACGCAAAAAGTAGAGGTAATATACGCTTAACGTGTGTAAGAATTATAAGGCCGGAATAATGTGTCCCATATTTGATAGTGTGTGGTTTATCTTCTAATGTTTTCAAATCTTTTAATAGTGTATCTGTAACAATTTTATTCTTTGAATTTATTTCATCAAGATCTATATTTTGTAGTTGAACAGGAGACACATCATTCGTCAAATCACTAAATTTAGCAAGGTTACAACAAGTGTCGTCAATCAGGTTAAAATCAGGAATCTGATTGATGGGTGACGTTATGTTTAAAATATTATACATGGGTATCAGTGTGGTGCTTTACAAAATCCAGTGCACCCGTCTGTAATGGTAATTATACCAGTACCTAAAATGTTTGTTTCGAATAGTTGAGCATTAACACAATCAATAGAAACTTTGTTAGGTAAGCTTTGTATGTAAAGCCACTTATTGTTTTGTAAAGATTTCCAAATGTCAATATTGCCGAGGATAAATTTTGTTTCACACTGTGCCGGGAGTTCACTGATCACTTTTGACATTAATTCACTTTCACATGTTGGTTTGGCGTCTACCGCGTACACGTTGGTTATATCACAAATAAATGTTCCCGGTTGTACTGTTTTGCATTTCTCTAGGTCATCGATGTTACAATAGTGGGACTTGTCTTTGGTCATTGCAATGTATTGACTACTAGGTACTATCAGGCTAAATGAACTAGGCTCTTTAGAGTCATAAGGCGTAGGCAGGGCTATATTATGGAATAACATATAGTTTTCAATGTTCACAAGTGGTATTTGTAACAAAAATATGATTTTGTTATTTACGTAATAACAAATAATTTTACACATTCTTAATATTAGATGTACAGAATTTATATCTAATGAAACAGGTAATTCTAGGTTGCTAGGTAAATATCTGTAGTTACCGGCAAGCTGTCGGTGTAATTATTGAGGTGATATAATCGCTGGGTGCAATATGTTTTGGCTACTGAACAAAATAGCATTAGTTACGTCTTCAAGTTGAAATGATAAGGTAAGTATTGATGTTTCCAAGTTGTCAAAAATTTTGTTAATATTAGACCAAATAAGAAATCCATTGGTGACCTCGGAAATATTTTTTATGTTGAGCGAGAGTTTGTCAATAGCTTCATTCAATTTAAATTCATTATCTCTTATCTTACTTATAGTATCTTTATAATTTGACAAAACAGAGGTAGTGACCAAAATATTTTCTTTCATTAGTGATGACAGTTGTTTAATATCACTTTGTACACTTTCTATTGCCTCGTCGTATTTTAAAGCATCGTCTTCATCTAAAGTACCAAAAATACGTTTAAAACCAAACCAAGCGCTACGTTTGGTTCTGTTATCTAGTAGGTGTGAGATGGATTTGAATTCTTTGTTCATATCTTGATAACGTACTACCAATGGTTGAAACATGATATGACATTCTGCATCTATTTCCACGATCCGGGTGTGGCTACACAAATGTTCAGTGGTCGCTAAGGCGTTTCCTATATTTTGGATATGCGTATTAAAATGTGAAATATCTACTGGGATCAATATTTTCAACTGAGCATTATTTATTTTTAATGTGCCTAAATAGTCAAAGTAGATGCCTGCACTTGAAGTAATTTCTTGGATGTAATCCTGACGAGTTCGACCCCGAGTTGGAGTTCTGCAAATAATAAACAAGGCAAGTAGGTATCTAAAGTCTTGACGTAGTGGTAAGTATTAAACCTTAAAGTATTATTTATATATCTAGTTTGTCTTATTCCATACTTTTTACTTTAGTCTAACTTATCCTACTCCTCTCTTTTCTGCAATAATCAATTAGGCTAACTTATAGCACTTCCCAACCTTTATATTTAGCCTATATATATATAATAATATATACATATATATAATAATAATATACATATATATATATATTTTATTTAAATATTTTTTTATATATTATGTTTATTCATATATTTAATTATTCTATGGGTAAGTGTTAATTCTATTATCGTATCTATGTTTATATATATTTTTTTTATTTTCCTATGTTACATTTAAAATTATATTTTAATTTTACAGGTTGCTCACGTTGGCTGGTTTCAACTGATCGAAGTGATGCGTCACATGACGTCGGTTGATGAGCAAGCTAAGTGTGTTATTCCCATTTATTTTAACTATTTTATAAGGGCCTTTCCAGATAGAAGAAAGTGCTTTCCTTAGGCGTAGATGATTTTTTAGATATACATAATCACCCGCTTTGTATTTGACTGGGCGAGTGTGGCTATCGTAATAAGTTTTCGAATTCTCTTTGGATTTCCTTATAAAATCTAGAGCTTTATCTCTAAAATATTTTAGTCGACTCTGTAGCATGCGCACATAGTCGGGGTAGGATGCCCCAGGGTGGTCATTATAAATGGAGTTGGGGATGAATGGTTTACAGCCGAACATCAGTTCGTGAGGTGTGAAATAAATACGTCGTGGAATGAACGGATGTGCTGTACACAAGCATGGCTGTGTATACATATGCATATACATGGCCAATTTGATTGTTCCTCGTTTATGTAGGACTTTAGATACTCTTTAAGAGTAGAGTGGCTCCGTTCTAGGGCGCCTTGCGTTTGTGGATGATATGGAGATGACCATAGGTTCTTAATTTTTAGGAACTCGCAAGTCTCTTTGAAGAGGTCGGAAGTGAAATTTGTGCCTTGATCGGTAAGTATTGTTTTAGGAATACCGAATATTGAGATGTAGTGGATTAAGCATTCGCTAGTTTCTTCGGCTGTGGTGCTACGGATAGGATATGCGGAGGAAAATTTAGTGAGGTCATCCTGGATGGTTAGTATAAATCTTAGTTTTGCAGGACCAGCTTCTGGAAGAGGACCAACGATATCTAGAGATATTCTTTGGCCTGGAGCTGTGGATGTACTTGTTATTTGCATTGGAGCACGATTAATCTGTCTGAGAGCCTTATTTTCTTGACAGGATTTGCACTGTTTGACATATAGTTCGATGTCACGTCGCATGCCTTTCCAATAGTAGGTTTCCTTTATTCTATTGTACATTCTAACAGACCCTAAATGGCCTGTGATTGGTATGTCGAGGTTGTCATTGAGAATTTTCTTTATTTCAGTTGGAGTTGGGTAAATAATGTTATTATGGTATATTTTGATTTTAATATTAGAGTTATGAAAAAGGTAAGATAGCATATTGTATATTTTTATAAAGGAATGTTTCTCAAATTGATTTATCAAATCTGAAATACCAAGTTCGTCAACGTTCTCGAAAACAATCAATTCATTTCGAATTGTCTTCAGGGTCTGAAAGATTTCGGGTTAAGATGATTCGTCGAAATGGTGAACTTTGGTAAATATAAGGTAGACTATTTTGGTTTTATTTACTTCGATTTTTTGGAATGAAAATAGTTCTGTTTCTGATTCATGGACTTTTGTATATATATCGGGATCTCCTAAGATCTCCTGGATGTAAGGATTGGATTCATCCAAATCTAGCGATGTAGGGACTAAAATGATTTTAGAAGAACATTTCTTTAAGCTCTCGTTGTGTTCTTCGATTGCCGTATTAAAAGTTATGTCCTTGTTTGACATAGTTTTTAAGAAAGTACAGTAGTCATCGACGGGTGTATTAGGTGATACTGGTGGAAGGTAGAGGATCATCAACTAACATATTAGGGATCTCCATTTGTTGTGGAACGTTAGCAGGGTCTAATTCAGGATCTAACTCCATTCTTTCTTCGGAAGTATTTGATGTTCCAAGGGGTAGATCAATATCAGTGACTGGAACGGCTTCTATTGCGGCATCGAGAGTTTCAGGGGATAATACCTCGTCAGGGTGAAATGATGGTGGAGAAATCAGTAGATCCATGAGATCTCTATCTAAGTTTCAATCTGGATTCACCACCAGTGAATCGTTGTTACCAGTAGTTGTAGGCCGAATTGGGTTAACGGGGAAACGCCCTTTGCCCTTTTTATAATGGATTTCATACTCAAACTCCTCTAGTTTGAGACGCCATCGCACGAGTCTAGATCCAGGGTCCTTGCAGCTGAAGAGCCATTGTAAGGGATTGTGGTCAGGGACAATTTTGAAGTGGTGGCCGTATAGGTACGGCCTAAAGGTTTTAGTGTCGAAAATGATGGCTAAGCATTCTTTTTCCGTAACACTGTAGTTGCATTCAGCCTTGTTGAGAGTTCGGGAAGCAAAAGCTATAGGGCGATCTTGTCCTATAATCCCTTGGGATAGAATAGCGGGTATTGCATAGTTTGATGCGTCCCAGGTTAGGATAAAAGGTTGATTAAAGTCTGGATATGATAAAATCGGTGCGGTAACGAGTTTGTTTTTGAGGGATTCGAATGCTAGCTGTTGTTCGTTCATCCATTTGAATGATATGTCTTTCTTTAATAATGAAGTTAGTGGTTTTGTAGTTTTGCAAAGTCTGGGATAAAGCGCCAGTAATATGAGGTTAAGCCGAGGAATGACTTTATGTCTTTCGGCGATTGAGGAATAGGTAATTCTGATACGGCTTTAGTTTTGTCGGGGTTAGGTTTTACGCCATGTTCCCCAATGAGGTGACCTAGGTAGGCAACTTCTTTCCGGAGGAATTCGCATTTTTCTGGTTGTAATTTCAAATTAAAGTCACGGAGTCTATCAAATACGGCATTCAGGTTTTCGATGTGCGTGATTAAA
The DNA here is from genome assembly GCA_954871355.1 of Cabera pusaria. NCBI lineage: Eukaryota > Metazoa > Arthropoda > Insecta > Lepidoptera > Geometridae > Cabera > Cabera pusaria. The sequence continues at coordinate 21,524,339 of OX940900.1, read as the reverse complement.
TCAAATGAATATATAACGATATCATCAAGGTACACAAAACAGCGTGTACCTTGCAGTCCAGATAGGCATGAATTCATAAGTTTTTGGAAGGTTGAGGGGGCGTTTTTCAGCCCAAAAGGCATCCTGTTAAATTGGTAGTGACGTTGGGGTACTGAGAATGCAGTTTTTGGTTTATCCTCGGGAGAAATCAATATTTGGTGAAAGCCGGATGAGATCTAAGGTTGTAAAGTATTTGGAACTACCGAGTTGATCGAGTATTTCGGTAATTTGTGGAATTGGGTAAGTCTCTCCAATAGTTAAATCGTTCAATTTTCTATAGTCTATGACTATTCGCCATTTACGCTGGCCTTGTGCATCTAGTTTCTTTGGGACTATCCAAATCGGTGAACTCCAGGGTGATGAGGATTCTTCAATGATATTTTGGTCTAGCATTTTATTTATTTGAGTTTTAACTTCACTTTTATGGCATTCTGGAAAACGATAGCACTTGGTGTGGATAGGTACATCGGAGCTTGTCTTTATTTGATGCTCTAAAGCGGTGGTAAAGGTAAGTTGGTCATTTGGTAAATAGAATATGTCAGAATATTTGGAGCAAAGATCGCCGAGTGCGTTAGATTCTTCGCTATTCAAATGGGAGGTTCGTAGTGATTTAATTACTTCTGCTGTCCGTGTTGAGCTGTCTAGTCGGCTTGAAATGGTTTGTGAAGCGCAAGGGCTTAAAGGTTCTAGTTTAAGGTTTAGGTTTGAATTGATACGAGCAGGATTTTCAGATATATTGGCAATAGTGATGTTAACCCTTCTATTATTTTTTACTTTAACTATGCAATTTGCAACTAGTAGGGATTCTGACAAATGTTGGTCCAGGACCATACCTTCTTGTTAGCTGGAATTCTGAATGGTACATTCTATAACGGTTTCGGTTCGTGGCGGAATGTTATAGCATGGATCAAAGAAGTATATTTTAATTTTAACGTTCCCCACTCTGAGTGTGTCTTCATTGTAATCAATATTACAGCCAAACGATGTAAGGAAGTCGGTGCCAATAATACCATCGTATGGCAGGTCTATGTCTTGAACCATATGGAACTTGTGGCTAAAATTTTTATTTTTTGTCAATTTTAGCTTCAATTGAAAGTGACCTAGTGTGGGTGTCGGTTCGTTACCAGGGTTTATTCTTTTAAGATTGATCGATTCTTTGATTAACGTTGGTTTGCGTTGCACACATGATTGTTTTATGAGGCATATAGCCGATCCAGAATCTACCAACAGAGTGAGGGGAATATCAGATATCTGAGTATTGAGTAAGACATGCGGTAGTAACCGTTTGGTTGTGTCGATATTAATTTCGAAGACTTCTTGTCTTGGGGTGTTGTTCTCTAAGATCTTAGGATGAGCACTTATTCGGGGCTGATTAGCCCTGTGGCTCTTGGGTATTGAAGGCAGAGTACTTATTTGGGGCTGGTTACCCGTGTGACCCTTGTGCTTTGAGGACAGGGTGCTTGCTTGGGGCTGGTTACCCGTGTGACCCTTGGGCTTTGAAGACAGGGTGCTTGCTTGGGGCTGGTTACCCGTGTGACCCTTGGTTACATCGCTATATTTTAAGGTAGTATCGACTTTTAAGTATTGTCTCGGGCGACACTGTGACGAGACCTTTACTCGTTTAAATCGTCACTAGGGATATCGGAAGAGAGTTCCGCCTCATGATTATCAGTGACGTCTTCTACTAAGTCTATTACAAAGTTAACGCGGGGTGGTGGTCCCGAAGTTTGAGGGGCCCTGAAGCGGTTATTATTGTACTCCCTTTTTCGGCACACTGAAATATCATGCCCGGGAGTTTTACAGTACCGACAGATCGGGGCTGAACCAGAGCCTGATGGACCAGGTTGGAAATTATTAGAGGTTGACATTGGTCTTTGGAAGTTATTAGATTTTGCCATTGGTCTTTGGGGGCCTCTGTTAGCCATAAATTGATTCTGCCTAGCGTTATTGCTGTAATTGTTGTTATAATTTGGATTTTGAATTATTGGTCTCGGTATTGGGCCATTTAGGTTGTTATTTTTTCTGTACATGGTTTGTTGGATTCTTTCCTCAGAAATTGCTAAGTTAATAGCTTCGTTAAGATTTTTGGGTGATCTGCACCTCACGATATTAGATAATCTATGAAGTAGTCCCATAAGGAAGTGATGGAGGGCGAGGTCCTCCATTGAGGCGACCCGGCCGGCTACCTCTTTGGCTTTAGTATCAGATAAAGAAATCTCTATCAGGAGTTTTGACAGTGCTGTTTCTACTTTTAGTGCGAATTCGCTTACAGTTTCCTGAATTCCTTGCTTACTTTCTTGCAGGTCTGTAAGTAAGTAGGAATAATGTTTTCTTTCGCTGAATTGAGTTTTAAAAATTATTTTAGTTGATCCCATGTAGTGAAATTTTTTATTGAACACGCGATTTCTGCTTTACCTTGTAGTTGGCAAAGGATATATTTGAATAACACTGGCCTTTGCGTATCGGTGGCCAGTTTGTATGCATTGTTGCAGTTGACTATAAAAGAGTTTAGCTTCTCTCTCTCACCATCATACGGCTTTATAAAATTTTAATAAAGTGTTTAAGTCCATCTCTAATTTTACGTTAGTAGCGGTTTTAGGACTCTTAGTCTGAGGCGCAACAGGCGCAGAATGACTTCCTGAAGTAGACAGTAAATCGGTCGTAGGAGGTATATTTAGCGTGAGTTTAGATTTCTCCTCATTAACCATAACGTAACAATTTTAAAACACAATAAGTAATTATTTACTGGTACACGAACAATTATAAAACTGTAGAGAAATTAATATTTCTCTACAGTTTTATAATTGTTAGTGTTTCTTAATAGAAACACTGCATAAATATAAATTAAGAAAAGGTTGACAAACTATGGTTTCTCAACCGTAGTCTAAACAATGACCAAAGACTTACTGTTGCAATGCGTGGGCGACACAGATAAGCACGGCGATCGAGACCAGGAGCATTTTTGCTGATAAGGCGTAGCTGCGTCGAATAGTGATGGGATGGATTTCGGCACCGAAATCCCGGATGATCACGATGATGATGTGTTATGATGACGAATGGAGACAGTAATCGTAGGTACTGTCTTCGATGAATGGGGCCGTAGCAGGAGATAGCTGACACTTGCAGCTGAGGGGAGGTGATCGCGGTTCAGGATGCGACCTCCTCTAACTCGATGAATGATGAGATGGTCTCCTTTCCAGGAGCAGGTGAAGTCTTCACACAGGTTGGGCGTCCGGGCCGCGTCGAGGTAAGTAGATTCCGGGATTATCCCGGATGTGGAGCACGCACCGGGACGACACGGGTGAGTACCTCTGGGTATCTTCTCTTTTAGGTACAGGATACAGTGGTTTCCTTTTCGTAGGACGAGTGGATCCCTTCCGGGATTTAGCAGGATTTCGTGACGACACTTCGAGGATAGTGGTAAGTTATATTATATCACTTACACTGATTTTTTATAATAGCTGTATGTTAATTATTTGGTTCTTTTTAGGATACGGATCCGGAGCGAGTCTGCGGAGCGGCGCCTGGGCACTGGGGATTTCCGGATCCCACCGCTGCCACCAATTTGTTATACGAGATTTAGGATTTAGCTTTTTTAAAAAAAACTAATTTTAAAACTCACGACTTTTATTTGAGGGAAATAGAAAATTATAACGAGTTCGCGAGGAAGCTCTTTAGGCAACCGCTCTAGTCAGAGGATGAGAACAGACTGACTTCAAGACCACTCTCAAGTAAAGACTAAACATGAAATACTGCTGACCATAAGGGTAAATAGCAGGGGCAGCACTTAGGCTGACATGCCCAGGGTATAACAGTGCGCACGCAGCACATGCTGAAATTGTTCCTTTTGTCACAAATCTTATGTGTTTTTTAAATGATTATGTTAATGCAGTATTGGAAGTGACAATAAAATATTTCTTATTGTTATTCAATAATGTCTTTTAAATATTAAAATCTAATCTGTGTAATGACATTATTAAGTAAGTAATTGAACATTAGAAATCTATTTTAAGGTAATGAAATATTAAAATCATAATGAAATATTTGTACACTACAAAAAGGTTCATTGTGCTGGTTACTCAGACGGAATAAGAAGTCCAGACCCCTGCCGCCGAACAACGCACTGAGGCCGGTTTCGTAAACTTGTGTGCTCTGAGTGAGTGTTGCCATCCAGTATAAACTTATTACCCTGATATATTATTGTGTAATTTCGTTATATGCGTGTGTGTGTTACTGTGTATGTACACGGCGAGGTGTAATTTTACCGGCCTCAGTGCGTTGTTCGGCGTGCCTCGGTCTAGACTTCTTATTCCGTCTGAAGCTGGTTATTAATAAGCTTGTATCATTGTACCACAATCTGCCAAATAAATATATTGAATTGAATTGAATTTCTCGTGTTAATATTTCCTCATCTAGGTTCCATTTCTATCAGGTGCTCTGTAACGCTACATCCGTTACGTTACACTTATCATGACATAAATAATAGTTATTTATGATACTAGTGCGGTAAGTTAGTTTTTACAAACGAATAGACGAATGTAAACCTGAGACGAATCAACCAATATCCGCACGTGTATTATACAACGTTTTTCAGCACATTTGCGAGAAAACACTAAAATTGCTAATAAAACTAACATAAATCAAATAATCAAAAGTCGAAACAATCTTTGTCGTTTCAAATACGAAAATGGTGCGAATTCGCAAATTGATGCAATTGGCGCCACGTGTTCTAAAAATTAGAACTACATTTTTCGCCTCATTTACTCTTTAGTGTGTCATTAAAGTGATACAAACGTATAAAGCAAAACCACTTTCAAGAGATTCTAACATTTAGCTTATTTATTCTCGCAATATTAAAATGTTTGGTGGAATTATGATGTAGGTTTTACGGAAATAAAAAAAAATAAACGTAAAGGATACGCACGGTGCCATACAACGGAGCGTGCGGTAAATAGGTTTTACCGCACGCTCCGTTATGTGGTGCGTAATTCTTAACTTTCAAACAATTTAGGTATAGAGGCTTCGTAAATGCATTTTTTGAGTAAATGTGTACCAATGCATCATTATGCTGAGGTATTTGGTAGTGGTAGGACTTTTGCTAGTCCGACTGGGGCGGTACTACCACTTTTTTCGCCAATTAATTCGGCCGTGAAATGAGAATGTTTTCCGGTTTTAATAGCAAAGTATCCATTGAATTTACAGGGCATGTGATATTTAACCTTTTATCTCATGATAACTTATAACATTCATAAATAAACTGGCCAAGTGCAAGACGAACTTGCACATCTAGGGTTCCGTAACACACTGTAATGTTTTATAAGATCGAGAAAAAAATACCCCTATCATTTTTCGCTAGCAAAAAAATAACTTTGTTTTACATAGTGTTTGTATGAATGACAAAGTTATATATGTGGTTTGGAAAATATCCTATATCTCAAAAACTACTAAATATCTCCTCAGACTACCATAAAAAAGGCAGACGGAGCCGTGCCTAACACGCGAGTGAACGCAAGTTCAGTAATACTAAATGCTTGAGTAATAAGTTTCCGCGCTCAGTTCGGCATAGTCAATACGGCATGATTACTACGGAAGCAACGCTGCGAAGTAATACCGCACGGACACGTCCGTCCCTGGTGCCGCTTGGTAGCAAACTAAACGCGGAAGCGTATTACTCAAGCATTTAGTATTACTGAACTTGCCTTCACTCGCGTGTTAGGCACGGCTCCGTCTGCCTTTTTTATGGTAGTTTGAGTATATCTCGTTCAAACCAAATTTCGTTGAAATAGTTTATTGAGATCTACAGCATATATTTATTTGAGATTTTTCAACCTCTTATTTAAAAAGTAAGAGGGGAGAGGGGGGTGCAACATTTTAGCGTTTTAGAAGTGTCTATCTTTTAAACGATTGACTTTGAGAAAACATCGTTTTAGGAACTTCAATGTCACTTGTAAAGACCTATCTATAGGTTTGATGATTTTTTTTTAAATTGCAGTTCATGGATTGAGGACCCCCTAAATTTTTTTTGTTTATTAAAATCGTAAAACGATTCACAGAATACATCGACCAACCAAGTTTCAACTGTGTACCTACCTAGTCCTTATTAGCTTCGGAATAAAGTGATTGTGACATACGGACGGACAGACAGATATGACGAATCTACAGGATGTCCCATGCAATCTATACCAGTGAAGGTCTGTGGTCTAAGGACTCCAATACCTATCGATTAGACCCGAGGTATGCTCCGTAATTTTTAGTAGTTTTCGAGATATGAATTGTTTTGTTTTATTTCCAGTTTTTCTATTATTTTGGACGGTTTGAGCTATAACTCTTTCTGTTAAGTGATTCTTTGAGATTTTCTTTATAAGTATGCTAGGATGTGTGGGTATTGGTGTCCTCAGACCACAGACCTTCTGGTACAGGTTGCATTGGACACACTGTATAAGGGTTCCGTTTTTTGCCATTTGGCTACGGAACCCTAAAAAGGTAGTTTTTGTAAAATTCATGTTTTTATTTAGCAATTAAAATTTTAATATTTCTGACAATATTTTTCTATTGCAATAAAACTGGGTAGGTGTATTGGTGGGTACTTTATTTGCCGACATATTTTATATTCTGTTCGCTTCATTCGTAGACGTGACTCTGTTATTGCGACCTAAAAATAGACTTAGGTAAAAAGTAGTGTATTCGATCCAGTCGGTGGATCTACGTATTACCTAACAGAACTCTTATCGTTAGTACACAAAATGGTCAGTAAAGAACCAATATTTAGAAAATGCTGTTTTGGTATTCGGCTCCAAACAATTTTGCAGACATGGGCCTGTTTTAAAATTGTAAGTATTTGCTTATTAAATGACATGTATATGATCCTATTTTACTGATGTGAAATGTTTCCATTTGAGTTATTTTTTGTTTTTAAATAGCGTTCACTATTTTACTTGAATTCGATCGATACTTAAATTCAAAAGTCTAGAGCACACAAAACTACAAGCATGGTTTTTTAACCGACTTCAAATAAGGAGGAAGTTTCTCAATTCGACCGTTTATATATATTTGTTTATGTGTGTTTGCGGATAACTTCGTCGTTTATGAACCAATTTTGATGATTATATTTTTTTGAAAAGGAGATACCATTGTGATTTCATCGAGATCTGACAAGTATCTCCAGAGATATGTTGATAAACGTCTCAAACTTGCAACTGAAACTAACGATCGTTCTTCTGCCGATGATGGATTAAACACAGGCCTCATTATTGGAATATAAGCGAAACGAAACTAGCGCCCAACTATCTTTGAGTTACTCAAAGCCAACTATGTATGAGAGCTAAGCGAAGCTAAGTAAGATAACCGAAGTAGGTTTCCATTTGAAACATGAGATGTAGATGACGAATTGCTATGCCAGTCGATGTTTTACTTTACATTACACATTATAACTGCATACATTACAGGATCGTCGGGTTTCCCAGCTTCTGAATTCGTTTCGCTGGCGTAGTTCTATTAGGTAGAAATGTTGTACAGTTTCGTACCATTTTAGATGCGTCATGTCTGTCCGTCTGTCTTTCCGTCCGTCTGTCCGTCCGTATGTCACAGTATTTTTTTTTTAATCAAACCTTTACGTGCGGTATGTTTTTGGATAGGTCGTTGAAAATGACATTGAGGTTTTTAAAACAATTTTTTTTCAAAGTCATTCGTTTGAAAATTTTACACTTCTAAAGTGGTAAAATGTGTGTGTAAAAAGTGAAAAATCTAAAAAAAATATCCTGTAGATCTCAATAAAACTTTAACCGAAAATTGGTTAGAAGTCGGTAGTTTTTGAGATATAGCACATTTGCCGAACTGCAAATATAAATTTGTTTTTCATAAAAACGCTTTTGTTACGGAACCCTACGAGTGCGAGTCCGACTTGCACTTAGCCAGTTAAGACTTTCTATTGTTTAAGTTCACTCTCTTTAGATAAATACCCAAAAAACTTAAAACATGCTTTAGACAAAGCAATAAATGTCGGTTAAAATTGATCTAAAAACCACGCTATAGAATGCATTTTCATCGATATTTTAGCTTCCCTGAAACTTTCAGCTGGATAACTAATTGGAAAGTTTTTGAAATGTAAGTCGTCAGATTACACCTGGAATGACCGACAGACAAATCAGAAAGTAAATTTCTATTTCGTGCTAAAAAATCATCATAATAATATTTTACAAAAAAAGATTGTGTTAACTTTTATTCTGAAGATGGTCAAAAATGTATCTATGAGTACTCTCCGTACTCTAATTTAAATTGGATGCATTCAAATTCATTGAAAGTGTCATTTAAAATTATAAACATAATTTAGAATCCCTGATTTAACGAATTGAAATGCAAGTATCTCCGCTCCGATAATTGTGAATTGCAAAGATCTAAGTCGAAGGAGAGGTAGTTTCTGAATCCGATTTTTTTTTCGAATGATTGTGAATAGCCCGGCTGAAATTGAAAGGTGCCTTTTATTAAAGGTTATATGTGAACGTTTTTAATAAGCGTATCCCCGGTTGTCGAATTTATTGGAGTCGTCGTTGATGAGTTTTTCGATTCTGCTATCAATAGTTTTAAGCATCTACTTAGCTGCATTTTTTTATAAACGTCAACCATCGCTTTGATATAGATTAAACTGCTGTCCCGGTGAAATATTGTCTAGCTTTAATCAAAACGCCAAGTGGCTGACTAAACTTTAAATTCAACTAGCGGCCCGCCCTAGCTTCGCACATATGCCTGGGTAGAGCATATATGCCTGTATCTGTTTGCATCACTTTGTGGCGTCGAGTATGAATTAATCTATACATAAAACCTTAACGAATTATACACATAATCCTTCCTCATGAATCACTCTATCTATTGGTGAAAACCGCAAATTCTGTAGTTTATCGCAAACTGACAGACAGACGTGGCAGGGGACTTTGTTTTATATAATGTAGTGATATAAAAGTAAAATTAAGAGTTGATGCTTAATGAGATGCCGAGAATATTAAGGCGGTTAGTTGTCGTTATAGGTATATCTTTAAATGTAGGAGATCAAACGTTGGACGAGCGCTTCTCTATGAGGCTGGATTTTTGTGCTGCTGGATACATTATAACGACGTTGTTATCTGCATACCAAAGTACAATATTTGCCAAATTTTCGTTAGACAATATATTATGTAATAGTAATAAAACATTGTTTATGTATTCCATTTAAAATGCATTGTCATTAAAATTGTAGCCCTATCTACCAAACTGGGTAATGCAATAGTGCCCATATATTGATCTTTAGTGTGGATTATTTAAATTAAGACATGAATTGTTACATTAAAAAAAAGTACAGTATAGCAGATATAACTTCTCTTGGCCTAAACATAATGTAAGGCATTGATTTGAACCTTACTGAGACGAATAAAAAATTAAGTGTAGCCACACTAACGTTAAGGTTTTGTTAAGTTTTTGTAGGAGTCGCGAACGAAGTCGTAGGTACAGCTAGTTTTTCCATAAAATAAAAAAATATGCAATTATTTTTTTACTCCGTGTAAATACTGTTTTTGTCTTATTCTTTTATTGTTCTAGTTTACCATACCTACCATATATATACAATATCATATGCTAGCGTTTGATCACTATATTACCTACTAGCAGCGCCTCGCGGTTTCACCCGCGTTGTTCCCGTACCTATGAGAATATGGGTATAAAATTAAGCTTTAATTACTTGCTGATAATGTAGCTTTCTATAGGTGAAAGAATTTTTGAAATCGGTACAGTTGTTTTTGAGTTAAATCGAAACAAATTAACCAAATCTTTCCTCTTTATAATATAAGTTTGACGTCATTGCTATGACGTCGATGATCTCAGGTGACGATGCAGTCGAGGGTGGTTTACGCTAGGCCACGGAATAAATAATAGGCAAGGCTGGGATGGGAACTGGCTCTTAAGGACAGCTGGAACACGTTAAATGTTTGGCGATAGATTTTCCTACTTGGCCAGGCGGACAAAGGACGATGTCATACCACCATGCGGGGGGTTTCCTAACGATGTTTTCCTTTACTGAAGGGCCATTTTGTAAAACACAAATACATTTTTCGATGGAATAAAATAATGTTATAAAGATCACATCAGACAGATACCTGAAAAACTTTGCATGAAAGTGAGTTTATAATTTTATAGCCCTATCTATAAATTCACATGCCGCGCGAGTTTAATTTTAGATTTATCACTTATATTAGTTGCTAATGTAACGTTTTTTTAAGATGGCCGATATCGCCTTGTTAGTATTTTTGGTGTCGGTTCTGGCTATACCGACTGGAAACATTACATACATGTTGAGCCGAGAAGGGGAGATCGTGATCTTGGTGGTGATGTTGGCTTTAATAGTAGATCCCATTTTTGTGGTGTTATTGAGTGTTGGCCTTTGTAAGGTGAGTAATTAAATATTTACCTAATAATATCCACCGGTGATAGAAACATCATTTCAATATTCTGCGTGACTTGCTGCTAAAAGGTAGCTTAATAACAATCAAGGAGATATGCAGCTAAAACCGGACGGTGTTCTGGCAGCAAATTCTTAAGAGGAAGATCATTCTAGGCTTAGCGTATTACCAATTCATCGCTTACCACCTTTTTTATCCTGGGAAAACCCGATCGGGTACCACTGCGTTGTGGGCCAACGAAGTGGTTATAACGGCCTCCAACTAACTAAAACCCCAGGGTGCTCCGTTTCGATGCCTATAATAGTGTCCTGGCTACGGGCCGCTATTGCATTCGACCGTACCCCCAATAGCGTTTGTTCGTGAGGACCTCTCCTCGGGGGCCTTACTAGGCTTTCACCCCTCTCTTCGCGCCATGACGCGGCAGAGCACATCGTAGGTCGCAACCTCCTTCCAAGCATTGGACACCAGACCACTCCATGTCTAGACGCACGTGGTCCCCTGCGATGTGTCAGTGAGTAGCCCTCCCGTCAGCCACTTCAGCCGCAGAAGACTGGGAAAGCGGCGCAGCATTATACTGACAGTCCTTTTCCAAATACGTCCACCATCAAACGGTGGCGGCCTCGTTGGTGCCACGAAAGGTAGGGGGAGCGCCCCTCTCCCACCGCGGCCCTAGTCCTCAGCTACGGTGCAGCCCATACTACACCGCAGCCCGTCTCAGTACCGCCCATACAGCACTGCGTCTTACCTCCTGTACCGCTCACAACAAGGCTTTGCGGGGAAGCCTGGTGGAGCGGATCCTCTTAGCTTCACCATACTGGTCAAGCAGCAATCTATCAGATATAAAAAAATATATTATACTAGTTCCATCCCGTGGCTTTACCCGCGTATATAAGTATTCTATGTTCTACTTTGCTCACTATGATTATGACGTCTGCCCGTGTTCGCGTCGCATTTACCGCGCGCCATGCACCTAATTCACTCGCGTTCTATTTTTCTGTTCGTAACTTTTACTATACTATTTATCCTAATTACTTACTGTAAAATTCAAATTATTATCTTCTTTATGTAAAGAAGATAATAATTTGCATGGGTTTGTATGTACCAAATTTACCTTTATACCTTTGGCATGTACCAAAGACGACAATAGTATTTATTTGCACATAGATTAATTTATTATACCATAAATATGATGTTTTTAAAATTGTTTCAGAAAAACATTATCAGTCTGCAGGTATTCTTCTATTATAGCATATATATGGCAATAGCTGGCGCAGCATTTGTTATTGGAATGATCTGGTATTTAAGACTAATAGATGAATATGATTATGGAAATATAAAATTGCTGATTGCGGCTGTTGTTGGTGGATTTATCAATTCTGGTAGGTACTTTATACATCAAACTTCAAAGTCAAAGCATTTATACTGTACTAGCTGTGCCTCGCAGTTTTACCCGCGTTGACATCTTTTCCGTTTACCCGTCCTCGGGGGGGTCACTAAGCTTTCGCCCCCCCCCCCCTCGCCACGACGCGCCAGAGCACATGGCACGTCGCAACCTCCTTAGGTAACCCCATGTCTGGACGCCCGTGGTCCCCTGCAATGGGTCACAGAGTAGCCCAACCACCAGCCACTTTGGCCGCAGAAGATAGCTACAGCCTGGTCTGGCCCCGGGTTCCTCTAAGCTTCACCGTGGTTGTCCACTGTTAGCCACGGTTACTGGAGTCCCCGCCACGCCAAGGTCACACACACGGTCGCCACACTCGGGGGGGGGGGGGGACATTTATTCTCTGCGGGACCTATTCAACGATACCCCACACGATGGGGTAGACGACGAAAAAAAACATTATTCCCTTTTCTCATGTAAAAAAATTTATTTTTTTTAATTTCACCACTTTGTCGGCGTAATTTATATACATACCCCTACAAAATTGCAGCTTTCTAGTATTAACGGTCTCTTAACAAAACCTCGGACAGGCAGACAGACAGACGGACATAACGAAACTGTAAGGGTTCCTTGTAGGGACTACGGAACCCTAAAAAGGGATTTTAACGCGCTATGAGTGTTCTATGTTATACTTTATTTTAATGATTATTAACAAACATCTCTTTTTGTATATTTTTTCTACTTGAAATTAAAAAAAATAACCATTACAACAGCTTTTACGAAACTACTACCTGAAATTATACAAAACGCAAGTTATATCAATTTACCTGGAACATTTTTTACGCCAGGCAACAGAGATGCGTCACCTTCGGCATAATAAATTAATTTATTTTAGAAATTAATTTCGGCAAGAATTAAGTGTTGTAAATTATATATAAATGTACCAAAAATATAAAATAAATCATATTAAATATATTTTATTTATTTATTTTCCAACACACTAATCTTACATTAAACCCAATATACTAATGCAGACTTTAGTTCAAATAAATATGTATACATGTTTCAGAAACAAACACTGGATATTTTAGTGGCAAATGAAAACTAGAACACACCGCTAAGTAAAAAGAAAACCTTATTATAATCACAGTCATAAAGGTGTGTCATCGCTGCCATGCCGCTGAAAGGTCAACGCACTATAGTGCCAATCTTTATGGCACATACAATATAACTATGATTTTTCGCAACTAAAAAAATAACTTTGTTTTTCATAGTGTTTGTATTAAAAAAAAGATATATTTGCGGTCGCTATATCTCAAAAACTGCTGACTGTATCTCGTTCAAACCAATTTTCATTGAATGTTTTTATTGAGATCTACAGAATATATTTTTTCTAGATTTTTCACTCCCTACTTTAAAAGTTAGAGGGGGGGGGGGGGGGGGACACACATTTTACCACTTTAGACGCGACTTCAAATGATTGACTTTAAGAAAAAATGATTATAGGAACCTCAATGTCATTTTTAAAGACCTATCGATGTCAGCTATATTCACAAAATATATATTTTGATTTGCAATAAGTATTCCAAAATATAATAAGTTTAGAGAATAACATCATCATAAAGCCCTTAGTTAAAGACAGGCTTTACTCAAAGCTCGTCGCTCAACAGAATCTAGGTTTCACTACTTATTATGTGGTTTCACTGCGACTTACGTATAATAAGATCCATCACAACAAAGATTTAAACAATATTTTTCTTAATTTCAGTTTCAGACGTGTGCATCATCCTGACCCTTAGAAGTGATATCATTAAATTACAAAACAAGGCATTATATGATTTTCACAAAATTCCTACGTTTAAAGAAGCAAGCACTGAACAAGATGAAGAAGAAAACTAAACGCTTAGTTTTATTGATTAAATTAGTAGTATAACGTAGTGCCATAATATACGTTTTGTTCATATTTTTTTTCCTTCATCATTCGAGTAATAACTAATGAATTTTATATCACCTGTTGCTTCCTACAGTTTACGTGTAGCTCATATTAAACATGTATAGGAGAGTCCCCCGACTCTCCAACAGTTACCCCACCAAAGAGGAGTGCGGCACGTCTAGTCAATCGCACCATACTCTCCGTCTCTCAGAATGATGACATTAAGGCGAAATGAAAATGTTCCTACTCCCAAACCGTCCATCGTTCGACATCGATACTCGATACTCACTTGATTACTCGCTAGATTGCCCATATCTTTTTATCGTATTGACTCAGAACCTTGATTTTAAAAAATCTAATTGGGACTATAGACTTTAGTATGTGGTATAAATTTCAACTTGCTAGGTCCACCCGTTCCTGAGAAAATCGGTGGTGACACACGGACAGACAGACATACAGACAGACAAGAAAGTGATTTTATAAGGGTTCCTTTTTTACCTTTTGAGGTACGCAACCCTAAAAATCAACATAATATAGCTTATCAATGGGCTGCCTTTTCGCTAATACAAATATACTTATACAACTTTTGGATGGATAGTAGGTATTATAAAATAAATAAAACTTGCCAAGTGCGAGTCAGACTTTTGTCCCGCACACGGAGGGTCCCACCAACTTCTAACACCAACTAAGTGAACGTTAACATAATGGTGTAAGTAATTAATATTAATAATAAGGTACACAATCGTTAAATGGTGGGGTGACGGCCGACGTTGGGATACTCGCACGCCATGGGCGTGCGAGTATCGAGTATCGATGTCGAACGATGGACGGTTTGGGAGTAGGAACATTTTCATTTCGCCCTAATGTCATCATTCTGAGAGACGGAGAGTATGGTGCGATTGACTAGACGTGCCGCACTCCTCTTTGGTGGGGTAACTGTTGGAGAGTCGGGGGACTCTCCTATACATGTTTATAATATGAGCATTCATACAATTTAGAGGTCTACCTTAATTGGTACTAACCAACATTGGTACGGAAGCCTCGGTGGGCGAGTCTAACTCGACTTGGCCGGGTTTTTTTATTGTTACATTATTGATACGCAACAAATCGTTTTCGTACTTTGTATTGTTAATAATGTAAGGAAGTTTGTGGGGTACGTACCCCACAAACAAAGAAATTTACCTATGTCTTAATCTCAAATCAAAATCATTTTTAGGGTTCCGTACCCAAGGGGTAAAATGGGATTATACTACGACTATTACTAAGACTCCGCTGTCCGTCTGTCTGTCTGTCACAGTCTGTATCTCATGAACTGTGATAGTGAGACAGTTGACATTTTCACAGATGATGTATTTCTGCTGCCGCTATAACAAAAAATACTAAAAACAGAATAAAGTTTAAAATTATAGAGGGAACATACAAGAAACGTATTTTTTTTCGGCATTTCACTATAACGCCATCTGTGAACGCTTAGGTAAACGTCCATAGATGGCGTTATATTGAAATGCCGTTCCCTAACACCTTTGTGTTAGCTTTCACTTAGATAGCGTTAGATGTTAGATGGCGTAATAAGAAATAAGCGCCCGGCTCGCAACTCTGTTTTGATAAATTGTTTATTAATTATTATTTTTTTGCTGGAGAAAAATGATAGTGGTATTTTTTGCTCAATCTTATAAAATACTGTAGTGTGGTACGTAACTTAATTAAAACTTGAGATTATTAGTTAATTGTATTTTAATAAAACTTTTTTAATGAAAATTAATATTTTTTTAATAATTTTTATTAGAGTAGAGATTGATTTCAAAACAGTGTAATCAACTTTATTAAAAAAGCATAACCTTCTCTCTTGCTTCGCCGTAGTCGGGTAAAAACAAAGAGCTATTTGAGTTTCGCAAAGTCTCTTAAAATATAGTTAAAAAGTTTTTCGGTTCCGGCAGAGGGCGCTATAAGTTTGTTACCCGTCAAAACACCTTGATATAAGCTTTTCATTACGATTTTTATTTTTATGTTTGTTTTATCGTCATATTTGAATCAATTTTTATGGAACCTTAACAAATTGTATACCTGGGCGTTTTTCATGAATTCTATTGGTGAGGTTTCATTCTATCTATTGGTGAGGACAGCATGGAAATCCGTTCAGTAGTTTTTGAGTTTGTTGTGAACAGACAGATAGACGCAGTATAAAACAAAGTTCCCCGCCACGTCTGTCGGTTCGCCATAAACTCAAAAACTTCTGAACGGATTTTGATGCGGTTTTCACCAATAGATAGTATAGTTCATGAGGAAGGTTTGTTGAAGTGTTTACTACGTAGCCTCGAAAAATTGCTTAAAATACAATTTTGTCTTCTCAGTGCTTTTTCGACTTTCTATAGCACTTGGAAATTTATATATACCTATTTCTTCACTGACAATAGCTACACAACGACCCACATTTTACGTAATAAGTAAAAAAAAATAAAGCATACAATTTCTATGTTAATTGACAGTACATCTGTAACATAATTTTAGCGCCCTCTAGTCTGAACAAATTGACAGTTTTCTTCCTCATTTGAAACGAGTCAAGTTTCCCGTAAAAATTGCAAGCATTTTATTGGCTGTTGTATCCCCCACAGATTAAAATTAATGTATTTCTAAATGACTTGTCATGACATAAATAAATATCATGAAGTAAAATCTTCTTAAATTTTACTTAAAAATAATGACTAACGCATTATTATCCTGAGGTACGTATATTAGGTAGGACTTCTGCTAGTCCCACTGGGGCTGTACCACCAATTAATTCGGCCCTTAAATAGAAATGTTTTTCGGTGTAATTGGCAGTGTCCAGTGAAATTACAGGTCATAGATAGATAGATAGATTGACTCTTTATTGTAAACCAAAAGAACTTAAACTTAAAGTAACAATAAAACAAAAATCGGTTTTACAATCGGCGGTCTTATCGCATAAAGCGATTTCTTCCAGACAACCTAATTACGGATTGGTTATAATACACAGAGCGTTGGCGAATAACGTAAAATCACTATCAAAACAAAAATCATAGCAAACAAATCAATTCCTAATATGATTTAACTACATTTATAAACATCTAAAAGAGTTGTATACGTCTTTATTACAATCATATATCATACAGCATATAATATTAAATATTAAATAGTTACATATACTAAAATAGCATATAACTACACATATACGCAATTATATATAAAAATGTACCTACACATATATATATATATATATATATGTACAATAATAATTATATATTATTATTGTGATATTATATACCATTACTATATTACATATATACATAGGTCAAAATAGTACAGGCAGTTGAGACAATGTTTAACAGCTTAGCTTGTTAGAGACAAATAATAAGACTTAACCATGGATTTAAATTGTGTGATTGACTTAGCACGTCTAATATCAACAGGCAGCTCATTCCATAATCTGGCGGCATGCACTGTAAATGATTTATCGTAAAATCCTGAGGAATGCAAAGGGATTAGCAACTGAAGGTTTTCTGAGGAACGGAGAGGAAGAGGATTAGAGAGATGAAGGAACTGAAAGTAAGTAACGCTCTTTTAAGTAGGAGGGAGTAGAAGGGTTAAATAAGACAGAGTACAGAGAGAGAAAGTATATGACCATTTCTGCGTAGATGGATAGGAAGCCATTGAAGTTTCTTGCGATATTCTGTAACATGGTCAAACTTTCGTGGACCGTAAATAAAGCGTATGCATACATTTTGTAGACGCTCAAGTTTGTCGAGTTGTTCCTCAGTTACATCCAGGTAGCAGGTGTCAGCATAGTCGAAAATGGGAAGTAAGATAGAGTTTACCAGTGCAGTTTTTGTAGATATAGGGAGAAAGTTACGCAATCTTCTAAGTGATCCCGCAGAGGCAAATATTTTACGACTGATTTCCGCCATTTGAGGTACCCAAGTTAGTATCCTATCAAAAAGCACCCCAAGGTTCCTAACTATCTCACTAACAGAAATTTGCATCCCATCAAACATAAATTATGGAAGGCGGAACCAGTCTATTTTTGACACCATCCTAAAGCTCCCAATTATGATGATTTGTGTTTTTAATGGATTTACACTAATTCCGTAGGATTTGCTCCACTTTATAATAGTTTGAAAGTCAGAGTTAGTAAGAGCTATTGCTTCAGGTAATTTAGAAAGTGGCGCTTGCGTATAAATTTGCAAATCATCCGCATAAAGGTGGTAGGAAGAAGAGAGTTGGCGAGAAATGGAATTGATGAATATAGCAAAGAGAAGTGGAGATAAAACGCCGCCCTGAGGAACGCCTGCAGACGTAGTACACCATGTAGAAACAGAGTCATCAACACGGATGCGCTGCCGACGACCAAACAGGTAACTATGAAATCAGGTCAATACTGAAGGAGATATGTTAAGAGAGCGAAGAATACCTAAAAGAATGTCAAAATCGAAATTGTTAAAAGCATTGCTGAAATCCAGCAGCGATAGCATAGTCACATGACCATTATCCATACCATGTCTGATATCATCAGCAATTTTGACTAGAGCAGACACAGTACTGTGGCCGGCACGAAAACCAGACTGATATGGATTAAAGAGGCAGTTTGTGTTAAGGAATATAGTGAGCTGCTGGTTAACCAGGCGCTCGAGGACTTTGGAAAGGAAGGGTAAAATAGAAATAGGACGAAAGTCGGAAAAGGATGTCAGATTGGATTTTTTAGGGAGAGAGATAATTTGTGCTTCTTTCCACATAGCTGGAAAACTACTGGTACTAATAGATTCATATAGGATATAAACAAGGACAGGAAGAATTTCATCTAGGATTGGCATGATCATGTTGCGACTAATGCTATCGCTGCCAACTGCATCTGATGCAATGGAGGTAATACTCTTCGTAACATCACTATCAGTAAAAACACGAAAAACAAAACGTGAACAGTTAGGAGTTGGAATAGTAGAAATATTGTTTAAGGTTGCAGTTTTAAAAGATGCATGGAGATTAGTAGTGGTAGAAAAATGCTGATTTAGAAGATTAATGTCTAGATTCTTAGGAAAATTGTCTTGACGTTGTTTTCCAACTTCTAGACACCGAAGAAATTTCCATACTTTAGAAGGAGCATCATTTTCAATAGAATTGTGAATATGCTGGCGTTGTGCATTCCTACACACCTTGTTGCAGTAATTTAGAGAGTCTGAGCACTTTAGCTTATTTGCATCGGTTGGTCGCATTTTAAGTCTGGTCTTGGCAATGTTCTTTTTATGCATTACAGTGTTTATGTCATTTGTAAGCCATGGTGCTGGGAGATACTTAATTTTAACAGGATGAAGAGGAGCGTGATTGTCATATAATTTTAGCAGGTAACTATTAAAAAAATCAAGTTTTAGATCAATGGTGTTGGCGTTAATTAGGTCAGTCCAATCGATCTCAGAAGCATCGTGCCGCAAACGCTCCATGTCAATATTACAAAAACTGCGCTGTAAACGAATGGTGGGTTTGAGTTTAGGCGGTCTAATTTTAAAGGACACAAAGACAAGGTCAATGTAGGAAAACCCGTCCGCTGAACATTGACCATGTTTAGCAACACGGTTTGTGGAAGAAACTAGAATTATATCAAGAAAAAATGGTATAGAATTTGGAAAGTGATGTGTAGCTTTAGAAGGAAGAATACTTAAGTTGGTGGCTTTGGCGATAGATTGAAATTTAAAAGAACGGGAATCATTTTTATTTAGACATGTGTTGAAATCACCCATTATAATGGTATGTTCATACGAAGGTAAGAAATTTTCTAACAGAATTTCAAAAGAATGAAAGAAATTGACACGAAGAGATGGACAGTAGTATACAACAAGTAAAAGTTTAGCATGAGACAGAGTGACTTCCACGAAAAGGTGTTCACCAGCATTGGCGGGAGGTGGTTGCGCTGACGTATCCAGAATTGTGATAGGAATGTGTGTACGAAGATAGATAGCAACGCCCCCACCTCCACTACCTATGCGGTCATTCCGTAGTAAGCGAAAGCCAGGAAGTGATTAGAGAGTGGTAGGAAGCCACGGCTTAAGCCAAGACTCTGATACCAAAATAGCGTGTATATTTTTATGCTCAAAGGACGCTTGCATCTCTGTAAAATGTGCTGGGATACTTTGTGCGTTAATGTGTACGACATTAAAATTTTTAGATACATCTGCAAACTGTACCTTGAGAGCACTCGAGAGACTTGGTATATTGCTAAAGCTGTCGACACTTTCAAAAGAATCGTTAGACGGACAGGAAACAAACTCATCTTCACTGCTAACTATAGACATATTTATAATATATTTATATATACATATACCTAAATAGATACACTTAAACAATAATACTAGATAATAAACTTTGATAGATAACCTACTTAAATAAGAATACTAACTTTATAAAGCCTAATGCAAATCAAGATTAAACCCTACTAGCTGTATTATAACCACCCACCAAATTGTGTGTTTGAAATATACTCACATCATAGACGCAGTAAGCTGTTAGGAACATACCTACAACTTCCATGACTCAAGTACACAGATCACAGTTATTAAGTAAATATACAAAAAACAAAACAGGGAACAGTGTTGACAAAAAGTCAATTGTTATTTTTAAATGGAAAGATAATTTAACTATAACCATATGACTAATTAACTGCCCTAATAAAACTATACCTAAAATTTACAAATAATATTTTAGTTAACTTATAAGTATAAACAATCTAAGAACAATATTATTTGGGAGGGCTGTGATAACACTAAAAATTAATACCTATTGTTACACCAATTTAAAAAGCAATTAATCCTAAAACACATTGTATTAATGTAAAGCAAGAAATTATATTATATATATCCTAAATAATAAGTGTGATCAATATCGACGATTTTTAATTAAATCAAATAAAATTAGGCTAAATGTATCATATGGTGCGAAGCTTGCAAATTAAAAAACTACCAAACGTCACAGCGACAATTGCCATTGCTATGAGTTGTCAGTTGACAGTACACAATACAAAAATAAGAAATCACGAAACAAAAATATAAACTCAAAAGAGGTACAGTGCCACAAGTATAACTTGGCGGTGGTGGTTTTTGGAACTAATTATTTAAATTGAAACTGTGAGTTTGACGTTTGAAAGATTACCGCGACATTATTGTTGATAAATCTGCTACATTAAAATAGTTCAATAATGCCAAAAGTAATTAAAAGTGGTTTAAGAGAAACTGTTATCAAAGTACAAAGTAAAAGCACAGTGGCGCACAGGCACGCCAAGTTATACTTGCCGGACTGTATTCTTCCAAATCATTCTAATTACCTACCTAAAATACAAAAAAAAAAAAAAGAAAAGTTAGACAGCCCACCCTCAACAAAAATAACAGATATTTAAAGAAAAGTACCTACAGAAAGAAAACATTCTATGTTTTCTTTACGGTTGCAGCTCGACGCGATGTTTTTGATGTAACGGGCTCCTTCACCACAACTTTGGGCTTAGGAGCCTTCTTCTGAAGGACAGCGTCGATCTCATCAAGGCAGCTTACACGATGACGGGTGCCATCTACTCCAAGGACGAAGACGGAGCCCTACCTCGTCCAGCACTTCGGGATACCGAAGCGCTGGCTGGATCGCGCCCGCAGGACTCAGGACGCCGCGGTGTGGCCGTACCTTAACATCTATATGTCTCATGGTAATTCATGAGAAAATATCATTTAGTATAAAAAAAAGGTTTTATTTTTGTAAACATCATGCACACCTATGTTTTAATATATTACTTAGCAATTAAAATTTAATTGTTTCTGCCAATACTTTTCATAAATATTGCAATAAAACACGTCACATCTACGTTTATTTTCTGTTCGCTTGATTCGCAAGATGTGAACCTGTTGTTGTGACCGTACACATATTAGTAATCTGTGTTCTGACCTAAAAATAGACTTTGTAAATAGTGTATTCAATTCGATCCAGTCCGTTGATCTGCGTATAATGTAACAGAACTCTTTATCGTTAGTAAACGTTAGTAAACAAAATGAACAGAGAAGGAGAACCAATATTTAAAAAATGCTGTTTTCGTATTCGGCTTCAAGTAATTTTGCAGACATGGGCCTGCTACAAAATAGTAAGTACTTGCTAATTTAATTACCTCTTTACTATCATATCCTACTAATATTATGCGAAACGTTCACATACATACATCAGTACATACAGAGTAAACATTTTAAGATATATGCTAACGAAGAAAGTGCAACTGGTACACTACGAGTAACATCGCAAAAAATATCGTTTGCGCGATGCAGAATCTTATATAGTAAACTCTGAGGCAAAACTCTTTTAGTGTCATCTAGATGCTTTAGATGGTTGGATGTTTGCAACTTTTCACGCAAGAATAACGAACGGATTTCGATGAAATTTGGCGTACGGAGAATTTATAACCTGAATTACCATATAGGATACTTTTAATGCGGGCGAAGCCGCACGGCGCAGCGAGTATTGCTTATTAAATGCAAGTCATCTCTTTTTGGATAAGCCATTGTGTAATCTCATCTGTTTGTAGAGTTATTGACTTTGTAAATATGTTTATTATTGAGTTATCACTATTTTTCTTTTTATTAGGGTTCCATACTCAAAGGGTATAAACGGAGCCCTATTGCTGTCACTCACATGTCTATCTGTCCATCGTCTGTCACACAGGTTTTACAGCCAAATGGTTGGAGCTACAGTTTTCACATTTTCACAGTTTATGACCCAAATAATTTTGTCAACCCAAAGCCATAAAAGATGTCAAAAATATTTTTAATGTTTTTAAAGGGGGCTCCCATACAACTAAAGGGAATGAGGAAAACTTTTTCAGACAGACATCGCTTTTAGCGATAAGTCCGCCCATTGTAGATACTGTAATTTTTAAAAATTAATTGTGTCATAAGTTATTTTAATTGTTGCAGAATAAAGTATTTTGTAAATGTATTCTTTTTTGTTTTAAAATATTGGAAAACAAAGGCATTGGAAGCCACCAAAACCGGTATAGTCTGATTATACCGAATTCATGTCAACGCTTATTGGATTGCATTCGGGTCGGCTTGTAAGTTCCTAATGAATCCGATATATGGCGTTGTACACCTATTATACTTCGGTGTAACATCCTCAAGATTTAAATTAATAAATAAATAAATAAAATACGTTTATTTCAAGAACCTTTGACACATATACAATTTAAAAAAAACCACAACACAATATTTAAGAAATTCAATAATAATCATACATGTAAAATATACTTAAATTAAAATCATTACTAAATTACTAGGTATATACAATCACAATAAAATCAAAATCAAACGAAGTCATGTACCTAAATTATATAAAACATAAATTAAAAATTATAGGAAACAAATGTCAAAAAAAATAAAATAAAATATATTAAAATCCGGCATGTCTCTGGGAACAATGCATGACATAAGGGCAGTATACACGGTCCGCAATCATCGCCAGGACGGTGTTGTTACTGGCCCGCACCCTGCGCACCAAGGACGCGGCACGCTTGCGCATGGTCGCGTGGAAACACTCCACGCGAGCTTGCGCAAACATGCCTGAGGCGCTGCAGTATCGGGGCAATCTCATCACCGCCCTGAACGCATTATTGAACTGTACGCGAAGAGCATTGTACGCCGAGCCAGTATATCTTGCCCAGAGACTGCAAGTGTAGAGGGAAGTGCAGTACGCTCGAAAGAGAGTCAACTTCACATCCCCCGAACAACGCGCAAACCTACGAGCAAGCATATTTGCCCGTATGCACAATGCCCTTCGCTCACGCTCAATATCAGCGTTGTCCCTGAGATCAGTCGTGACAATGTGGCCCAGATATTTGAACTGTTTCACCCTTTCTAGTGGAACTCCATTTAAGTAAACGGGCGGAACAGTTTTGGGTCGTTTTAAACCGGCCTCAAACACCATACACTGGCTTTTAGTCACGTTGTATTTAAGTCCGTGGCCAAGCATACTCCTCACAGATGTGCAATAATTTTCGAAGTGAACAGACCGAAGCGCTCAGCAACACCATGTCATCTGCATAACTGAGGTTATTCACACATACACCATTCAGATGGCAACCGACATTCTGGTTGCTGAGCTCAACGATCAGGGCGTTCATATAAAGGTTGAACAATGAAGGTGAGGTCAAACCGCACTGCCTCACCCCATACTCTAATTTATACGGCTCCGACATTGCACCCGCCCACTTGACAGTATTGACCTGGTTTTTATACCAGAATTTGAAAATACTGGTAACCTCTCGTGGTATGTTTATGTTCTCCAGATTCTCCCACAGGATACCATAAGAAACCAGGTCAAATGCCTTGGACAGGTCGAGGAAACACGCGTGTATGGGAGTATTTCGATCCGTGTAGTGTCTGACGACATGCTTGAGACACAGTATTGCACTTTCAGTTGAAAGTTTGGGCCTAAACCCAAATTGGTTGTCGTGCAGGACTAGATACTTGTTGAGCTGTGTGTCAAGCAAGCCGTCAAACACTTTCGCTATGATTGTAGCCAGAGAAATTGGCCTATAGTTACTTTTATCGGCTAAGTCACCCGTTTTATTTTTTACTATAGGCACAACCACAGTCCGCATCATGTCCGAAGGTAGAACGTATAAATTAACCATGTAGTCCATCTTTCATTGTATCGCATCGTCACACTGTTTAAAGCACATAAAATAAAAAATAAAAACATTGTTTATTCGTTCAATACTCATTCACCAGCCAATATTTAGACTGTATTCCTTCATTCATCTTTAGTGTGTAGCATCGTCTAGATGTCAGTCTGAAAGTAATTTTACAATTTTAATATTTTAAAAGTATTTGCTATAAGTTATGTGAAGTATTTGTTTTCCATACTTAAATATGGGTAAACGAAAGCACTAAAGTTCTTAATACAACGTTATCAGACGAACATTTCGCCGGATTTTTTGGACGCGGAGAAAAATATACCGCTCTGAGCAACATCTACACTCACATATTTAAGAAAAAAAAATGTTTTGAACTAAATTACTTATTGTCTTAACGTGGTAATACGTGATATTATCCCGACAATAAACAAAAACAATTCCTTAAAGTGGTGCTACGAGATATCATCCCGGAATTTATTTAATAATTTCTTAATGTATTAGTACGCGATGCTACTCAGAAAGTAACTACCGCCTGTGTCGCATATATCTACATGGGACTTATTGGATTCTACAGATCTTAACCACAGATCAGAAACTTGCTCCACTACGGTGTCCGAGCATGAAGATAGGCAATGTTGCTACCATTATGTCATAGCGGAATTATAGGTAAGTAATTAATTTAATCTACTTTTAACACTGGCAGAAAAACGTCAAGCGTTTTAAAGCCATAAGAAGAAGAAGAACAAGAACAAGAACCCGTATTTGGCATAAACCTCATAGCAAATTATATGGTATGCAACCTACCACATTATAATGAATCTAGTTCCTGTCTCTCCAAAGATTGTCTGCGAGAGATCGCTCTAAGCGATATGACATGCCCTTTGTTAAATAAATCTTGTTATATTTTGCTAAGATAAAAGTTATGTCTGGTATGCGATAAAGTGCTCATCTGTTTTTATACTTTCTTAATGTGGTGGTACACGATGCTACCCCAGAAAGGACTGTGTACTGTGTCGTATGTACACGGGAAAGCCTTTATGTGAAAATAAAAGGCTACAACATAAGGTACAACATAATTCAACCAGATATGTACCGATACTGTTATAGTACCGAGTGTATGCGATACAATTTCGGTAATGACCTCGACCATGGCTCCAACCCCGGTAAACTCTTGGTCCAAGATTCAGCGCTTGAGTCAGCTAACCAACTTCTTCAGCCGTGCCAAATGAGATCTTACAATGATTTAAAGCGGCCAAGAAATTATCTCCATGATGAGGTTGAAAATACTTACAGTGATCTCTGAACGTTGGGGTAAGACTGTACTACATTGTATTACTAAATACACATACACCGGTCAGAAACATATTCCTCTTTTTTGCTTCGCCTTAGTCAGGTAAAAATAGAATGAGTCTAAGTGATTATTTTTCTTTTGCTATTGCCAAAAGGGCTAGAAAACCCACAAACACATGTATATGCTGGCTTCACTGACCTAGTTGACTTATGTCTTGTGACTAAGTCTTGATACAGCCTACTGTTATCAAACTTAACATCTTCAAGAGTTTGTGCATTTATATAATAATAAACCTACGACTGAGCAACCAACCTTTCAAAATCGACCCCGCTGTCAGAAAACAACTTGCAAATGCCAAATCGTCTAAAGTACAATCTAAAGCAGCTGCCGACAACGTCGTCACGGAAGAACTACAAGCCACCTGCAAATATATTAAGCAGAGCATGCGTTAACGACAATAATAAGATTGGATTGGATTGGATTGATTGACGCGTGAGTAGAACACGGTGGTATTCGGTTAATCAATAACTTTTGAGCCAGTAATTCGTTTGTAAATGATTACAGTACATTTTGTACCACGGAATATTGTTCCATTTAATCCACCTGTTTCTGAATGACCGTGGCTGAACGGCAGCGCGTTACCAAGCTGAGAAGGCCTAAAAGGCCAAAAAGCTCCTGGCATACAACGTCTTGTCCATACAAACGTAATACAAAAATCGTATAAAATTGTAGCATATTTATGGATTTAGATAGTATTCATCCTCATATTCAAATTGACAGAAATCGTTGTAGTCTTCGCCCAAGGACACAGATTTACGTGAGCAATAATAGACTAATAATTTTTGACTATGCATTATAATGCCTACCCTCATCAACAATACATTGCAAAAATAATAATACATTTTGATTGCAGTTGTAGGCGAACGTGAAAGGGCTGTTAACTTAAAAATCACCTTATTCTGCGCATAATGATTATTTTCTGTAAAACGTTATACATTATTTATCACACAAAAGCAATGGAGCATATACAAGCTTACAGCTTAGTGTGGCTCCCTACTGATAACATAAAATGTAAGATATACTTACTGTTAATGTTGCAGTAATTTTACATGGCCATAATCGGCTCCAAGAAGGCCTATTTATGTTGTCTGATTTAATTAAGGCAACACACACTCATACATTAACATTGTAAAATAATGTGCTACGTCAGATATGGTTCCAAAAAGGCTTTTATTACAATGATAATATCATAGTACAATATGTAACAATACATAATATTATGGTATGGTTAAATAGCTTAATGTACGGCTTCAAGCGCTCCAGTACAATCCTGACTTTGCTAAGTTAATAACTAACACTTGTCACCCCTGTTAATATTTTGTGCGTAGTACAAAACTTGCAAAAAGCAGTAAGTTAGTAGTAAACACATATGTGTGACCAAGGATTTGATTTGATAAGGAATAACTTGGAATGGAAAATGTAATATGTATTACCTCGACAAACTTTTAGAACTTGAGATGAATACACTCAAGTGTCATAATTAAATTAACACAAACTCAACGTTATCGATAATTATGACGTGTGAATAGAGATAAATAATCATAATAATAAAAACCACAACGTTTAAGTTTCTTCACAAATTTTATCTTATGCTGTAACTAATACCTAATATGACGTGTATTTAAGAGTTAAATTAAATAACTACGCGATAGTTTTAAAAATATGCTGCAATCAATTTTGTGAAGAAGTATTTTACTGTATCACAGCCTGTGATTCACAGGTCACCAAAAGTCATCACAGGTCTAATTGGAATTATCATGCATGTTGATTGAAGATCGTGCTTCTTAATTTAGAAATATTGATAATCGAGCTCCGTAAAGTTTTAAAATAATAATATGGCACATTCTACATACCTTATTCTGAAATAATTTATAAAAGACCCCTTATATTTTTTCACAAATCCACTGTGGCACAACATTATCCTTGCTTTCATATAACCCGGTAACTACTAAACGTTGTAAATGTAGATCTTTAAGGTATTTACCAAGAGATTAATGATGATAATTATTTAGTCTACTAGTAATAACCATCGATAGTAATTTTTGTCACTAACTAAATTAGATTATTCTAATATCGTACTAAAATTTTAAAACCTATGACATAAATCAGCGTCGGATAAAATTCGTAAAAATGGAATTGACTTTAAATAGTCTGTTATTAGTAAAAATAAATCATAATTTTATGATTTTATACTAATTAATAAACTGGCTGTAATAATCGATTGTAGGGCTGTATTTAAGTTCCTAAACATCAATCACTTGCGAATTAAATCATTATTATTCGATCATTGTTTTATACACTATGATTGTTTTGCTTGATTTTATATAAAACTATTTACCTTGACAAAATAAATTGAATAATATGCTTGCCATGTCAATGTATCAAATCAAACGTTTAATAATTTACTTTGCCAGAATACAATTTCACACTAAAAGATCTTATGATAGATTGTAAGTTGAAGTATTCAGCCTGCGTGCAGGTGTGACAATATTGTATAATATTTCATTTTATTTATTAATGCATTTCAAATTTATTGATGCTATAGAATGTTAGAGTATGCAGACGTTATTTGCGATATTTCTTATTTTGGCTTAAATATCTTTAAATGTGTATGTTAAACTTACTCTATGTTACACCTTTGCAGTATGTGAACGTTTTTATCTTCACCGCATATAGTACTATTATTTGTCCTGTGATAGTACGCTTCGTGGTTCGACTTCTGCTGCCAATTGATTGTCTCTATTGACGGCATTAAGAGAACAACTGTCATTGTGAAAATCTAACTATTTATGCATGCTCACATGCATTAGGGTAATCATCAAAATTTAATTTTGATCAATTACTGAGTAAATAAATAATATGAGGAGTGCTTATGTTCTGCAACAGGCGCTAAACATCTACATGGTTAATTTAAATCTCGAGGATGTTACACCGAAGTATAATATATGGTTGAAAGAACTTGCCTAAGTGAATTTCAACCGGGATTATACGCGGTGTAATATCCGAAGAGATTTAAACTCCCACCCACCCGTTGGATGTCCTGTTCTCAATACAACTTTAAACACAAGTATTGTAGAATGCAGACTGATCTACTACTCTAAAACAAATGAAGGAACACAGTCGAAATATTGGCTGGTGAATGAGTATTGAACGAATGAACAATGTATTTATTTTTTATTTTATGTGCTTTAAACAGTGTGACGATGCGATACAACGAAAGACGGACTACATGGTTAATATAAATCTCTTCGGATATTACACCTCGTATAATCCCGGTTGAAATTCACTTAGATAAGTTCTTCTAACCATATATTAAAATACACAAGGTGATTAATTTTATGTTTTCCGCATATGACGTGCAGTCCTACGACTGACAATGATTTTTTTTATCTGGTAGGTTTAACTTTGATGTCCAATCCATGAAGTAGGTACCACCTACCTTTCGGTACCTTTTTAACCCCCGACGCAAAAAGAAGGGGTTTTATTATAACTTTAACGTGTGTATTTGTGTGTCTGTCTGTGGCATCGTAGCGCCCAAACGGCTGAACTGATTCTGATTTAGTTTGTTTTTGTTTGATTGGTGTCTGGATCGAGAGTATTTTTAGCTTTGATTCAGTAAAATCAGTTCAGTCGTTTGAAGACTATGGGCATTTTTCTGAGTTTTAATTTCAGAGATGATAACGTTATAAAATAAATATTCGTAGTTCTGAATTTCTGATAAATTCAAAATTCGAAAAAGGTATCTACTTTTACTTCAACGATATTGAAAGAACTTGGTAGCATTGACCTGATGCTAGGACATCTCCTGAATCTGCAAAATACTGAACTCCTCACCAACTTACAGCAGAGATGTCGAGTTTGGGCTCATTGGAATGGTCTTATGGTCACTATATTTCGACACAGTAGGAATTTAGCTATACCTCCGGCCGTCCAATCACGTAACGGGAAACTATCAGCCAGCTAGCAAAAGTGACACAGGTCGAAGAGACAGGACACAGCCCTCGCGGGCTACTGAAGTGAGGCGCGCTGGCCACTTTGTTATATAATGTTGTGTTAAAAAAAATAAGAATTATTTAAAAAAAAAAACTATCCATTTAATTTTCTTTTAAACTTTTTTCCTTTTTTTTGGCATATTTTTTGTGAGTCAGAGTTTCATTGTACTTTAAGTAATACCCAAATGCGATTTTAAATTCTTTGTTTTCGTATTTTTTTACGATCGAGTGAAGTCGTAAATATCTTTTTTATTTTGAACCATTAAATAATCAAGAATGTTTATTGAACTACATCATATATATTTTTCTAATTAAAACAATTAATATATAATTGTTTGCCGTTGAATCAAAAACTTGTCGATTTAGAATATTTAAGCCTTAATAAACAGATTATGAATAGATCGAGTGTGATTTTAATTTTTTTACTGTTTATACTGTTGAATCAGCAATGCATTTATGTAGATGTTTAGTTTAAATGTAAATATAGGTCACTTTTATTGACCGAGTAAGCACAAAGCACAAGCATTGCGTTTCCATTTCAGCTAGATGTAACGTTTTTTTTTCTCTTTTTAGATGGCCGATATCTCCTTGATAGTATTTTTGATGATGTTACTGACAATACTGACTCGCAACTTCAGGTACCAATTGAGCACGGATTTTACTGTAGAACATGTTGTCGTGATGTTGGTTGTGGCTTTAGCAATTGATGCCATTTTTGTGGTGTTATTGAGTGTCGGCCTTTGTAAGGTGAGTCATTAAATATTTAATCATATCCATAGTTTATAGGAGTATTATTTCAATAGTCTGCGTGACTTGCTACTAAAAGGTAGCTTACCACCATCAAGGATATGCTGCGAAAACCTGACAGTATTCTGGCACAGAGCCCTTAAGAGGCAGGATCATTCTAGGCTTAGCGTTTTTACCAACCTCGACTGTATGATCACTTACCACCTGGCGCCAGCGGAAATGGACGTGGCAAAGCCTCCGAAGCTATGACCAAAAACGAGATGGACTTCATTATGACGGACAAAAGCGCATATTTAGAGATGTCTCAGTGATCACTAGGCTTAAAACCGGCAGTGATCACCGACTAGTCCGAGTCTCTCTAGATATTAACTGCAAGCTTGAACGTGTTCGTCTAATGAAGTCCACGCTCTGACCCAATATGCGAGAGAATGGAATTACAACGGAGCTCCTAAAAGCTGGTTAAACTCCTACGCTACTACAGCTTATTTTTAATTCTATCCTTTTTTCGGGGAAAACTCCGAAGACATGGAGTAAGAGTGTTGTTGTTTTGTTCTTCAAAAAGGGAGACAAAACCTTTTTGAAGAACTATTGGCCTATCTCGCTCTTATGACCGTCTTCAAGTGTCATCACAAATCATCTTTCGAGGAGGATACGACACCATAGACCACATTCACACAGTGCGGCAGGTTATACAGAGGACTGAAAAGTATAACCAGCCCCTGTGTTTAGCGTTTGTGGACTAAGAGAAAGCTTTTTACTCTATTGAAACCTGGTCTATTCTAGAGTCACTACAACGGTGCCAGGTTGATTGGCAATACGTCCAAGTGCTGATAGGTCTATATGACGCCGCGACTATGACCATCCGTACAAAATCATATACCGCTTACATCAACGAGTGAGACAAGGGGATGTTATTTCCCCCCAAATTGTTTACATACGCTCTAGAGGATATGTTCAAAACTCTGAATTGTAAAAGACGGGGCATAAATATTAACGGTAATTAGGAGAAGTCTATGTCCAGCAGTGGACGGAAATTGATGATGATGATGATTGTCAATAATGTTCTAACTTTAGATGGATAAATTGATAAAATACTTTACTTGCACACCAAGAGTTACAGATTAATAAACATACCTAACGCTTAACATACTTCTAAAAGTAAAAGTAATGCAAAGGGAAAAATGTGCAAAGTAATGCTTATCACGTAAAACGATTTCTTCCAGGCAACCAAATAGTATAAAGTATTACGAGACTGTAAAGGACGGTGGTGTATTGATACTAATACAATGTTTTAAACCTACTTCCAGAAAGAGGTTATCAATTGAAATGTGTATATACTGCGTATTTACTTGACATGCGAGTAATTTTTATGCTTGAAGTCTCTAAGTACAATATTGAAGAAAGCTATTGATACAAAGAAATTTTATTAATGTTGAGTTTTTGATTTGAATTTGGTTTTTCAAGAGTGATTGTTTAAAAAACTAAAAATAAACTTGAAAATGACTTCTGGGTGACTGGCAAAAGTACACATTAAAGGACACGATACTTGATGATCATAATGTAACTGATAAAATATATTTAAAAAATAATTTAATTACAAACATTACAAAGTAAGCCTCAACGAAATTAGTGTAGTAATATTCAAAAAATATGGTCACCGCGCGGGCGATAGCGGTGCGTTAACGGCGGGCGATAACGCACCGCTATCTTTGATAAAAAGTAAATGCTTACCTACCACATATTCGGTTTTAGAATCGAGTTCTGCCTCTGATTCTCAATCATTCGAAAACATATTTGGATTCGGAAGCTTCATTTATAATATTATATATTGATAGATCCGTGAGCTATTTTGTCGCGGACACCTTTCCAATTAGAATCACAGAGTTTTTTGAATTGCTATATCAAAAGTTACCGATGATGAGAGCATTGTGAATTACAAAGATCCAAATCAAATAAAAGACAGTTTCCGAATTCGAATTTGCTTTCGAAATTGAGAATAAACTTGTAGGTACCCTTAGTGCCAGTTTTCATACCAAACACGATATCGTATATCGAACAAATTTTATACGAATAAATTATAAATAAAAAATATTTTTAAAAACAAGCTTTTATCTGGGACAATGAACTAAAATGTGCAAAATAAATTCTAGTAAGTATTTGGCGTGTAGGTACTTACCTATATTCTTAAAAACTTGAAGCACTACCCGTTTTTCAGGCTAGGTAATTACCATACTTCAGTGCCTCAAGCTTTTAAAAATATAGGTAAGTACCTACACGAAAAATACTTACTAGAATTTATTTTTAACATTTTAGTTCATTGTCCCAGATAAAAGCTTGTTTTTAAAAATATTTTTTATACATAATTTATTTTTAACTTTTTAGTAGGTAGCTATAGATACCGACTACCTACCTACTACCTAAGTATTTAAGAGAAGGCATGATGTTTTAAAATATTCCACGGATATTTGATGTGATTATGGGTAAATTGCTCTTCGCGGAAAATCAATCGACTCGGTGGGGCTATGTTGTTTTATAACAGAAATGCCATGGCCCCCTTACAGATTCATCATCAGATCCTGGATGTCATTTAAGTGTAAAGTGCTCCTCAAGACGAATCATTTGAGCCCAAATTCATTGGAGTTACGTTATTTTATCACAGAGATGCCATGGCCACCTTCCAGCTTCATCACCAGTCGTTTAATATCATCTAGGTGTAAAGTTCTCTTCAAGACGAATCAATCGAGACCAAACTCGGTAGAGTTACATTGATTTATCACAGAGATGCCGTGGCCGCCTTCCAGCTTCATCATCAGACCCTGAATATTATGTAGGTGTAAAATTCTCTTCAAGACAAATCAATTGAGCCCAAATTCGGTAGAGTTACGTTGATTTATCACAGAGATGCCGTGGCCACCTTCCAGCTTCATCATCAGACCCTGGATATCATCTAGGTGAAAAGTTCTATTCAACAAGAATCAATCGAGCCCAAACTCAGTAGGGTTATGTTGATTTATCATAGAGATGCCGTGGCTACCTTCCAGCTTCATTATCAGACCCTGGATATCATCTAGGCGTAAAGTTCTCTTCAAGACAAATCAATTGAGCCTAAACTTGGTGGGGTTATGTTGTTTTATCACAGAGATGCCGTGGCCACCTTCCGTCTCCATCAGCAGACCAGCTCCATGGTACCATATCATTGTATTGTCACCGAAGATACATAAGTACACCAAATTTGAGTCCAATCGGACATCGGAAAGTGGGTCTAATTTAGCTTTCAAGATTCCACCCGAACATACATAGTTACATACATTGCAAGTTAAATAAAAGCTTGTAAAAACAGTACAGCGCCTCTAGTCTGCCAGTAAACGCAAAATTTAGTGAAGGTAACCTTCACTAAATTTTGCGTTTACGATGAAAACTCGTACTAGGGGTACTAATGAACACCCTTCTTCAAAATGCACAGTCTTTTACCAGTCAACCTGTATATACACATTTCAATCGATAACTTTGTTCTAGAAGTCGTTTTAAAATATTATTGTGGGCCCGTTCAAAGATTGTTGAACAATATTTTGGCTAATAGCTTTTTTTAACTTTTCAGAAAAACATTCGCAGCCTGCAAGTATTCTTTTACTATACCATATACATGTCGATGGCTGGCGCAGCTTTTGCTATTGGAATGGTCTTCTATATATCACCAACAATAGATGAATATGGTTCAAACGTGGAATTGCTAATTGCCGCTGTTGTTGGCGGGTTTATCAATTCTGGTAAGTACTTCATACATCAAAATCAAAGATTAATAACAACAGACATCAAGCACCCCAAACTTTTATACAACAGTTTTGTTGTTGTTAATCTCACTATTCTTGTTTTATATTAATTGAAGATTATGTTTTACATATTAGTGTTTGCAGTATTGTGAGATGATTGCGCGTTAATTACATGTGAATGTGCGAATAACAATAATATTCTATTTTGTAATGATTTTTATAATTATTAGTACCTATTATGTTTAATGACTGGTTCTAGAGTGGAGACCGCGAATCGGTAAACGTAGCGTAGGACGCCCTGTTACCAGGTGGAGCGACGACATTCGCAAAGCGGTGGGCAGTGACTGGAAACAAAGAGTCGAAGATCGGGCTCAGTGGCATGACTTGGGAGAGGCCTATGTCCAGCAGTGGACTGATACCGGCTGATTATGATGATGATGATGATTATGTTTAATTAGATTTTTCCTTTTATTTTATGTGTTTACAATATTAATATTCTTTGTTAATAAAAATCATTAATTTGCATGAATTATTTAGATTTTTTAGTAAGTGTAATTGGAAATGAGTAGTTTGGGAAGTATGATTTGAGTGACTCTGATGGATAAAGTGGAGAACAACATGATAAGGGAACGTTGTGGTGTAGTATAAGATTCGAAAGGGATGCTTAGATGGTTTGGACATCGGATGGATGAAGAAAGATTGACGAAACAGATTTATGAGACGAGTGTGAATGGGGTAGCCGGTAGAGGCCGACCTAGGCGAACGTATCATGACCAGATCGGAGACGTTTTAAAGAAAGGCCAAGTGAAAAAAGTACCTATAACCGGCGAGCATGTATGAAGGCCCTCATGAAAGTGGAAGAAACGAAAGAGGTATGTCAGGATCGTAGCATGTGGAAAGAAGTAGTCTCTGCCTACCCCAATGGGAAAAAGGCGTGATTATATGTATGTATGTATGTAATTAGATAAAATACATACATAGGTCGAAGGTTAAAATACACAGATTTTAAATTCTCCAACTGTACTATAAATCTAGTACAGTTCCTCTCTGCAATCTGCTTGTTTTTACAAGCTTTTATTTAACTTGCAATGTATGTATGTATGTACCTATATTGGCTGTTGACACGTGTGAACTTCATCTCCGTGATTTAATTGTGTTAACGATAATAATGTCAAAGTTCAATGTTGAGGCGGCTTTGACTGACTTGGCAATGAAAGTAGTAACGTTGACGAGTAAAATTACAACTCAATCTGAGTTGATTGAGTCGCAAAATAAGAAAATCGATGATCAACAACGTACAATTGATAACAATACAGCGACCATTAATGAGCAGAAGAGGGTAATTACAGAAATGTCTACAAAAATGTATAATCTTCTAACTACAATGACAAGTACGAAGAACGAGACGGAAGTACCGGTCGAGAAGCTGTCTACGCTAAGTGCAAGTAAGACGAATACTGAGGCGAATGCTACGTTGCCGCAAGAGGAAACAACGGAACGAGCACGCCGTGCGAATGAAAGGAGCAAGTATAAGGCTGTGTTACATCGGAGAATCAGCGCAAAAAAGCAGTGGATAACTCTGACATAGAAATTACAGAAATTTCAACCAACGAGTCTGAACAATGGCAGAAAGTTACCTACCAGAAATCAAATAAGAAGGTTAGGACTAGTTCGGTTCAGATGGGAGGAAATATTAATATTTCGTCATTTCAAGCGATACCGAAAAAAAAATTTTTGCATGTGTGGTCCCTGCACCCTGATACACATCAAAGGATGCGATATTGGAACACGTCAAAAAATTTGTGATTCGAATGATATAAAAGTGGAGAAAATAATCCCCAAGACAAAGAGGGACTATGCCTCTTTTATGATTGGCGTGCCGGAGTCGCTGTTTGAAAAAGTTAACAGTGCCGGTAGCTGGCCAGTTAATACGCAGTTCAACGAATGGGTGTGGTTTCGCAACACCCGCAAACCAACAATCGGGAATTCTATCTAAGGATAAGCCTTCGAAGTATATTACCAAAACGCTCGAGGACTGCGAACTAAAACAGGATCATTTTTGACAAATATATCAGCATCGTCTTGTCATCTCTTTGCTATTACAGAATCTGGTCTCAACGAATGTATTCATGACGGTGAAATTATTCCACCGGTTTTCACGGTATTGCGTTGCGACCGAGCTGATGGTCGCAAACAAGGAGGTGTATTTCTCGCGGCATCGTCTAGTCTTGAGTTACAAAGCGTTCCGGTGGCTGATGTGAAATCAGCCTTATTTGAGATTGTTTGTGCTACCGTCCATCAAAAAAAAAGTGTATTATTTTTATGTTTCGTTATTTATATTCCACCTACTAGTGACTCAAATCAATATATGCGATTATTTCAGATATTAGAAAATGTGTGTGTTAATTATGAAAATGTATTAGTGCTCGGTGATTTTAATATTCCGTCAACAACAGTGGAATTACAACATTACTTGGAATATGTCAAAGCTTTCTGCGGATTTCGGCAGGTAAATAATATTTGTAATAAGAACAATAGAATATTAGACCTGATATTGACAACGTTGGTGACGGAGGACGTCTGTGTACGCCTAGCCGACGAACCCCTCGTTGGTGTTGACGGTCACCACCCTCCGGTGGTAACAAACATAACGTTACGTTCGGCTCGGGATCCAGAGTTGGAGCACAACCGAATTTTAGAGAATAGGGAACGCAGAGTAAAATGGAATTTTGCAAAAGCTAATTTTCCAGTACTTTATAGTAATTTTGCGCAAATAGATTGGGAGATTTTATATGACATACAGGACCCAGACGCGGCTTTGTCATACTTTTATAAAGTAGTTAACGGAAAAATCGAAGAAACGACCCCTAGGAAGTTGAACAGGATGGATGGATCTAGTATAAATAGATATAAATATCCTGACTGGTACACCTCGGAACTAATTCGCGATATAAAGTCTAAATGGCGATATCACAAGTTGTATAAAATAAATCGATCACAAAATGACTACAAAACCTTTTCCTTTTATCGGACTCGAGTAAAAAATACATTAACTTTAACGTATGCTAATTATCAAGAGAGAATACAATCTAATATGAAAAATGATCCCAAGTCTTTTTGGAATTTTGTTAAATCGAAACAGAGTAAACGAAATAAATCGCGAATCACAATGGACGGCATCAATTTAAGTGAGGATGAATGCGCGGAAAAATTCGCATCGTATTTTCATTCGATATATAGGTCAGAGCGACCACAGCTATACCCGGCAGCGGCGGAACTGTGAGCGGGCGCACGGGCCGGCTCAGCGCGCGTGCACGTCGCGCAGCTCAGCCTGGGGTACTTGCGAGCTACGTTGCGTCGACTCAAGCCCAAGCATTCTGTGGGGCCGGACGATATACCACCATACATCGTTAGGGATTGCAGCTCGGCCTTTGAAGGGCCGCTACTGCACAATCTTAATATATATCTAGCGACTGGTAGCTACCCGGCTGAGTGGAAAACCACGCGTGTGATTCCAATTCCGAAAGGGGCGGGGTCAGAGGTGAGTAGACACCGACCTGTGGCGGTGCTGTCGGCGTTCGCTAAAGTGTTCGAGTCGGTCCTTTACAAAAGTATATTCTCTCAAGTAGTGTCCCAGCTCAACGACGGCCAACACGGCTTTAGACCAGGCCGAAGTACGGGCAGTAACCTGCTGTTTTTTTCGACATACGTGGCACCGGTCATCGACGCGGGGGGACAGGTGGACTGCGCGTACTTCGATTTTCAAAAGGCTTTTGACACCGTCGACAACGATGTACTGCTGAATAAGTTCGCCGCCTTGGGCTTCACACCGCACTTACTTAAGTTCTTCGCGAGCTACCTCAGCGACTGCCAGCAGTACGTTGAGTATGGGGGACAAGAGTCAAAGCCCTACTTCACGTTTTCGGGCGTGAGCCAAGGGAGCAATCTCGGTCCCCTAGAATTTATACTGATGATCAACGATCTGCCTGAGGTCGTGACGGGTGCGAGATGTTTGCTGTTTGCGGACGACTTAAAGTTGTTCGTATCAATAGCAAACACCTTGGATTGCGTCCGACTACAGCGAAACGTAGATAACGTAGTGCAATGGAGTAAAGATAACAAGCTGTATTTTAATATAAAAAAATGTTGCATAATGAGTTTCAGTCGTGCGCGTGCACCGCTACCGTACCGTTACGAGATGGAGGGTGCGATGGTGCCGCGCGTCACTGAAGTCAGGGATCTGGGTGTGGACATGGTCCCTGAATTATTGTTTCGGAAGCATATTACGAACATTTGTGGTAAATCCTTTCGAAACCTTGGGTTCATACTCAGACAATGTAAGGATTTCCAAAGTACGGCAGCTATCAAGGTGTTATACAACGCACTAGTCCGTAGCCGACTCGAAACAAGTGCCATGATATGGCACCCTTACGAGGCGAAGTATATTCAAATGATCGAGAAAATACAAGACAAATTCACACGGTTTTTGTATTTAAAAAAGTACGGGGTTTACCCTTTTTACCCCCTAATGTACCCGAGCCTGTTCGTTATCTGCATGGTCGGGTATAGCAGGCTGGCGGAGAGGCGAGACGTGGCGCTGTGCACGTACGTGTTCCGCGTGCTGCGCGGCGTCATCCACCACCCGGAGGTGCTGGCCGAGCTGC
Organism: Cabera pusaria; assembly: GCA_954871355.1. Lineage (NCBI taxonomy): Eukaryota > Metazoa > Arthropoda > Insecta > Lepidoptera > Geometridae > Cabera > Cabera pusaria. Next base: position 21,485,375 of record OX940900.1, on the reverse strand, counting down.
GGCTGCGAGTGCCTGTGCTAGGTGCGCGTAGACGGTTAGACGTACTAGAGATGCCCTCAAGTAGGACAAACCTAAACAAGTTTGCTTCTCTATCCCGAGTCATAAAGTTGCTCAATATCATATCTGCGAAATATATTGATATATTTGACTGTAGCTTGCCGAAATTCGTAGAAGCGGCTTATTTATCCATTGAACATTTGTGAGTAATTAAGTTTAGTGTAAAAATAATATTTTTAAGTTACAGTTAAGAGTACCAATAGCATCGGTTTGGCTAAGCAGCTGTTATGGTGTTATGGATGGAATATAAATAAATAAATAAAAAATAAATAAATAAATAAATGTATGTACGAGTCTCGTATGTCACTATGTTTGTTCGGGTGGAATCTTGGAAGCTAAATTAGACCCACTTTCCGATGTCCAATTGAACTCAAATTTCGTGTACTTATGTATCTTCGGTGACAATACAATAATATGGTACCAAGGAGCTGGTCTGATGATGGAGACGGAAGGTGGCTACGGCATCTCTGTGATAAAACAACATAACCCCACCGAGTTTGGGCTCGATTGATTTGTATTGAAGAGAACTTTTCGCCTAGATGATATCCAGGGTCTGATGATGAAGCTGGAAGGTGGCCACGGCATCTCTGTCATAAATTAACACAACCCTACCGAGTTTGGGCTCGATTGATTCGTCTTGAAGAGAACTTTTCACCTAGATAATATTCAGGGTCTGATGATGAAGCTAGAAGGTGGCCACGGCATCTCTGTGATAAATCAACATAACCCTACCGAGTTTGGGCTCGATTGATTCGTCTTGAAGATAACTTTACACCTAGATGATATCCAGGGTCTGATGATGAAGCTGGAAGGTGGCCACGGCATCTCTGTGATAAATCAACATAACCCTACCGAGTTTGGGCTCGATTGATTCGTCTTGAAGATAACTTTTCACCTAGATGATATCCAGGGTCTGATGATGAAGCTGGAAGGTGGCCACGGCATCTCTGTGATAAATCAACGTAACTCTATCGAGTTTGGGCTCGATTGATTCTTGTTTCTAAAAATATTTTATACTTATAATTTATGTTAACTAACATCTCTATATCAACTACAATTTTGAGGGCCCAGTGGCGCAGTGGGAGATTTGTCGGCTTTGACGCCAGAGGTAACGAGTTCAATCGCCGCTGTGCACCATAATTTTTTTCTATAGAAAAATTAGTGCCCATTTCACAGTAGCCTTCTAGTGAAGGAAAACATCGTTAAGAAACCCCTAACCCCGCATGATCGTAGGACACTATCTAGTCTTTGTCTGGCCAGCTACCATCCGCGAGTTAGAAAAAAATTGTGGCCAAACATCTAATGTGCTCCGGTAGCTGTCCTTGATAGCCAGTTCCCATTCTAGGCCTAGCGTGCTCGTCCGATCCTCGACCGCATCATTACTTTCTAACAGATGATATAGTGGTCAAACGCTAGTCTAGTATATTGCATTCGACATAATAAGAAAATATCACAATAAATATATTTGTTTAAATCACGTTAAAGCATTTACCTACTCTAGTTACTGTCTCTCTGTTGGTAAAAAAGATCGATTACTTATCATATGTTTAATACCATATTTTTCTTAATTTCAGTTTTGGACGTGTGCATCATTCTGACCCTTAGAAGTGAGATCATCAAATTACAAAACAAGGCGTTATATGAGTTTCACAAAATGCCTACTTTTAAAGAAGCAAGCACTGAACAAGATTAAGAAGAAAACTAAACGCTTAGTTTTATTGATTAAACTGAGAAGTATAACGGAGTGCCATAATATACGATATGTTCATAATTTATTTCTTCATTATTCGAGTAATTACTAATTAATTTTATATCACCTGTTGCTACCAACAGAGTTTTATGTATAGCTCAGATTAAACATGTATACTTCTATCATCGACATGAATGTACTACCCTCGATAACTCCTATACATGTTTAATCTGTCCCCAGTCTCTCCAACAGTTACCCCACCGAAGAGGAGTGCGGCACGTCTACCCAATCGCTCCACACCCTCCGTCCCTCATATGACAAGTGTGCGAAAAGAAAATATTCCTACTCCCAAACCCCAGTATTATATTCTTTTTGCTCAAACCGTCCATCGTTCGACTCACACGCCTATGGCATGCGAATATCCCGCCGTCGGCCGTCACTTCGCTTTCGCAGTTAATTATCACGCAACGCGGCATTTTTGTAGTTTTCGCGGCCGTCCGGCTGCAACAACAGACGCGCGCGGACTGTAAGTAGCGGCGGCATACCTGGCCGCTTTGGCCGGGTTCAGACACGGGAAGTACATACATTTGCGTTATCTATGTATATATATATATAGGACCCAACACCGGGCAGCTCCAACTACCGAGCCCGCCCTGCCCCGTCACACTGTGCCCTCTGCTATACACTTATCAGAGAAACACGTGGAACTTACGTTGGAACTTCGTTATCAGTCTACAATTTAACCCAATTGATTGTAAAAAGTTGTTGGTTGATAAGCAAAATGGCTGCACCATGAGGAGGTGTTCCAACCCGCATCCTGGCTTAAATCCACTGGTTAAACCGTATCTAACCCGTTTGCCCCGAGTTGAAAACCTCACCTGTTTGTGGTCTCGCCTACAGCTAGGCTATTCTGTAAGCTATCTCGACAGCGGAATCCGCGGTGAGATTCGAATTTCGTGCTTTGAAATTCAATCGTATCACGTTCGCAATACGGTTGAATTTCGTAGTATAAAATTCAAATCTCACCGCGGATTCCGTTGTCGAGATAGCTACAGAATAGCCTAGCAGGTCGCATTTTTCAAACGATTTGACAACATTTGGCACACAAGTTCTTTGATTTATTTAAAAAAAATTGTTGAACGCGTTTTTAGGGTTCCGTAGCCGAATGGCAAAAAACGGAACCCTTATAGATTCGTCATGTCTGTCTGTCCGTCCGTATGTCACAGCCATTTTATTCCGAAACTGTTAGCGCTACAGAATTGAAACTTGGTAGGTAGATGTATTCTGTAAACCGCTTTCCGATTTTTAAAACAAAAATAAAAAATATAAAAGTTTAAGGGGGGCATCCCATACATGGAACTAAAACAAAACAATTTTTTTTTCTTCAAACCTATACGTGTGGGTTATCTGTGGATAGGTCTTTAAAAATGACATTGAGGTTCCTAAAATTATTTTTCTCAAAGTCAATCATTTGAAAGATAGGCGCGTCTAAAGTGGTAAAATGTGTGTCCTCCCCCCTCTAACTTTTTTAAGTATGGGAGTGAAAGCTCTAAAAAAAATATATGCTTGTAGATCTCAATTAAAACTAACAATGAAAATTGGTTTGAACGAGATACAGTCAGCAGTTTTAGAGATATGGCGACCGCAAAGATAACTTTGTTTTTCTTACAAACACTATGAAATAACGAATTAAATAAGACCTGTTGCTTTAATTCCCGTCTTTGCAAAAGTATTTGAAAAAATAATCTATGAAAAACTTTATAAATATTTAGAATTATAGATTTAAAAACGGGAATTTAACGTGACTTACGCGATGTCGATATAGCGATCGACATATGTTTCGGCCTCATCCGGAGGCCTTCTTCAGGATCTTGAGTGCGGGGCGCTCGCCGACGCGTTCATCCTCGCACTGCGGGCCGCTGCTCGTGCAGCGCGGGCGGACGGAGCGGGCGGCGGCGGCGGCGGTGGTGGTGTTGGTGGGGGGTGATTATGTGACGAACAACTCCACAAAGTGCCGAATAACATCGGTTGAGAGAGCAGCAACGTACCTACCATACGTCAAGGGGGTCACGGACAAAATTGGACACTTGTTACGCCGAAGATATAGCATCAAGACGATATTCCGCCCCCCCTCACGTGTCAGGCAATTGTTGCGCTCTCCAAAGGATAAGGATCCCCTAGGAGCTCCTGGGGTCTACGTCGTTCCTTGTGACTGTGGTGCAAGCTACGTAGGCGAGACCAGAAGGAACGTGTCCACAAGACTCAAAGAACACATTGCTTCCATGAAGAACGTGGACAGCGGTAGCTCGGCGGTTACAGAGCACGCTCTCACATCTGGGACGACGCACTACATCAGATTTGACAAGGCACGAATTTTGGCGCGTGAAAAGTACTTTGTACCCCGCAAAATCCGAGAAGCCATTGAGAACAGTCGTCGTAGTAACTTCAACAGAGACAGAGGGTGGTACCTGTCACATACGTGGAAAACCGTTCTTCATGGAAAGCACGTCACCAGTGGCAACAGTGAGGAGGACACCTTGAGTTCCGTCTGCCGGTTGGATGAGGTTTCGTCTGAAGAAAACAGCAGTGATGAAGACGAAGCCCTCCAACCTAATCCCGCGACTCCACTATGTACACCGCATCATCACCCCCCACCAACACCACCACCGCCGCCGCCGCCGCCCGCTCCGTCCACCCGCGCTGCACGAGCAGCGGCCCGCAGTGCGAGGCTGAACGCGTCGGCGAGCGCCCCGCACTCAAGGTCCTGAAGGCCTCCGGATGAGGCCGAAACATATGTCAATTGCTATATCGACATCGCGTTTTTATAATAAAATATTTAGAAGATAATAACATATTGACAAATGAATAAAAAGGATTTAGGAAAGGAAAATCAATTAATATTGCCATATATGACTTCTTAGAGCTAGTGATGATGAATATTGACCGTAGAATACCAATACGTGCAATGTAATATGAGCAGGATATGACGAAAGCATTTGATTGTGTAGATCACAATATCTTAATGTATAAATTAGAACGTTAGGAATAAGAGGAAATATGTTAGAGCTCATAAAATCATATTTATCAAAACGAATCCAAATGACGGAAATAGTAAGAGTCAACACAAAAACAAAAACAGAAGATATCTATTTATCAGAGCCACGTAATGTTATTTATGGAGTACCACAAGGAAGCGTACTGGGGCCTCTTCTTTTCCTGTGTTACATAAATGACCTTCCAAAGTGCACGAATCACCCGATGGTACTATTTGCTGATGACAGTACTGTAATTTTAAAGAAACAGGAAGTAGATTATAAATCTGATATTCAAAACACACTTACTGACATTATTAACTGGCTTGACATAAATAATTTAAAAATTAACTTAAGTAAAACTAAGATCATGCACTTTAATCAGAGAATTCCCAAAGATAATTTTGAAATTCAATACTCAAATGACATTATTAATAAATGTGAAGTAACAAAATTCCTAGGTTTATATATAGATAGGCAACTGACATGGAAACACCACATTGACAATCTAGTAAAAAGAATAAATAGTTTAGCATACGCTCTATATCATCTTTCAAAAGTAGTTAACCGTGAGACAGCAATAACTGCTTACCAGGGTACGGTTGCATCACTGTTAAGATATGGGCTTTTTTGGGCTAACTCTGCAAATAAGCACGATGTGTTTCTGGCACAAAAAAGATGCGTAAGAGCAATCATAAATCTTAAACCAACAGATAGTTGTAAGCCACATTTTAAGACGTTGAAAATTTTAACTTTACCTTGTTTATACATCCATGAAATAGCAATATTTATGAAAGAAAACCTTGACCGTTTCGAAACTTTAGCAGACGTGTATAATTTTCATATGAGAAATAGATTAAGACTGTGTAGTAGGCCGTGTAGAACATCTCTCATGAGCAAAAGCGTATTCAGCATGACTCCAAAAATGTATAATAAACTCCTAAAGGACTTAAAGGAGTGCGACTTGGCCAGTTTCAAGAAAAAAATGCGAGATATGTTAATTGAAAAATGTTATTATAGTGTCAACGAATTTTTCAATGATAGACTTTAATATTGGACACACATTTTAACATGATATTTTAACATTTCTATTTATCTATATGTTATATTTTAATAATTTAACTTTTTTATTACACTTATTTTTATTTTTTTTTTCTTTGACATGATATTTGTAATAATTATTGATTTGAAATGCTTAGATTGTAATTTTATTTAAGCTTTCATATTTTTAGTTATTGTTATTATTTGTTAGTATGTAGTTACTTATTATCTTAATATTTGAATGCCTAATGGCTCAGACTGTAATGGGACTACTACAAGCATTATCATCTGTGCATATTTTAATTCACCTACATTCTGCCAAATAAATGATTTGATATTTGATATTTATTTGATTTGAAAAACAAAGTTAATTTTGTAGTTGCGAAAAATCATAGTTACACACAAGGAATACTTAACTGTGTTACGGAACCCTACGAGAGCGAGTCCGACTTGCATTTGACTAGTTTATTTTTATTAGGGAAAATAAAGGGGGAAGGAATATATCGACAAATTTTAGTCAAATTGTATATAATACCTACATGTATCTACTTACTTACTAACCTACATGTACCTACTTACTACTACTACATACATATTATCTATCTACTATCCAATAGACTTGGCTGGCACCGACTTCAAATAGATAAGTGGGTAGCGCTTATAATAATTTAAAGTAATTTATTTTTCGCTTTTGAGTGCCTGTTTGTGGTTATGAAGTCAGTTTTTTTTTTAAACTAACTTATTTTACCCTTTTTAGTGCAAAACAAGTTTTAATTAAATTACATGCATCTATTAAATTTCGTGTCTTGGCCGTTATACACTGACGGATATATACTTTTTAAAAATTCCAAGTATGTACCTATAACGGTTAAGAAGAAACAGATCTGTAAAGTGCGCACATATGTATAGACACACGGACGGATGGACGGACGGACGGACGAACGGACAACAAAGTCTCAAAAAGTGTTCATTTGGTACCCTTTGGGTTCGGAACCCTAAAAAAATTGACTTTAAATGCCGCGCTATAGTGAAAATATTCACTAGTAATAATGATGTCATTAAGGTATCAAAGGACAATGTCCAAAATGGCCCTGTGCAATTAAAGCATCTGACACACACGATAATTAATTGTCTATTTTATTACAATAATTCCAAATACTTTTATAACACGGACTAGTTGTATTCCAAAATGAATATTAAAAAGTATTATTTGCGATTATTAACATTAATTGCCGCCTTATGGCCAACAGAGTACTGAATCACTCTACCACGTTATAAGAGGCACTTCCCTATATTGTTGAAACCCGAATTAAGAAAGCACTGTGTAGCCAACCTAACAACGGAAAGTATGATTTACGTAGTAACTATTATATAATCTGTGGTATTATACTTATAATTTTTTTTTTGTAGTGTTGATTGGTACAAAGTACGTTTATAATTCTGAGTTATTTAATAATGTATGCAGTGTGACTGAAATGGCCGCCATCATCGGCAAACGTCATGTCATGTCAAAAAATCTTAGGTATGTTTAAAAAGTTTGCACCCTAACAAGACTTTGCCCGGTAGAACATTCCTGTGAAGACAAATTATTTATATTTATTTATTATTATAATAACATTTTAATTATGTATTATAATTATTAATATATAATTATTTGTTGAGGGCCCGGTGGCGTAATTGGGACAACAGTCGGCTTTGATGCCGTGGTACCGAGTTCAAACCGCCGTGCACCAATGAATTTTTCGATCGAAAAATATATGTGCGCTTCTCAAAGTTGCCCTCCGGTGAAAGAAAACATCGTTAAGAAACCAACAACCCCCGCATGGTGGTAGGACATATCTAGTGTCCGCCTGGCCAGCTACCACCCTCAAGTTAGAAAATCTGTCGCCAAACATCTAATGTGTTCAGGCAGCTATCCTTGAGAGCCAGTTCCCATTCTAGTCCACTTCTCTATCTTCGACCGCATCATCACTTAGCAACAGGTGAGATAGTGGTCAAACGCTAGCCTATAAGATATTAAAAAAATAAAAATATTAATTATCCCCACCTTTATTTCTATCTCGCTCACAGTTACCGTAAGAATATCTGTCAAAAACCAAAATCAACGAGAAGAAAGATGTAAAGACATTATTCAAGGTCATATTTTTTAGTCTTCAAAAGTATATGCAATAGCAACCTCCATTGTGTATAATCTTCTTGGGACTCTTCTACTAAAACCAGTACATTCTCCTATGTTTGAGGTGTTTATCTCCATATCTCTGGAGATACTTATCAGATCTCGCTAAAATTAAAATGGGACCACCTCGGAAACGTATCCTACCTATTAAAAAAAGAATCATTTGAATCCGTTCACAATTGACGGAGAAATCGCGTAACATACACAAAAAAAAAAAAAAAAAACATACAGACGCATTGAGAACCTCCTCCGTTTTTGTGAAGTCGGTTAAAAATTCCAAAAAGGGCGAGTGGAGGGGGAATAAGCGGGTTAAGCATGCTGTAGCGTTATAATGTGGACGGATTTCCATTTTTAGGGTTCCGTACCTCTAAAGGTAAAAAAGGAACCCATATAAGATCACTTTCTTGTCCATCTGTCCGTCTGTCTGTCTGTCTGTCTGTCTGTCTGTCTGTCTGTCTGTATGTCCGTCTGTCTGTCTGTCTGTCTGTCAGTCTGTCCGTGTGTCACCACCGATTTTCTGAGGAATGGGTTGACCTAGCAAGTTGAAATTTATACCAGATACTGAAATCTACAGTCCCTATAAGGTTTTTTTATTTTTTTTTATTTTTCCTTTACTTGTGCTATAAGTCCTTGCTCTTAACCAAAATTGACAATTCTAGGTCAACCGGAAGTACCCTTTAGGTTTTGGGTCGAAAACCTATAGGGTACTTCCCGTTGACCTAGAATCATGAAATTCGGCAAGAAGCAAGGTCTTACAGCACAAATATAAAAAAAGTTGAAAATTAAATGGTGTCCCCATACATAATTAGTTCTCGCCAATTAAGATAGACCTCTGAGTTATATGAGCGCTCATATAATTTAGAGGTTTAACTTTAATTGGTACTTAGTACCACGCATCGTTGGTCGACTTGATCGTCACCTAGATGATATCCAGGGTCTGACGATGAAGCTGGAAGGTGGCCATGGCATCTCTGTGATAAAATAACGTAACTCTAGTGAGTTTGGGCTCAAATGATTCGTTTTGAGGAGCACTTTACACTTAAATGATAGCCAGGATCTGAAGATGAAGCTGTAAGGTGGCCATGGCATTTCTGTTGTAAAAAAACATAGCCTCACCGAGTCGATTGATTTTCCTTGAAGAGCACTTTACCCATAAACACATCAAACATCCGTGGAATATTTTAAAACATCATGCCTTCTCTTAAATACTTAGGTAGTAGGTAGGTAGTCGGTATCTATACCTACCTACTAAAAAGTTAAAAATAAATTATAGTAAAAAATATTTTTAAAAACAAGCGTTTATCTGGGACAATGAACTAAACAGTTAAAAATAAATTATAGTTTAAAAAATCTAAAAAACACACTTTTTATAGAAAACCGAACTAAAAAATAAAAAATAAATTTAAATTAAGAATAGTCAAGAAGAATCAAGAATCAAAGCATTTATTCAGTATGTAGGCAGTATAAATATACGCACATATCGACCTCTCTGGGATGAAACGTAGTAAAAGCCAAATGGCCATTTTTCAGTACGGCCGAAAAACAAAAATGGTAAAGTTTATTTCTGGTATATCTTTTGATTTATTTAATCTGTAATAAACCACTATAGCTCATTAAGCTTAGGTTTTCGAGTTGTTTGCTAAATAGAAACTCAAAATAACGTACATTCATTAGTTCCAGAGATGGCATGGCTTTTACTACAAAAATAAAAGTTGTAAATGGCTTCTACGACATTTTTATTCTAATTGGCGACTGTAACCTTTTTTTTATTAAGTGGTATAAGATGTCACAATATGTTTCATCAAAGATATTATCGAATTAAAAGACAATTGTAACAAGGAGAAAGTGTAATTTAGTGTATTAAATGCAGAACACATTAATTACCAAAATCATATAATTTAAATGTTTTTCATTATATAAAAGTAATATTGTACTTTTTCTGACAAACACTAATAAAATTATCAAACTAAAATCAATATAACCTCTAAACTATGCAAAATAGGCAGTAAATCGAACCTAGTAATAATAATATTTTAATTTACTGTTTTATTAAACTACGAGATACAACTGCGCACTGTGCACACACGAAAGCAGGTAAGTATTCAACAAAAACATAGCTTAAAACAAATTGATATCGTAAAATAATCATCATCATCAGCCTATCCCTGTCGACTGCTGGACATAGGTCTCACTTATGGCACGCCACTGAGCTCGATCTTCAGCTTATTGTTTCCAGCCACTGCCAGCCAGCTTGCGTGTATCATCGCTTCATCTAGCTGGAGGGCGCCCTACACTACATTTGGCGAGACGCGGTCTCCAGTCTAAAACCAATAACTGTTGGGGTAGACCCCAACGGTTATTAGTTCTACGACAGATGTGACCAGCCCACTGCCACTTTAGCTTGCTAATCCATTGAGCTATGTCGATAACTTGGGTTCTCTAATGGATGACTTCATTTTGAATCCTTCAACAAGACTCCGAGCATAGCCTCCTCCATAGCTCGCTGAGCGACTTGAAATTGGTGAAACAGTTGCACTGTCAGAGTTCACGTCTCAGCCCCGTTAGTAACAACAGGTGGACGCACTTGTTAAAGCCTTTCGTCTTTAGGGTTTGTGGTATGGGCGACGAAAAGACTCGACGAAGTTGTCCAAATGCTGCCCATCTCAGTTGTATCATTCTGCGAGCTTCCTTCTCTAAGTTATTTCTACCCAACTGCAAGATTTGGCTTAGGTAGATAGACGTATCCGTGAACAACTTCGAGAAGAACTCCATTTAAAGCAGTCGGGGCCGGAATAACATGTTCGTTGAACATGATCTTGGTTTTATCCAAGTTCATACGGAGACCGATGCGTGGAGAAGAATCAGCTAGAGTGAATAAAAAGTATGAACTAATAACTAAGTATAAGACTTTCGGCATCGATAGCGCTAACCAAGACTATAACCGTCTTACAAGCCGAAACAAACGGACTGTTACTGTCTGCGCAAGCAGTGTCCATAAATCAGTTTTAATTCGAAAATGATCAAGATAAAGTCTGTTTAGAATTTGTCACTGATAGTGCAGCCACTTTATACATACTCAGGAGACCTACAACAAGATCAAAAGTAGTGGCGAAATGCCACGATACTCTGCAAACACTGGCAACCGAGTATAACGTTAAGGTAAGATGGACGAAAAGCCATGCATCATGTGCTAGCAATATCACCGCTGACATACTTGCTTCAGAAAGAATGACACAACAGGTAAGCGACGATGTGATGAAGCTTTGTAGACCGCTAGCAATGGAAGTCAGAGACCTATTACGTTGTCATACCGAAAATGAGCAGCAAAAGTTGTGGGACAGTGTGGACATGACAAGCTGTAAATATACAAAAGCAACTTTTCCGAATTTAGACGGCAAAGTTACAAACAGATTGCTAATATTACAAAGACGTGATATTCGTATACTACATAGTAGGCCTCATCACGGAATACTGTAATCTAAATTATCACCTCTACATAATTGGCGCCACAGATAGTCGTCCTCTGTGTCAAGGCATCAAGGTGCATGCTTGAAAAAGAGACTGTGACACATGGGATCTCACAGTGCCCGGTCTTGGATGAGATAATAGCCACAGTCAAGTTATACGACCGAGATACAGATGAAGAATACCAGACGCGGCAACCACAACGATAAGTATAAACAGTATCACTATTACTATCATCATCATGGCTATCTGCCTTAGCACTGCCACTGCACACAAACTCATCCACAGCTTGCAAGGCTTGGCAGCTGCTGGAAACAAAGAACTAAAGATCAAGCTCAGTTGCGTACCATAGGTGAGACCTATGTCCAGCAGCAGACAGAGATAGGCTGATGATTGTATTAAGACATTGATTCGTTTTAAGCTATGTTATTGTTAAATACTTACCTGTTTTCGTGTGTGCACAATGCGCAGTTTTATCTCGTACTTTAATAAAACAGAAAATTAGAAGATTTTCATTACTAGGTTCAATTTACTGCCTATTTGGCATAGTTTAGAGGTTGTGTTGATTTTATTTTGATAATGTTATTAGTGTTTGTCAGAAAAAGTACAATATTACATTTATATAATGAAAAATATTAAAATAATATGATTTTGGTCATTAATGTGTTCCTCATTTACAACACTAAATTTCACTTTCCTCTTATTAAAATTGTCTTTTAATTCGATAATCCCTTTGATAAAACCAATTATGAAGTCTTATGCAACTTAATAAAAAAAGGTTACAGTTACCAAGCTGAAAAAAAAAGACGAAAAAGCCATTTACAACTTTTTTTTTGTAGTAAAAGCCATGCAATCTCTGGAACTTATTAATGTAGGATATTTTGGGTTTCTATTTAGTAAACAAATTTTTTAATTTGTTTACTAAATAGAAGGTTTTTACCTTAGCTTAATGAGATAATATAGTGTTCTAATCTTTAATAAACATTATAGATTAAGTGAATCAAAAAATATACAAGAAATAAACTTTACTATTTTTGTTTTTCAGCCGTACTGAAAAATGGCCTTTTGTTACTACTTTAATAAAACAGAAGATTAGACAATTTCCATTACTAGGTTCAATTTACTGCCTATTTGGCATAGTTTAGAGGTTGAGTTGATTTTATTTTGATAATTTTATTAGTGTTTGTCAGAAAAAGTACAATATTACATTTACATAATGAAAAATATTAAAATAATATGATTTTGGTCATTCATGTGTTCCTCATTTACAACACTAAATTACACTATCCTCTTATTACAATTGTCTTTTAAATCGATAATCCCTGTTATAAAACCAATGATTAAGTCTTATGCAACTTAATAAAAAAAAGGTTACAGTTAACAAGCTGAAGAAAAAAGACGTAGAAGCCATTTACAACTTTTTTTTTTGTAGTAAAAGCCATGCAATCTCTGGAACTAATTAATGTAGGTTATTTTGGGTTTCTATTTAGTAAACAACTCAAAAACCTTAGCTTAATGAGATATAGTGTTAATATATAATAAACATTGTGATGTTGTGAACATGATTAAGTAAATCAAAAAATATACAAGAAATAAAATGGCCTTTTGTTTCTACGTTTAGTCCTGAAGGGGTCGATATAATGTCTTTTACACTTTCATGCAGATTAAATATTTATATAGATAACCTGAGAAAAATGTGTATAAGCCGTAATAAGCCAAATAAAAATGCGTCATGCTCTTTAAGACCAAAGTTAGCATTACTTTTCAATAGTCTCTTAGTAATAAAATGGTCGTACAAGCCATATTTTTAAAAGTCGTGGATTTTACGACGTAAATTGACATCGTTTATTTCTAATTTTTTACTTCAAAAATTGACGTAAAAGCCATATTTGATAATCTTGTGTCTTTTATTACAAAAAGTTAAAAAGTATTATTTTCTTACATTTTATTATATTACGTCGTATTAACCATGACACGAAAAAATATGTCTCTTACTTCAGATATTTGAATTTTTTTTTTAAAGTTGCTTATTACGACATTTTAAAACAAGAAACCCGGGTTTAGAGAGGGATTCGTAGCGTGTTGTTAAAGACATTTTTTTGCGAATTTGAACATTTTAAATATACAGATCGATAGAGCGCGCGATTCTGACTAAGAAACCGCTGAAAACAGATTTTGGTCAAAATGGCTTTTACGACGTTTCATCCCAGAGGGGTCGAATACACGTCAAAATCATAAATCATAAAATAAATCATAACCAATTATCAAGTAAACATAGCAAAAGCAGAACTTAACGCTTTGAATTAGAAAAAAAAAATAATGATAGATAAGTCGTGTTAAAAAGTTCAATAAATATAAATTAATAATAGTGCGAATAAAAAAAAAATATTTTATTTTTAAAAAGCGTGGGGTGCTTTTAAGATATTATCAAAATGATAATCACTCTACTCATATCTGTCAATTAAATATTTATAACTATTGACGCCATGCACCTCACGATTTTTTTAGATATAGCGATAAGACCACCCTTATCGCTTGGAGCGATCTTTACCAGAAAACCTTTGGATGGACAGAATTTCGCATATAAATATTGCAGGGAGGGTGTACAGCTACAAAGTTGTATAATTCATTAAATACATATACATATATACACATGCAGTATATACAGACATACATATTATATATAACCATATACATATATATTAGTATATACACATACATAAAATACTACAGGATAAATACATATTTATGCAATTAACTAGCTGACCCGGCGAACTTTGTACCGCAAATATAAATAAACTGTCCAAGTGCGCCCGCCAGTCAGAGCCGCACAAGCAGGGTTCCGATTGTACAACATTTGCCGGAAAATATGTTTCTTGTATGGGAACCCCCTTTAATTTTTAATTAAATTAAGTTTTTATTATTTGATCTTGCAGCCATTGCAATACACACCATGAGTAAATTTCAAGTCTTTATAATCTTTATCTATTAAAGTTTGTAAGATCGAGCATAAAAAGCCTCAAAACCACGTTTCTTGTATGGGGACCCCCTTTATTGTTTAATTAAATTTTGCTTGTATCGGTTTTTATACACTAATAGCGAATACCCATGTATGGAAGCGCTATAATGAAAACCATCAAAATATGTCAATACAATGACAAAAAATTCTGAACGGACCGAGTATGACAACCTGGGACAACCATCAAAATTCAAATTATGCCAGTAATGTGGATATTTATTATGATGTCTATTCAAAAAACTTAAAACGTGCTTCAAATTTCAATTTGATAGTAGTGGAACAGAGTCTACCCTACCGTACCGAAGGGACGAACGTCAAATGTTTGACAGGAAAGTTGGTAGAACAGTTTATATATATATATAGGAAAATGAAATTGTTGTTTTTACTACCTTCCTGGCTATTTTTCCATATTTGCTCACCGTTTAAACCTTCCCTGGACTACGACAAACATTTTAAAACCAAAATCAGCCAAATCAGCCCAGCCGTTCTCGAGTTTTAGCGAGACTAACGAACAGATATATCTATATTAATACTATAAGAATCTTTGTCCTGACATACTGACTGACTGACTGACTCACTGACAGACAACGCACAGCCTAAACCGCTAGTCGTAGAGACTTGAAATTTGGAGGGTATATTTATCTTAGTACGTAGGGGTTTACTAAGAAAGGATTTTTCAAAATTCACCCCTTAAAGGGATGAATTGGGGGTTCAAAGTTTGTATGGAGAAACAAGATTAGATAGTCTTTTCTATCTGAAACTTCACACAAGTGCTTCAGTACAAAAATAAGTAAATACGAGTTTCAGGTTTTTTAGAAATTCTACCTTTAAAAGGGTGAAATGGGGTAACAAAGTGTGAAAATCAATATTTTTTCGGATTACGCTAAAACTTGGCATGCAGATAATTATTACAGCGTTAGTTACCTTTGAAAAAGGATTTTTCAAGTTTCCCCGCTGAAGGGGATGAAATGGGGGTTCAAAGTTTCTATGGAGAAACATTATTAGATAGTCTTTTCTATTCGAAACTTCACACAAGTGCTTTAGGACATAAATAAGTAAACATGTGTTTTAGGTTTTTTAGAAATTCCACCCCTAAGAGGGTGAAATGGGGTAACAAAGTCTGAAAGTCAATATTGTTTTGGATTGCGCTGAAATTTGGCATACAGGTGGTTATTATGACGTTAGTATCAGTTAAGAAAGGATTTTCTAAAATTCACCCCTTAAAAGGATGAAACGGGGGTTCAAAGTTTCTATGGAGAAACAACATTAGATAGTCTTTTCTATTCGAAACTTCACACAAGTGCTTCAGGACATAAATAAGTAAACACGTGTTTTATGTTTTTTCGAAATTCCTCCCCTAAGAGGGTGAAATGGGGTAACAAAGTGTGAAAATCAATATTGTTTCGGATTGCGCTGAATTTTGGCATGCAGATAGTTATTACGACGCTAATTATCTCTGAGACAGGATTTTCCAAAATTCACACCTGAAAGGGATGAAACGGGGGTTCAAAGTTTGTATGGAGAAACAAGATTAGATAGTATTTTCTATTCGAAACTTCATAAAAGTGCTCCAGTAAACAAATAAGTAAATACGTGTTTTAGTTTTTTTTGAATTTCCACCCCTTAGAGGGTGAAATGGGGTATCAAAGTGTGAAAATCAATATTGTGTCCGGTTGAGCTGAAATTTGGCATGCAGATAGTTATTACGACGTGAGTTCTCTTTGAGAAAGGATTTTTCAAAATTCACCCCTGAAGGGGATGAAACGGGGGTTCAAAGTTTGTATGGAGAAACAAGATTAGATAGTCTTTTATATTCGAAACTTAACACAAGTACATAAGTAAGTAAATACGTATTTCAGGCTCTTTGGAAATTGCACCCCTAAAATGGTGAAGTGGGGTAACAAAGTCTGAAATCAATATTGTTTCGGATTACGCTGAAATTTGGCATGCAGATAGTTATTTTGACTTAGGTATCCGCTAAGAAAGAATTTTCAAATTTTACTCTTCATGGGGATGAAGTGGGGGTACAGAGTTTGGATAGTCATTTTATTCGATATTTCAGACAAGTACTTCTAAGTATATAAATAAGTAAATACGAGTTTCAGACTTTTTCAAAATGCCACCCTAAGAAGATAAACTGGGGTAACAAAGTCCAAAAATCAATATTGTTTCGGATTGCGCTGAAATGTAGAATGCAGATAGTTATTACGACGAAGGTATCCGCTCAGGAGGGATTTTCTAAGATTTCCTCCCGGATACTGAACAGGGATTTAAAGTTTGTATGGCGAAATAAGATGAGATAAAGTACGTGTTGTAGGATTATTTGAAATGGGGTAGGTAACAAAGTCTGAAAATTTGGGTTTTTCGGTTTTTATAAATATGAATCCCGAATTGCCTTAGTCACGCAATAACATGAAAACGAGTGAACCGATTTGGCTAATTCTTATTTTATGTATTTAATGCTAGAATCGTTTTTACAAAAGAAAAGTTTTAAGTAAATAAAATAAGTTTTTAACGCGGGCGAAGCCGCGGGGCCCTTCTAGTTTTATATAAGAGACTAGTTGACCCAGCGTACTTCGTACCGCGAATATAAATAAACTGTCCAAGTGCGAGTCAGACCTGCACACGCAGGGTTCCGATTGAACAATATTTGCCGGAAAAATACGTTCCTTGTATGGGGATCCCCTTTAATTTTTAATTTAATTTATTTCTTATTATTTGATCTTGCAACCATTGCAATACACACCATGAGTAAATTTCAAGTCTTCATCTATTAAGGTTTGTAAGATCGAGCATAAAAAGCCTCAAAAACTCGTTTCTTGTATGGGGACCCACTTTATTATTTAATTTTATTTTGTTTATATCGGGTTTTTTATACACAAATAGCGAATACCCATGTATGGATGCGCTATAATGACAACCATCAAAATGCGTCAATACAATGACAAAAAATTCTGAACGAACCAACAATGAGAACCTGGGACAACAATCAAAATTCAAAATATTAATATTTAAATACCTATGCGATAATCCGAGTAATGTGGATATATTATGTTGTCGGTTCAAAACCCTTAATTTAAATTTTAATTCGAGAGTGGAACAGAGTCTACCCTACCGTACCGAACGAAGGGATAAACGTCAAATGTATTACAGGAAAGTAGGTAGAACAGTTTATATGTGAAAAATGAAATTGTTGTTTTAACTACCTTTCTCGAAATTTTTCCAATATTTCTCACCGTTTAAACCTTCCCTGAACTACGACAAATATTTCAAAACCAAAATCAGCTAAATCGGCCCAGCCGTCCTCGAGTTTTAGCGAGACTAACGAACAGCAATTGCTTTTTAAATATAAGAAGAAGATTAAGAGATAAATAGTGCTTGAATACCAAATGTTTAAAGACTTGCGGAGACTGTGCTTGTCTAATTGATGCAGGGAGATCGTTCCAAAGGCGAACAGCTAGCATCGAGAACGATTTGTTGTAGAATAGTGACGTGTAAGGTTGTTGAGGCGTATTTCATTGTAGAGTATGCTGTGAACAAATAGGATGCGACTTCGAAACACGAACAAATTCCAAGTATTCTTTTAGGTAAGATGGAGTTAAAGGAAGGAAAAGGATTATTACAAAGGAAAGTAAAAATATGCATATTCCTGTGACGGCGAATTGGTAACCAATTAAGCTTTTTTCGGAATTTGGAAATATGATCATATTTCCGAAGACCGAAAATGAAGCGGATACAAACATTTTGTAATCATTCTAACTTGTCTAGTTGCTCTTCTGTTACATCTGGGTAGCATGCATCTGCGTAGTGTAGAATAGGTAAAAGAAGTGATTATGCTAACGCAGTTTTGGTGGTGATAGGAAGGAAATTACGTAGTCTTCTGAAAGATGATGCCGAAGCAAAAATTTACCGACTGATTGCAGCAATTTGCGGCTTACAAGATAGTTGGCTGTTTATAAATTATGCAGAGATTTTTAACCTACTTATTAAAACTGACTGGGGCGCAAATCAGAAATTACCTAATTTCTGATTTGGTCAGTGGGAGCCTGAACCAGTCAATCTTTTAGATTATACGCGAACTCCCAATAACAATGGTTTGCGTCCACATTTATTTTCTGTTCGCTTGATTCGTAAGATATATTTGTTACTTGTTATTTTGACCTAAAAATAGAATTTGTAAGTACTTAATGCATTCGATTCGATTCAGTCGCTTGATCTGCGTGTAGCGTAACAGAACTCTTTATCGTTAATACCCAAAATGAACAAAGATGGAAAACCAATATTTCGAAAATGCTGTTTTCGTATTCGGCTACAAGTATTTTTGCAGATATGGGCCTGTTATAAAATAGTAAGTACTTTATTATTGTTAAATACCGGCTGTAATTCACGTACCTTTAGTCGAATTTTCTCGACCTAGGTTTCGAGCGAGTCCGTCGTTCTTCCTCAAGAGTGAATAGTTGCTAATTTAATTACCTATTTATTATCCTGTCCTACTAATATAAACCGTAACGTTTCTGTACAGTGTTCAAATTCAAGTTCAAGATATTTATTAACATAGCAAGCGAGTGCATCAGCTGGTCATCACAAAAACTATCGATTGCGCGATGCAGAATCTCATACAAATATACTCAGAGGCTATATTTACATAGAGGACTATGTGACATACCTAAATTATTGCTATGTAGATGACATTATATTTTAGACATTTTTTTTTTTTTTTTAATTTATTTTTAGAACAGATGTAATAATGTACAAGGCATGTGATTTATGTAGTCTTAATTGGTAAATGGAAGGACACAATAATAATTGCCTTATCTAATAATCTTGCCCCTAGATCCTGTACTAGGATAACCTGTGTCGCAGGATCTAGTGACATCCTTTATACAGACATATTATATTTTAGCAGACGCAAAGATAAATGCTTGAAATTTTGTTACGTTATGTTTTGTTGGTTATTGTGTATGTGTGTGGTTTGGGTGGTTGTGTGTGTGTGTGTGTGTGTGTGTGTGTGTGTGTGTGTGTTTGTGCGTGCTGCGTGCGTGTGTGAGTGATAATAATACTCAAGAAAAAAAAATGATTTAGTGAAAGCAGTATATTTGCAGCGAGTCCGAGATTGCCTCGGAGTAATACGTTGACGTATAACAGCCTGATCCGCCTTTTGTCATCCTAATTCAATGTGTTTTTTACTGTGGAGTTTGGAGGAGACGGATCAGATGGTTGGATGTTTTCATGGATGTTGGATGATTTTAAGCAAACATAACAAACGGATTAGGATAAAATTTGGCGTACGGAGAGTGTATAACCTGGATTATTATATAGGACACTTTTAAAAGCGAACGCGGGATGCACTTTTCCATACAAATGTATTCCCCCGTTTTCTCCCTGGAAAATGCTTCTAGAGCAAAATCTAATTTTATCAAGGTCTGCTGTAGCTACGCCCCGCCCCTATCATTTGCTTTTTTGACCAACCAATTGCAAAAAGAAATATAAGCGTTTTAATATTCTCTTTAAGATTTTTGAAGGGTCATATTTCTATTTGCAATTGGTTGGTCAAAAAAGCAAATGATAGCTAGCTACAACAGATCTTGATATTTTGTAGAAACATTTTTTTCTCTAGAAACATTTTCCAGGGAGAAAACGAGGGAATACATTTGTATGGAAAAGTGCATCCCGCGTTCGCTCTTAACGCGGACGAAGCTGCAGGGCGCAGCGAGTATTATTAAATGCAAGTTATCTATGTTCGGATAAACCAAAGATTGCTGGAATGTCTCTGGGATAAACCGATGCGTCATCTCATTGGTTTGTAGAGTTATTGACGTTGTAAATATGTTTTTACCATGCCACTCGATAAGAGCACTTGATTAATTGATACACAATCGAATAAAACGCTCCTTTAGCAAATGAGTAAAGAAAAGGCTTTTAGTCACTCAGTGAATAAAAACATTTTGAATTTGGAACAAGCACGAAATACGAATTATGTACAAAAATTATAAAAATTTAAATAAAACTTGCTGGCTGCCTAGATATATAATTCAATTAAAATATATATATATACATCTATATATATATATATATATATATATATATATAGATGTATATATATATATATATATATATATATATATATATATATATATGTAAATTATGTATATATATACAAAAATAGTCAAATTATAATATTGCAAATGCTGAAACAGATGACTTAATGCTAACATAATATTGTTTAAGTGACAATTAATCATTTTTAACATGAGCTAATAAAAATTACACAGTGATTGAGCACGTCTGATATCAACTGGTAGATCATTCCAGAGATGCACAGCTTGCACAGAGAATGACGCATCATAAAAGTTAGTATTATTTGCCGGAATGTTGAGAACTAAGTTTTCCGATGACCTAAGAGAAAGGGTGTTGGTGGAAGAGAGAAACTGGAAAAGTTCTTTTAAATAAATGGGAGCGATTGAACAATATGGTATAAAAGTATATATTATGTTACTCTTTGATATAAGTAGAAGGGAAAGGATATGAATACCACGAAGCAAGTAAAACTTTTTGTTAATGTGTAGCTTTGGTAGCTAGCTACTAAGACAGCAGTTGACATGACACATTAGCATGTAATGATGATCAAGCTAAAGCACCGGTGACATGCGACTTGCGATATATGGACGAAAGTATTATTAGAGGCGATGTTGCAAAAGTTTCAGTTTAAAATCTCAGTTTAAAACATCCTTCTAATTCCTACTTTCCTACTTATATTATAAACGTGAATGTTTGTAAGAATGTATGAATGTCTGGATGTATGTTTGTTGCTCTTTCACGCAAAAACGACTTAATATATTTTAATGAAACTTTACAATAATATAGCTAACATATCAGAATAACACATAAGCTAAAATCTATAAAGATATAGTGTAAATTATTCAAAATATAACGAGAAGTGTCAAGTAAGTGGGAAAAACTGCCATCTGCGAGCTATTCTGGCGTGCGCCGCAAAAACCGTTGGAGTTACACGTATATAATGTATGATGGAAATGCTTATCTTAAATAGTCCCACAAAAAAGCCTCCAACATCATATACCTATATTTTATGTGTAAGACATTATCGCCAAAATAGTGAACCATAAATACAATAAATAACCAGTCAAGTGCGTGTTGGGCCACGCGCAGTGTAGGGTTCCGTAGTAGTCCGTTATTCAATGCAAGTCTTTACCCGTTATAAACAAGCAACTAGGTACTCCGTCTTTGTCACTTTAAAGGATATTGAATTCTAAGAATATTTTAATATTGTATATTAATATAATTATTTCTAAGAATATTGTATTTGGTACAAAATTATCCAACACCCTAGTTCAACGACTATTACTGCTAAACTAATAAAGTTATCTTAACCGCTATAGTTTTCCTTTAAAGTTCATAAAATGTGCTATTATTACGAATTTGTCGAGATTTTTCAAGCCAGCAGTTTAGCTTTTAGAGGGGGGGAGGGGACGCCCTACTGGAACAAAAAATTGCACTTTAAAGTTTAATATCTCGTAAATACGAGATATTAAACTTTAAAGTGCAATTTTTTGTTCCATTTGGAGCATTTAATCGAAAAATTGTATTAGGGGATACTATATAGGGGAGCTACCCTAAAAAAAATATTTTTCACAATTTTATTTCAGCACTTTGTCGGCGTAATTTATATACATACCCCCAAAAAATTACAGCTTTCTAGTAATAACGGTCTCTTAGCAAAACCTCGGACAGACAGACATACAGACGGACATAACGAAACTATAAGGGTTCCTTGTCAGGACTACGGAACCCTAAAAAAGGTAAATTTACTATTACAAACTTATCATTTGTAATTGGTGCAATACATTTTCTATGGATCGAACTACAAAGTTAAGTTTGTCGCTGTACGGAAAACTCGGTGGGCGAGTCCAACTCGACTTGACCGTTTTTATTTCTCCTTTCAGATGGCCGATATCGCCTTGATATTATTTCTGGTAATAATTCTGGGTGGGGCGACCCGCAACTTCAGGTACCCATTGAGCACGCACTTTGATGAACTACATGTTATCGTGCTCGTGGTGGTGGCTTTAACAGTTGATGCCATTTTCATGGTGTTATTGAGTGTTGGCCTTTGTAAGGTAAGTAATTACATATTTAAATATATACACAGGTTATGTAGGACTCGCTGCCTGAAAGGCAGGATACCGCACTAAAAACCTGGGGTGAGCCGTCATCCACCATGGTGGGGCAAAATGGGGTTGCGCTAGCATTCACCAAATTGGCCCTGTGGCAGACCCAAATAGGCCTCTGCCGCTGCCGAGGGCTAACATTGCTCACCAAGGTCAACACTCAACCATCGGGGAGTGCAAGCCGTTGAAGAATCCCCCGTCTCTCCAACAGTTACCCCACAATGACCGAAGAGTGTGGCACCTGGTCCCACATCCTCCGTCCCTCTGATGACAGGAGTGTGAAGAGCAAATAGCCCTACTCGCACACCGTCCGCTGTTCCACTCGCATGCCAGACTCGCTTACCACCAGTGTATTTTGTTTTTTTTTTTCACCTAGCGCAATAATGGTCAAGCCCAGCCTATAAGATATACACAAATCTACATAACAACATGAGACAAGCAGACGTTTCCTTTTGCGGCAATCCATTGATGATCTAACTTTAGATGGATAGATTGATAAAATGCTTTTAGATTGATAAACACACAATGTAACAGAGAAAGATACATAACACTAAACTTACTGCTATAAGTAAAATTAATGCAAAGGGCGGTCTTATCGCGTAAAGCGATTTCTTCCAGGCATCCGAATAGTATAGAGTATTACGAAACTAAAGGACGATGGTGTAGTGATACTATACAGGGTGATTCAGTACCTATCGATGGATCAAACGAAGCAGGGTGGTAGAGGACATCACTTCGCATCTGTTGAACCCCCATGTATGTTCTTGTTCTGCCATATTGGATAGTTTATGAGATATGATTTTTTTTTTAATGTTTTTGCCTTTCACCCCTTTGTTTCACAAACATTTTTTTTCTGCTCAACTCTTTACGCTAGGACGATATTTTTTGTGTAATCGTAGGTTAATAATTGACCTAACAAATGGTATTACTATTATTTTACTAGAAAAGTAAAAAGCTATTGCATAGCTTCTATCACGGGCCTTGAGCGTGGAGACCGAATCCAGAAATTCCGTAACGAAAATAAAACCTAACACCCCAACGAACCTCATTTTTTAAGCCTTAGCGTAGTAGAGATAAGGTCGTCTTTGGTTTCACACATCATTCAATTTAATAGTAAAAATTGATAACATGAATCACTTGCGTGTGTTAACGGTGTACAACGCCATCTATCGGATTTCATCCCCACTTCACATGTAGGGGAGCTACCCTAACCGCTTATATACCCCTCGGACCGGCTTATTTTGATTTAGTCTTCTCGTTCCTTTTTCAAATATAAATTCCGATTTCTAATTTCAAATTATGTCAAGGGTGAACAAGTCCTCGGAACTTTACATAATTCCTCCTTGTTAAACACTCACTGCCTTCATACATGTAGCCGTGACACAGATAGGTGTATAGGTATTTATCATCTATGTACAATAGTGAATATCTGTACTCTGTCTCTATCTGTAAATATGAATAAACAAAGTGCATTTATTAATGAAAAAGTCACGAAACGTGAACGACGTGAAATAAAATGAGTGAGTACTCTATATACATACATTTTATCATTATTAATTTGAAAATAAATAATGATCCACAAGAATCCACAACAAAATATGGGACCACCATTGACGCGGTATTTTCCAGATAAAAATACCGCATCAATGGTAAGAAACATAAGTTTGAGACTTGATATCTAAATAGATATCAAGTCTCAAACTTATGTTTCTTATTTCAGTTACCATAAACCTATAGTTTCAATGATAAATATTCCTGAATAACCTACATGTATTGATTAAGACAATAAAAATATTTTGAACAATATTAACTTCTAATTTATTTAATAAAAGAAAAAACATTGTTTTTTTATCGGTCACCACACTCAAAAAGTGTAACTTGAATTAATATCAAAGAAAAAAAAATACTGCATAAATAAAAAAATGCTATGCAATAGCTTTACCGCGGCAGTCCCCGAGTGCCACACGTCTTTTTTTTCATACCTATTTTAAAACTTCAGTATTTATCTAGCTACAACCTCTACAAATTTTATTTACCTAAACTCAACAAATCTGCCCATTCTTTCATAGATGTTTAGATCCAATAAGTAGGTATAGGTTGCATCGGCCCACCAGTTTAAATTCGCTCAGCAAGCTATGGAGAGAGCTATGCTCGGTATTTCTCTGCGGGATCGAATCCGGAACAAAGTGATTCGCCAGAAAACTAAAGTTATTGTCATAGCTCAACGGATTAGCAAGCGGCAAAGTGGCAGTGAGCTGGTCATATCTGCCGCAGGACTGATAACCGCTGGGGTAGACTTGTCCTAGAGTGGAGACCGCGAATCGGCAAACGTAGCGTAGGACGTCATGTGACCAGGTGGAGCGACGACATACGCAAAGCGCTGGGCAGTGACTGGAAGAGAAGAGCCGAAGATCGGGCTCAGTGGCGCATCTTGGGAGAGGCCTACGTCCAGCAGTGGACTGACACAGGCAGATGATGATGACCCGTGGGAAGCCGATACGGGCCGCTAGTTAAACGATATTTTTGCTAATTGTTTGTCTTGTTTTATTTTTTCAGAAAAATATTCGCAGTCTGCAAGTATTCTTTTACTACAGCATATACATGGCAATAGCTGGCGCAGCTTTTGCTATTGGAATGGTCGTCTATATAATATCACCAGCAATAATAGATGGTACAGCTTTGCTGATTGCAGCTGTCGTTGGCGGGTTGATTAATACTGGTACGTACTATATTCATTAAAGGCAATGTCAAAGCATTTATTCTGTAAAATGTAAGTAAAGTTTTATAAATAATTCTTAAATCAAAAATTTAAAACCACCCCCGACCCATTTGTATACGTGTAATTTTGTTCATTGAGACCATTACAATGAACCTAAATACGACGCCTCAGACGAGGAGTTGAGAGTATTCTGCCTACGAACAAAAAAAACACGGAAGAATTTCTTCAAGGAAGCTATGCGAAAATGTTGACCCAATGTCACGAACAAAATCGCGCGTCCTCGTAACTACTCGGAAGTACTCGGAACTCAGTCACTGATTAAGCTAACAATGTGTTCCAGTTAAAAATCGATCTTATTTTTTGGTGAATTGGGTTTAATTTTCCACAACTCGTACAAGGCACATTTGGTAAGCACCGCCTACCAAGGCACAAACTGTGTTGGGTCATTTTGTATCGCTAGGAATTCTTCCGTGTTTTTTTTGTTTGTAGTATTCTGCAGATTCAAGGATTTGTCTCAGCATTACGTCAAGTTTACCATATTTTGGCAAAATCATTCAAGTAACAGGATACTGAATTTCAATTTGGTTGGTTTTAACCTACTTTAATTTTTTTTTAATATTCTTACGTAAACGATTGGATGACAGCTGAACGGTTCATTACTTTTTTTTTTCTAATTCAAAGCGTTAAATTCTGCTTTTGCTATGTTTACTTGATAATTGGTTATGATAATTGATTTATTTTATGATTTATGATTTTGACGTGTATATGTGCGTATATTTATACTGCCTACATACTGAATAAATGCTTTGATTCTTTGATTCTTTGATCAAATTAATACATTGGATTGGCTAGTGTAAAAAACGACGGCAGCAGAGTGACGGTGCGCAGAAGCGCCATTTTGATCTTTTTAACAGACGAAAAAAAAACGGAGGAGGTTATCAAGTCGACGAGTATACTTTTTTTTTATGTATGACCACGCATAACTTTTTACAAAGTAGTCTGATTTAGATAATTCTTTATTTATTGGAAAGGGTATATACCCCCAAGGGGGTCCCATTTAAATTTTAACGAAATCGGTCGAGCCGTATTGAATAAATCACAAAAATAATGGATAAAAGTATCATTATTTGGATGATTTTATCATATCATCAATGTATGTCAACAAACACTGGAAAAAACAAAGAGCCGAAAATCGGGCTCAGTTGCGTGTGTTGAGAGAGTCATATGTCCAGCAGTGGACTGATACCGGCTGATTATGATGATGATATTTTACAGGTGGTACCATTTAATCATCATCCATTTAACCATCGAGATATGTTCAGTATCTCCAGAGATATGAAGATAAACACCTCAAACTTAGTATTGAAATTGACTAACGTGACGTTGGAAGTTGGTTCGTTTAGTTTTTTATGTGAGCTTAAATTTTTTTTATTTTTATTATAGAGCATAAATGTTCTATAAAACAATTGTCTAGGCCAGGGGTAAGCAATGACGCCTGCTTTTAACATAGTAGATTACGGTCACAAAAAATTATAAAATAAAACTTTTTAACAAAAAAATTAAACCGCCGAAAAAACCGAAAAGCAAAAAATAATTAAACATTTTTATTTAACCTTAATAACGAAGTTCTTAAAATACTGTTAGTATACCCAAGTATATATTTTTGTAATTGTTTTGAGTTTTTACTAAACATAATAACTAAGTTCTTAAACTAATGTAAGTATGTATACCTAAGTAATTTTGAGGCGTGTTGATGCGTATCGATTCATCAATTGAATCGATACGCATTGATCAACATAAACAAGAATGATGTTAGTTTGATTTTATTCGAAATAACCAAATTTTCCGGCAGCTCTAAATGAGAAATACAATTAGTATTTACATTATTCAGTGTTATTTACTTGTTTGTTTTGCGTTAATATGAAACTGATAAGACACGTTAATACAAATTATACAAATCTGAAATTGTACATATTTAAACGATTTTATATGTATTTATGGATAAGAATGTAGCTCCATAGAAAATGGCCCAATATAATAAATAAAACTGGCCAAGTGCGAGTCAGCATCGCGTCTCTTATCGCACACTTAGGGAGGGTTCCGTACAATACGAAACATAACAGAGTTTCAACCTCATATATTTGATTAATTGATATTACCAAGAATATTTAGTTTGGTCGCGATCTAGAAAGACGGGGTTCGTTTACTAGCGCCATCTATGTCATTTTGCCGAAACTAATTAGATAGATGGCGTTTAAAAACACGTTTTTTGTATGGGGACCCCCTTTAATTTTTAACTTTATTTTGTTTTTAGTATTTGTTGTTCTAGCGTCAACAGAAATACTCCATCTGTGAAAATTTCAACTGTCTAACTATCACGATTAATGAGCTAGAGCCTGGTGACAGACGGACAGACAGACAGACAGACAGACAGACAGACAGCGCAGTCTTAGTAATAGGGTCTCGTTTTACCCTTTTTTTATTTTTTTTTTATTTTATTTATTTATTCATCAAAAAACAGAAATTACATTTTGACACCTTAAAGTTAGCTAATTGAAACAAAATAATTACTTATACAACTAAATTACTTTGAATAAGGTACATGAGCATTAGCAGCCGTTCTAGGTCGAACCTGTGTTACAGCTGCTAATGTCTTCCATCCGTGCAGGAATCATAATACAAATAATATAACAGTCTGTTCGACATTGCTACAAAAATAATAGCAAAATTTATAAAGTTGAAATAAAATTGCAGGTAGTTTTATAAACAGACAAAATACCCGTAATTTAAGGTAGGTACCATACCATATCTCCAGCCGAGTTTATAAGGTAAACTAGTTAAGGTCGCATAGTGTGGGGACCGCTTCTAGACAGAAGCTAGTTTTTTTTATCGATTAATGTTTTATTGTTTATATTTATATTATATGATTGTTTATGATGTATAGAATAGAAATAGATGTGTTAGTTCATTTCATAGGATGAAGTGATTAAAAATTACAATTAATAATAGGGAGGTGCTTAAAAGATGCTTATTTACCTATAGATTATACAGCTTATTTGAATAAATTAAGAGGTATTTAGTTATTTACAACCAACCGCAATCTGATCCAAACATATCTATCATCTTAAAATTTGTTTTTCTCTCAATAACAGATAATTTCATTATTTAATTGAATTATATTAAACATAAACATACGTATAGAGAAACATTGTCTTACTATTATACTTAATACATAGCAGTTGACTGGAGTAATAGTACATTAATTGAATTATTCAGTCTTGCAGAATGCATCTATTTATCGATATAAATGATCCGAAACTGTTTTCAACGTTTCTTCGCCCTAGTTTTACAATGTAGGCATCTACTGAGACAATGGCGCGGTATGTCACGGCACAGAGATGTTGGAGTCGCTATTGCGATTACATAATATTTATTTAGCATTTTATTATTTTTATATCTAATCTTATGGTTTGTATTTACCTACTATAGAACAATAGCTTGTAGTCTTAATAGTACGTAATGATATTTGTTATAAATTTTATATATTTATATATATATATATATACATATGTATATATATATGTATATATACATATGTATATATGAATAAATGTGTGCGACAAAAATAAGTAATGTTAAAGTTATAAATAAAGTTAGGTATAGAGTTAGTGTTTAAATGGGGGGTCTTTGTGTGTGTGTGTGTGTGTGTGTGTGTGTGTGAGTGTGTGCGTGTGTGTGTGTGTGTGTGTGTGCGGGTGTGTGAGATAGTGTGGACAAATGCGTTGGTGTATAACTTAGATGTAGCATATCATTAATTTCTCAGTGTCATTGTAACTCAGAGTCAGGAGAAGTTTAGTAGTTACGATCTTACATCTATTCAAAGTTAGTGGATAAATATTTATTATTTTACTGATTTTCATGTATAGATGAGGACCCAGAAAACATAAATGCCTATTAGCATACATAGATGAAAATTTTTCTGGGTGAACTATTCTATCTTTACGTCTTGTGTTTTCATAGGTAATCATGTCAAAATGCGTATTTGAATGGGTCTTTAATACCGATTTTAGTACAAATATTTGTCTCACTGTAAGTACCTTAATTTCAGTGTATAGTTTATTTGTGGAATATCTGAAAGGTTTCGCTAGCATAACTTTCAGAACAGCTCTTTGGGATCTCTCGACGCGTAGCAGAAATGTTTTGTGAGTCCCACCCCACGCCAGAATACAGTAACCTAGGAGGGAGTGGCATAGTGCATAATAGGTCATCTTCAAAATTCGTGTGTCACCTATATGCCTAAGACGTCTGAAGATCACCATGAGTTTACGTACCCTACCAACTAGTACTTTTATATGTTCCAGCCATTTTAGCTGGTGGTCAATAATTATTCCAAGATGTTTAATAGATGAAACTTGTTCTAATGCAGCACAAGAGCAGGTATTGAGTCCAAGACAGGTGTGTGCTTGAATAGTATTTGCGTTTTTTGGTTTGTCTGCTGAGGTTTTAGAAAATGTTACATATTTAGTTTTGTTGATATTAAGGGTTAAAAGGTTGTTACGTAGCCATGACATGACTTCTTTAAGTCCAATTTCAGCCACCTCGAAGACTTCTTTCCACGTTGGAGCTGCAAATAGCAACGCTGTATCGTCTGCAAATGATACCGTTCTACCACTACCAAGTTTTAAATTGCACAGATCGTTCACATATATCAGAAATAGACTTGGGCCTAAGATACTACCTTGCGGCACTCCATATGTGACCGTTAGTTCATCACTACAAAAATTTCCCACCTTAACCATTTGCTTCCTGTTTGTGAGATAATCAGTGAATAATTTTAGTGCTATACCTCTTATACCCAAGGATTCCATTTTTCTTAGCAGTATTGGGACAGAGACAGTATCAAATGCTTTAGCCAAATCCAAGAATATGCCAATACACTTGTTTTTCTTGTCAACTTGGCGGGCAATAAAGTCTGTTAGCTGGGATACTGCATCTTCGGTTGACCTACCAGAAACAAAGCCAAATTGATTGTTTGATATAATATTGAATTTTGTCAAGTATTTAGTCAGACGATTGTTCAATAAACGTTCCAAGATTTTGGATAAGGCTGTGAGTATAGAAATTGGACGATAGTTGTTGATACTGTCTCTGTCTCCTCCTTTATGAATGGGTTTGATGATGGCCGTTTTAAAGGAACTAGGGAAAATTCCACTTGATATACTAATATTACATATGTGTGTTATGTATGGCATTATTTCTTTTTTGGCATATTTAAGAGCGAGTGTTGAGATACCATCATGGCCCATTGCGCAGCTGCACTTTAAAGTGTTGATAATTGTTTCAACCTCAAAACAGTCAGTGAGCAGTAGCCCGAAGGAATAAGGTGACTTTGATTGGCAAGAACTAGACGGTGTAGAATTAGTGTTACGCTTTCTTAAATTATCAGCGAGATTTTTACCTATATTAACGAAAAAATCATTTATAAAATTTAAAGAGTCGTATGCGTTTTGTTTAAGACTAAGAAGGTCTCCATCATCCTCATCAGTACTCTTCTTGTTTACATTTATTTTAGCTATGTTCTTAATAACTGACCATGTGCGTTTACTATCTTTACTTGCCTTTTCTATTTCAAGCTTATTGTATTCTTTTTTTACTTTTTTAAGTACCTCCACGCAATAGTTACGATATCTTTTATAAGTTGTTTTTAATATTGCATTATCTGGGTCGTTTTTAGAATCTAGATGAAGTTTATCTCTGTTTCTTATACAGCGAAGCAATCCCGAAGTTAACCAGGGTTCTTTCAGTCTTTTACGGCAAGGAATTTTTTTGATCGAAGTGTGAGCATCAATGACGCGTCTTAACTCTGATATCAGTATACTTGTTGCAATATTAACATCAACACAGTCATAGATTTTATCTAAGGTTTTTTTATTTAAACTAGATCCAATGTTACTATAGTCTATAATCTTGTTTAGGAAATACTTGGTTTTACTATGCTGGTGGTCTTCTAGGCATAAAGCTAATGTAAAATGATCAGTTATAGAGGTGGAAATTACAAATGAGGTAGCTTTTAAATAGGTTTTAAGAAAAATATGATCAAGGCAACTAGATGCTCTTGTAGGGAAAACATGCGTTGGAAGAAGTTGGTGGTGAGCCATTAAATCCAGGTAATCATTGCAATTAGTGGTTATATTATTCGAAGAAGAAATGTCAATATTAATGTCGCCTACAAGTACTAAGTTCTTAAAAGATTTTAGTGTATTTAATATATACTCAATCGATGAGAAGAAGTTTTCCAATGAACGATAGGAAGGAGGGCGGTATATAGCTACTATTGCTGTCTCACAACCGATTTTTATTATGAGACAGTTCGCTTCAAAATCTAGGGGTTCAGTGATCGATACGGATAGATCCTGTCGAATGTACGCAACAACACCTTCATTTTGGTTTTAGTTATAATCAGTAGAATATGTATTAAAATTATTCATTGGAGGGATATAATCTAACTTTTTAAGCCAGCATTCAGTGAGAATTATTATGTCGATATCGATACACAATTGAGTCAGTAGAGGAATGATTTGAGAACCATTTTTGTCTACGCTGCGAATGTTTTGACAAATGATTGACAGCTTATTTTTTTTATTGGAGTGTTTAAAATGATTTCGAACTTCGTGTGCTTGGCATTGGAAGGATTTCGAAATAGCATAAGAGTCCAATTCGTTCACAAAAGATTCACTATCCATACTTGATTGACGTATGTAACACGGGTCCTATCCATCTTATGTCAGGATTGTGAGATCTAACAAAGACCTGTTTCAGAGTGTGTTTGAAGTGGTAAAAGAAGAAGGCTATCATCGTTCTAGGCGCGAAAGCAGTTGTTATTTGAGTCAGAGAGGTCAGCGTATAAATTATTTGTGTGCGTTTGTCTTGTGAGTGCGTGTTTTGTGAGAGCGTGTTTTGTGAGTGTGTGATTTGTTTGAGTGTGTTATTTATACACGTGAATTGAGAGCTAATATTATGTGTTTCGTCGTACTGATGATTATATTGCAGTGCTGACTTTATTTGAAATACAAAAATAGAAAGACATACCATGTAAATGTACAAGAGGTAAACTTCGACTACAGACCGATACAATAGGCATTTACGCAGGCTGTCCAATGCTACGTTCTTCGTACTTCTTGAGATCCTCCAATTGTCTATCGTCTTTAATAAGCAATGGAGGTCCTCCTTCTTTCTTTCGCAAGAATATTCTTCCATGAGAGCACCAGCAAAACCTATAGTTGTTTGATTTAGCAAAGTCTCTGGCAAGAAAAAAGAGTCTCCGGGTTCTTGCTGTCATGTGTTCAGAGATATAAATCGGGGCAGGTGGTAGGCCGAGATTTAGCTGCGCTGTACTTAATTGCAAATTATGTTGCTTGTTGTAAGTTTTAGCGGCTCGTATGAACTCTTCCTTTCGGATAACTGTTGTCAACTTTACTAATAAAGGTGGATCTCCTTTCGATTGAGTGTTTATTCTGTACACATCATGAACTTCAGCTTTAGTTACATCCAGATTCATTATTCTACCGAGATTGACAGCAAGTTCGGCAAGGTTGGCTTTAGTCTCAGTTGCCTTCCGGGGTATGTTTCGTATTTCAATTGTAGAAGCTCGATTTAATTTATCTACTGTTTCTAGCTTTTCTTCCAGCTCTTTAATGTAAATCTTGTCAGTTTTCCTCTCCTGTAAAAGTTCAGTGTATTTATGCTGCATGTCTTCATATTTGGATGTCATATGATCCAAAGCTTTAGTGACCTCCTCGTAATGACCCTTCATGTTCGAATCTAATTTAATAAATTTAGTATCAATCGACTCCATCAGGTCTTTTTTTAATGTACTCAATGAGTCATGAATGTTTTCTCCGGATACTCTTCGGCGTTTGTGCCG
This sequence comes from Cabera pusaria, assembly GCA_954871355.1. Lineage (NCBI taxonomy): Eukaryota > Metazoa > Arthropoda > Insecta > Lepidoptera > Geometridae > Cabera > Cabera pusaria. Next base: position 21,452,066 of record OX940900.1, on the reverse strand, counting down.
CGCAATATTTTGTACGCGGTCGTTTGTCTCGCTCATCGCAGATACATCGGAGTCAGACGGGTGCTTTTCTACGAGCGGTGTCACTGGAGGGGTACGGTGCATTATTACAGAATAGCTTTTGTGGTAAAAGTTGATAAAGAAAAATCTGCCTTGAGAATGATCAATAAGGTTGAAAACCGCACTTGTTAAGTTATTTTAAGAATTGACTGCACAAATAACACGTCCGATATCAGTCGCCGCACGGACAGGAGTGGGTACGGAACCCTAAAAACATACTCAAATGAACCTGTAATGTACGCGGTTTTGTAAAGGAGTTGTCCAGACGTCTGATAGATGTCTCCCATGATCAAAGAGCTGGCGCGTACCTCGGCCAACGAATTAGCCTCGCCATTCAAAGAGGTAATGTCGCCAGCTTTTTGGGTACCTTACCAGCGGACAGCGACCTTAATTCAGTTTTTATTTGTAGATTTTATATAGTCTGTATTATAGTTTTAGGAGTAGTTTATATTGTATATATAGTTATAAAACACAATTTGTATATATAGTTAATTACTAGGTAAGGATAACATAGGCTAATAAATGTACCTATGGATCAAACGTTTAGTAGTTTATCGTTAGTTTTTTAACCCAAATTATTATTGATTTTAGTTCCTATTCAATTATTTTTGTATTTTTTTAGTCAAAGAATAATATTATGTGTTAATTACAATGACAGTGTTGTTCTTTTTGTAGTTAAACATCCTTCACAAGTAATCATTGCATTCGATTCAACCTATCGACTGATCAATCTTTTGATTTTTTGGGTAGCATCCCTACGGTTTATAAAAAAAAAGTGTTCACTGACGTAACCTTGTACTGACGTTTAGTTTTTAATAACAAAAATTGTTAATATGTTTAAAATGAATTATTAGTCAAAGTAAATCGTAAAAACGCTTTCTTTTGTAATTATTAGAATATATATGTATTTGTAACTGAAAAATGTTAAGCAATTATGCAGTTCTGACTTTGAAATATTTAATAATTTTTTGTGCCCGTCATTACAAGGTCACATTGTTGAATTTTATATGAAGTGTCAAATGTGATCTATTAAATTGACTCTACATAGTCATACCATAGTACGTTTCCGTGTATAACTTAGTATAGACTTCACCCAAACTGACATCCCGATATTTTTTCCTGTCATTCTTTCAAAATATTTCCAATTTTGAAATCGTTCTCAGATGAGATTGCGGGCCAGTATAAATGAGTGTACATTCATATAAAAACCGGCCAAGTCGAGATAGACTCTCCCACCGAGGCTTCCGCACCAACTTCTCAGACTAGGTTAAAGGACGAACTTAACTTTGTAGTTCGACCCCTAGAAAATGTATTGCGCCATCTACAAATAATAAGTTTATAAATTTACTTTTTTTAGGGTTCCATACCTCAAAAGGTAAATAATGGAAACCCTTATAAGATCACTTTCTTGTCCGTCTGTCAGTCTGTCCGTCTGTCTGTCTGTCCGTGTGTCACCACCGATCTCAGGATTGGGTAGACCTAGCACGTTGAAATACATACCAGATACTGAAGTCAATAGTCCCTATTAGGTGTATAAAAATCAAGGTCCTGAGTCGACACGATAAAAAGATACAGGCAAATTTTGATTTTCGCGAAAACTTGTAAGTACCAAAATTTACCTTAATTTTATTTTTTGGGATTTTTCCTTTACTTATGCTGCTAAGACCTTGCTTTTAACCAAACCAAAATTGACAATTCTAGGTCACCCGAAAGTACCCTATAGGTTTCGAAAACCTATAGGGTGCTACCCTTTGACCTAGAATCATGAAAGGCAAGAGGCAAGGTCTTGAAGCACTTATAAATAAAATTACTAAAAACTTATGAATAAATCTGAAAACCGTAAATATGTAATTTAATAACAACACAGACGGACAGACAGACAGACGGACAAGAAAGTGATCTTATAAGGGTTCTTTTTTTACCTTTTAAGGCACGGAACCCTAAAAAGTATGAATAATGAAAAAATAATGAAGGTTATGAGTTTTTAAGTTTTCATGGTCACTAACAGTTTCACAAGATATTTGAACGGGATATTTACCATGTTTTTCATTATTTGTGAGCTTCCGATATTTCGGCGCTGTTGCAAGCACCATGTTCACGGCTAAACTGCACCATGTTCAGCTTAGCCGTGAACATGGTGCTTGCAACAGCGCCGAAATATCGGAAGCTCACAAATAATGAAAAACATGGTAAATATCCCGTTCAAATATCTTGTGAAAATAATGAAGGTGTTTCAAGAAATGCCACAATTAACACCTATCTAATAAAAGAAGTATTGAGTATTGAGAAACTAAATCAAAATCGGTTTAACCGTTTGGGCGCAACGATGCCACAGACAGACACACAGATACACGGACACACACGACAAACTCATAACACCCCTTCTTTTACGTCGGGGGTTAAAAATAAATTAGTCAAACCGATAGTCACATGTTTGAGTTTTTAGGCAATTTTTTTCTAAAACAATATCCCACCATAAACAGTTTCATGTAAAATGATGGCAAGACGAGAGCATGCGGCTCGCACTGTCAAAAAGTTATCAGATCTAAATCAGAGCCAAGCTTCTAACTCTACACGCCCTAACTGTACCAGCTCTAACTTCACAAGCTCTACACCTTAGTGAAAATATGTGGCTTGGTCATTTTGTTACTACAAGAACTATTTGTTCAACAGAAAACTTCGAGCATTTACCAAATGCTCGAAGACAGAAAAATAATGAACAGTGAATAAATTTTTCACCTTGGGTGAATGTAGCGAAAAGGAAAATGTTGATAATAAAACGGATCGACCGATTTTGTTAACACTACAGTGAGCATAAATGTTCATTTTCACTGACTGCAGTATCAAGTTTAATTCCACGCATAATGGAATAGAACTGATGGTTGGTTAGTTTACATAATGAGTGCTGATTTGTAATAACTGTTGCAAAATGTGATAAGTTTAGATAAATAGAATAGCTTGTCGCTCAGCAGATTATAGGGTTCGCCGAAGCGAGCGTTCGCCGCGACTCGTGCATCGATTTGTAGTAGTTACGAGTACATTACAAACAAATATTGCAATTCAGTATTTGCCTTTTATATCGGATATTTTAATCTAGAATTTCTTGTTTAGCATGCAACTTTTAGGGCCAGTTTTACTAGTACCTGATAAAGAAAGTTATCTGGACAGATAACGGTGCTGCAAGAGAATGTCAGCACGCTAACGCTAACGGGAACTGGCTCTACCTCAGGCGGATTAGTGGGAAGTGGGTAGTAATCTCGTTAAAACATTAACCTACCGTAGCATAACAGTTGGTAAAAAAAAAGATCCATTACATCAGATTTTTAATATAATGTTTTCTTAATTTCAGTTGTAGACGTGTGCATCATCCTGACCCTTAGAAGCGAGATCATCAAATTACAAAACAAGGCGTTATATGAATTTCTCAAAATGCCTACTTTTAAAGAAGACAGCACTGAACAAGATGAAGAAGAAATTACTAAACGCTTAGTTGTTATTCATTAGACTGAGACGTAAAACAGAGTACCATACTATACGATATAATTATACTATACGATAATATTTTACCTTTATCATTGGAGTTATTAATACTCTCGAATAGCTCAAAAAATTAGCAAGTTGAAGTGGCAGTGGGCTGGTCACATCTGTCGTAGAACCGATAACTGTTAGAGTTCTAGAGTGAAAAAAAGAAAGGAAGAAAGAAAAATAATTTATTTGACATCACACATTAAAATACTAACTAAAACAATGAAACAAGAAAAAACAGACAAGCCTGCGGGTGATGAAAATAATGCAAAATATTTATAAATAAAATAATAACGATAAATAGACCATGTGGAGTGGAGACCATGGCTCGGCAAACGTAGTGTAGGGCGCCCTCCCGCTAGATAAAGCGCAAGCGGGATGGCAGCGGTTGGAAACAAATAGCTAAAGATCGAGCTCAGTGGCGTGCTGATGAATTAATACTCTAGACTGAGAGAGACAGAGACTAGCGATCCACTCCAGCCATACCTCCTAGTCTGTATCGCCGAGGACAGGTACTGACTGGCCGGTTGCTGTCCGTAGTGAGCATGCTGCAGATCGATGTTTCCATGATATAAATCTATGCAGGCATTCAGGCTTCACGTGCGCGTTGCTTCTGTGTTACAGGTATTGCTGTTTAAAGTGCAGTCGATGATTAAGCTGTTTCTGCCGCACACTTGTAGAATATTTTTGAAGGCCCGGTGGCGTAATCGGGAGAACGGTCGGCTTTGATGCCAGAGGTACCGAGTTAAAACCCTGCCGTGTACCAATGGATTTTTCTATCGAAAAATTTATGTGCGTTTTTCACAGTGGCCCTCCGGTGAAGGAAGCGCATCGTTAAGAAACCTACGATCCCCGCATGGTGGTAGGACACTACCTAGTGTCCACCTGGCCAGCTACTAAGTTAGAAAATCTGTCGCCAAAACGTCTAATGTGTTCCGGCATCTATCCTTGAGAGCCAGTTGCCATTCTAGGTCTAGCGTGCTTACCATCTTCGACTGCATCATCACTTAACAACAGGTGAGATAGTGGTAATAAAAACACTTGTGTGACTGTGTTGGTCTCTCACTCCTCTCTCTCCCATGACCAGCCAGCTCCGCGGCCCTGGTGACGTTAAATTTAACGCTTTCTCTGCCTCATGGATCTTGTTTCTTCATTCTTGGGGAATCAATCCGAATATGCCGTTTTCCATCACACCTGCGACATGGCGCGAATCCTGGGTTTGGTTACTAGCTCCCGAACCCTATTTTGACTTTTGAGGCTTTTAAGGCGCTTCTGATGGTGACCCAACTAATTAAATAATTTGGAATACGTTGTACTCGTACCTACCTTGTAAACAACTTTTACGATGGCTACTTGCAACTTTGATCTTTAATGACGTAGTACTAAATTCATTCAATTTTATTACAAACCACGCATGTTCATACGGGTCAATGAAATCGTCGTAACAATATCGTATGTTAGTTTTTTAATATGTAGTTCTTGTACTTTGTTTTGTTAATAATCTAAAGGAAACCGTCGGTTTTTCAGTGCAGACTATGTAAGCTAACGGATCGACCACGTCCGTCTAGCTCCTACTTACTTAGCCGATCATACCCAAAGGACCTAGGAAACGAGGAAAACAAGAGATTACTTAGAAAGATATTATATTAACTTCTAAATAAAACTGGACAAGTGCGAGTCAGAATCGCGTCTCTTATCGCACACTAAGGGAGGGTTCCATACAATACGAAACATAACTGAGTTTCAACCTCATATATTTGATTAATTGATATTACCAAGAATATTTGGTTTGGTCGCGATCTAGAAAGAAGGGGCTCGTTTACTACCGCCATCTATGTCATTTTGCCGAAACTAATTAGATAGATGGCGTTTAAAAACACGTTTTTTGTATGGGGACCCCCTTTAATTTTTAACTTTATTTTGTTTTTAGTATTTGTTGTTCTAGTGGCAACAGAAATACACCATCTGTGAAAATTTCAACTGTGTAACTATCACGGTTAATGAGCTATAGCCTGGTGACAGACGGACAAACAGACAGACAGACAGACAGACAGATAGACAGACAGACGAACAGCGGAGTCTTAGTAATAGGGTCCCGTTTTACCCTTTGGGTACGGAACCCTAAAAACTATACCATTCGTGGTAAATCATACAAAATCCAGGCTCTTCGTGATCATTTTTACTTCAATGGTGCCGAAGGTTGTGTGCGCAGCTATATTTGGCCATTACTACCTCAGCTTCAGAGTAAGTGACGTTGCCACAACAGAAATACTCTGATACATGGCATGCAGATTCGGCTCAACGCGGCAACGGTGAGACACATGCTTTGGCACAGGCAGCGCTGCACAATCCGGAAACTTCAGCATTTACAGAGTACGATGAAGAAAATCGAGTAACATCACTTCTTTTTCTTCACTGTTATGCCTCGCGAGTAACTCCCGGTAATATTTTCGTATTTGTAGCCCTTCAGGCTTTTTCCATTATATTTAGCAAAAATACATGTTTTCTTCTTTATAATGTGGCGTCGACTCCCATTTTCCGCTGTCATCTTTCTATATTTTAAATGTTTAAACATACTTTGTTTAAAAGAAACATAATTATCTAAGAGGTATACATTTCTAACATTAATGTAGGTGATTCAAGATATACCACAACTAACATAATTTAATAATAAAACTTTTTTTTAAATGAGTTTTTTTTTTCATAACGATGCAGGATCTCATACATTTAGGCAATATTTACAAGGAGAGCTATTCAAACTTCTCTAAATGCTTTTATCTAAACTAATATTGTAAAGAGAAAAACAGCAACTGAATCGATTTTAAAACTTATTATACATATATTTTTTCATCCCATGTATTCGAAAAGTGATGGTTTGTTCCTCGATAAGTGCGCGCAAAATTGGTCTTTTCCGCCCTAGGGCGGGAAAGTTTTTTTTTAAATTTTTGGCTTATGACTGTTATTGTATAGTGCCATGTCTAAGGAGGTTCAATAATAATATTGTAAGGGAAATGTTACTGTCCTATCAACTAGATAGCGCGCCACGCTTGATGAATAAGAAAAGCTTCTGAAGCTAAACATTTAATGTGATAAAACAATACCATATATATATATAATATAATATATATAATACAGAAAAAAAAAGTTTAAAACGCGCGGCACAATACACTGATAGTGTGGTAGCCAGGATGAAAAAAAAAGTAGTGCGTGAACTGTCGTTAATAGTCTAGTGAATTAAAAATAAATAATAGTTTTAAAAAACTAAAAAAATACGCTTTTATAGAAAATCCAACTAAAAAATAGAAAATAAATTTTAATGAATTTGAATTAAAAATAGTGTAAGAAAAAATGATTTTATTGTAAAAAAAAAGCGTGGGGTGCATGGTATCAATAGTTCCAAATATTTTATGAACAGATATGACTAGAAGGGTTATTTTGATAATATCCTGAAAAGCACACCACGCTTTTTTTACAATAAAATAATTTTTTCTTACACTATTTTTAATTCAAATTTATTAAAATTTATTTTCTATTTTTTAGTTGGATTTTCTATAAAAGCGTATTTTTTTAGTTTTTTTAAACTATTATTTATTTTTAATTCACTAGACTATTAACGACAGTTCACGCACTACTTTTTTTTTCATCCTGGCTACCACACTATCAGTGTATTGTGCCGCGCGTTTTAAACTTTTTTTTTCTGTATTATATATATTATATTATATATATATGGTATTGTTTTATCACATTAAATGTTTAGCTTCAGAAGCTTTTCTTATTCATCAAGCGTGGCGCGCTATCTAGTTGATAGGACAGTAACATTTCCCTTACAATATTATTATTGAACCTCCTTTATTTTTCATTTTTAGTCGATTTTTTTTAAAAGCGTAATGCTGATTATCCTAGTAAGGATAACGGGTCAAAATGTTTAAAATATTGAATTGTCATCGGTCCTTAATAAGTATGCCAAATTTCGAGTTAATCCGACGTTTTGAAGGGGGTTAAAATCATGTTCAAAGATTCCGTTACATACTAACATACAAACATACATACGTCTGAAGCTAATAAAAGCGTATTAAAAAGAATCTCATGAAGAAGAAAACAATAAGCGCGCGAATCAATACGAAGTCCTCCTCACATTAATTTGTTGTTGCAGTGCTAAATAAACCATTCATTCATAAAGAAAATGAGTTCTGATAACGAAAGTATTAATTTAACGCCCGAAAGAATACAAAACGACGCAACAAATGTTATAAACAATCTGTTATCAACAAAGTCCCGCGAAAAAATATTTAAAATCCTATACAAAATGTATTAAATGGAAAAATGCAAAAAAAGTGAATTCATTTTCAGAAACTGTATTTCTAGCTAATTATCAAGAACTGGCCAAATTCAGGCAACCTTCTTGGAGTATTTACTCGATGCTGATATTAACAGTCAATACTAATAATAATAATATTCAAATCAGGACCTATTCAAAATTGGTAGCATATCTGAAGGACCTAAACCAAAGAAATCATAAGTGCTTGTGTATGTGCTGTGTGTATATGTGTCATATGTGTTTTGTTTAGTTGTGTTAGTCTCTTTTTTAGTTAATATAGTGTTGAACTTAATTTAAGCCTTTTATTTCCTTTTCTCATAGAGCGGGATGAAAAGCAGAGTGTAAAACTCGGCTGCAATATTATTTTCTCTCGGCCGACGTACTTTAGAATCCCTCGCTACGCTCGGGATTCTACTCTAGAATCCTTCGCTTCGCTCTGGATTCAAAACAGCGGCCTCGCAGGAATGTACTATATTTCACCCTTGTTATACAATCTACTATTTTATTATTTCATTAATAATAAAAAAATCTCCTTTAGTGAAGGCAGACAAATTGCTCGGCTAATTTAACAGCCATCTAGCTTATCACAAGATCCAGTATTCCTACACAAATAATTACAATTAGGTTCCTAAGCAAGTGTCACGTAGTACCATCTCATAGTAAGTATCTTGATCTATTGCCCTGAAGTAATAAGCAACAAATAGTCAAGTTTACTATGACAGAGTACTAAAGTCGTTGTTTGGTACGTGTCGACACAGGAAGAACTCTATTTACCAGACCTCCGAATGGAAGCAATGTCGGGATTGTCATTCTTGTTCGTTTAGTTAATGCAGTTGATATGGATCGTGGTCAGAGATTTGTCCTACAACAAAAGAAGAAAAAGGACAATCGTTTCTGTTTAAAACATAAGTGAAAGAAGCAATTCGTTGCCTTGATAAATATTGCTCCAAAAGTGGGGTGTTGGCATTGCCATTAATATATGATGATTTGTGGTGTGTGTTGGAGTTTTAGTTTATCAGATAAAAGTGTGTCAGGATCGTGAAATGATGTGTACGTTGTATATAATACTATAGATATGAAAAAAAAATTAATGTATGCCAGCGCAATAGGTTGACAAAAATTCAAAAAAGTCAAATTTCAAATGAAAAATGTCGATGAAAATTTAAGATCGTTTAAAAAACTAACATCTCTCTAATCCTCTTCCTCTTCGTTCCTCGGAAAACCTACAGTTACACATTCCTACATTCTTCACGGTATTACGACAAATCTTTCACAGTGCATGCCGCTCGGTTGTGGAACGAGCTGCCTGTAGAGATTCGACGTGCTGAGTCTCTTTCGCAATTCAAATCCTTAATCAATAATCACTACTTGTCTTTAACCTGCTAAACACTGTGTTGCTTTTGTTTTTGTGTATAGAAGATGTACGAGCACGTACACTGTCCTACTTAATTTGTGTGCTACAAGCACTTTAATCACGTCGATCGCCAGCAATCATTAGCAGCGAATCAGTTCGCGTTCGGTAATCGATCATACCTCGCGTCTCATTATCATTTCATCAATATCATAAGTTTTCTTTAATATATCAGTTATATCTATTCTATTATTCTAGGAATAAATTCAAATGCCCCGCTAGTCATTTTCAGTCAAGTTTGAGGTGTTTATCCATATTTCTGGAGATAAGATATCGATTACATTTTTTTAAATGTCATATAGGCTAGCGTTTGACCTCTATCTATTTAAATATCATGGGAACTATACCCATTCAAACAAAGGAAAAGGTCGAGGTATCTTTTAGTACCTAATCGGAAATCACACATAAAACAAATCCAGCGAATAGAGAACCTTCTCCTTTTTGAAGTCGGTTAATAACATTGTAGGATTGATCAACTATTGTATATTGTATTTATTGTATAGCAACCATTATAGTACAAACAGTGAGCAAATTTCAAGTCTCTATCTATTACGGTTTGTAAAATCGAGCATAAAACGCTTGAAACAACATTTTTTTACGAAAATATATTTTCCAAAGTTCAGTCTTTAAGGAAATGAAACGGGGGTCCAAAGTTTGCATGGAGAAACAAGATTAGATAGTATTTTTATTCGAAACTTCACACAAGTACTTCTAGTTACAAGAGTTTCAGGATTTTCCGAAATTCTACCCCCAAGAAGGTGACAAATGGGGTAACATAGTCTAAAAATCATTATGGTTTTCGGGTTTTATAAAATAAATCCCTATTTCCCTTAGTCACGCGATAACTTAATAAAACTGGCCAAGTGCGAGTCAGCATCGCGTCTCTTATCGCACACTTAGGGAGGGTTCCGTACAATACGAAACATAACAGAGTTTCAATCTCATATATTTGATTAATTGATATTACCAAGAATATTTGGTTTGGTCGCGATCTAGAAAGACGGGCTCGTTTACTAGCTCCATCAATGTCATTTTGCCGAAACTAATTAGATAGATGGCGTTTAAAAACACGTTCTTTGTATGGGGACCCCCTTTAATTTTTAATTTTATTTTGTTTTTAGTATTTATTGTTCTAGCGGCAACAGAAATACACCATCTGTGAAAATGTCAACTGTCTAACTATCACGGTTAATGAGCTATAGCCTGGTGACAGACGGACAGACAGACAGACAGACAGACAGACAGACAGACGGACAGCGGAGTCTTAGTAATAGGGTCCCGTTTTACCCTTTGGGTACGCAACCCTAAAAAACGGGTGGACCGATTTGGTTAGTTCTTTTTTGATGTGATTTTATCACAGAAATAGGAATAATGTGGTTTTTATGATAAAAAGTTTTAACAAAAGCAAAGTTTTATGTAAATGAAAGCAGTTTTTAGCGCGGGCTAAGCCGCGGGGCACTTCTAGTGTAAAATACATATTGCAGTACTTATTCATCAGTCACTTGAGTTATTTACTTCACAACCGACTTCACAAAAAAGGAGGAGGTTCTTAATTCGTCTTTTTTATTTGTGTTACCGTCATACTCCGTCATTCATTAACTGATTTGGAAACATATTTTTATTTGCTCCCGTTGTAATTTTACCGAGATGTGATTAGTACCTCCAGAGATATGGAGATATGCACCTCAAATTTAGTACTTTAAATGACTAGCGTGGCATTTGAAGTCGTTTTTCTTTAGTTTTGTAGACGATCTCAATTATTTACTACAAGGTTAATACTAAAATGTTAGAAATGTGCAAGTGTTCAAAATGGCCGGTCGTTAGAAAGTGCTGTTTCTTCGTACCTATTCGAAAAGGCGTCACTATATTCGGATATGTTTATTTGGTGAGTAAACTAACTTTCTATTTCGATTGACACTTTCCATGCTACCAAATAGAGTCTATATTACTGTAGCGATATTGTTAACGTATTAAAACATTGTAACTAAGTACTTACGTCGAAAATGTATTATTAATACCTGGGGCCCATTGTCACCGCAGAAATATTAATACTCAGACTATCCAGACGGAGCCGTGCCTAACACCCGAGTGAACGCAAGTTCAGTAATACTAAATGCTTCAGTAATACGCTTCCGCGCTCAGTTTGATACCAAGCGGCAGCAGGGACGGACGCGTCCGTGCGGTATTACTTCGCAGCGTTGCTTACGTAGTAATCATGCCGTATTGACTATGCCGGACTGAGCGCGGAAACTTATTACACAAGTATTTAGTATTACTGAACTTGCGTTCACTCGGGTGTTAGGCACGGCTCCGTCCGGATGATATAGTCTGAGTATTAATAATAAGATAATATATATGCGGTGTATTAATCTAGTATGTTATGATCTTCCATTCTTTCTTTTTCCTAGTGGACCCTTCCACATTGTAACTAGGTGACCATATACTAGATAGGAAGAAGATATAAAATAAACTGGCCAAGTGCAAGTCGGACTCGCACTCGTAGGGTTCCGTAACACAGTTAAGTATTCCATAACTATGATTTTTCGCAACTACAAAATTAACTTTGTTTTTCATAGTGTTTGTATGAAAAACAAAGTTATCTTTGCGGTCGCCATATCTCTAAAACTGCTGACTGTATCTCGTTCAAACCAATTTTCATTGTTTTTAGCTTAGTTGGACGGGTTAACAAGAATACTTGTAATGTGAAAACCACATTACGAGTAATCTTAATAAAAAAATATAAAAAAATATTATATCATATTATTTTTTATTAATTATATTTGCACTTTTACTAAGCGCTACTCCTACGTCTATACCACTTCCACCCTGGAACATAGGTCTTAGATCTTGCGATTCCCATCCCCAGATGGCTGTTCAAGGCAAGCCAGGCTAGATACCAGATCTCTAATTTCCAATAACTAATTTCTAGGTCCTTTCTCTTCTATCTCTGCCATTGCTGATCTTCCGGCTAGTCAAAAACCTCGCAGAAGATGCTCCATCAGAAGATGACCTCGTCGACCGCACCGTCCACCTGCCACTTGGCATCACCTTCACGTCCACTGATGTCGTGATGACTATCATACTTCTTATCGGTGCTCATAAGGTAAGGCTGATAGTCAAATATTTTAAACCGACTTCCAAAAAAGAAGGAAGTTCTCAATTTGCCTGTATGTTTTTTAGGGTTCCGTACCCAAAGGGTAAAACGGGACCCTATTACTAAGACTCCGCTGTCCGTCTGTCTATCTGTCTGTCTGTCTGTCTGTCCGTCAGTATCTCATGAACCGTGATAGTTAGATAGTTGAAATTTTCACAGTTGATGTATTTCTGTTGCCGCTATAACTACAAATACTAAAAACAGAATAAAGTTAAAAATTATAGAGGGCCCCCATACAAGAAACGTGTTTTTTCGGCATTTCACGTCATCTATGAACGCTTAGTTAGGTAAACATCCCATAGATGGCGTTATATTGAAATGTCGATCCCTAACACCTTTTTTAGACGTTAGATGGCGTTATAAGATATAAAATGTTTATTAATTATTATTTTTTGCTGGCGAAAAATGGTAGTGGTATTTTTTCGATCGATCGATCTTATAAAATACTGTAGTGTGGTACGGAATCCTACGAGTGCGAGTCCGACTTGCACTTGGCCAGTTTATTTTTTGTGACGCGATTACTCCGTCAATTATGAACCGAATGAAAAAAATAATCATTCAGATTATTTTTTTAATCAGTAGGGTAAATTTTCGAGGTGGTTCCATTGTTATTTCATCGAGATCTGATAAACACCTCCAGAGATATGACGATAAATGATTATAAAATTCCGACTATTATACTCACTGAGATTTGATGTCGACTGTCTCGACCTAGGTTTCGTGCATGTCCGATGCACTTCCTCGGGAGTTTACGCTGCGAGATCGCGACGAGCACAAATCTCAGTGAGTTTATACGACTATTATTAGTCGGTATTTTAAAATCATGATTCAAACTCACTATAACTATAAATCTAAAATGACGATAAATGTCTCAAACTTGCTACTGAAATTGACTCGCGCGGCATGGAAGTCGGTTGTTTTTAACCGACTTCAAAAAAAGGAGGAGGTTTCTCAATTCGACCGTATATTTTTTTTTTTTTTTTTTTTTTTTTATGTTTGTTCAGCGATAACTTCGTCATTTATGCACCGATTTTGATTATTCTTTTTTTGTTCGAAAGGAGATATCCCAAGTGTGGTACCATGGTAATTTTATCGAGGTCTGATAAGTATTTCCAGAGATATTGAGATAAACATCTCAAAATTGGTACTGAAAATGAACATTGAAGTCGGTTCTTTTTTAGTTTTTAAACGATATTATAGTTTTTAAACTGTCTTAATTACATAAGAACAGAACTTAGAACTTTTGGATGAAAGGTAGAAGTGGCACAGAATAAATAATAGTACAATAATATACGCGATGATCTAACACAACTCTCACGATAATTAGAGCTTTATAGTTTTATCACATGAGTAATGAAACGGGTTTTCCAATCGATTTTACGTTTGACATAGTCGTCGGGAAATTTTAGATTTCTTGTCAAGGCGCCCAGAGTCTCTGCATAGTGATGAATTTCGAGCGATAATCGTCGATACGAAAAGAGATGCAGATAACTACTGTCTAGTTGCATCTTTTTCTAGCAGACATTTGCGATGACAAGACGCATCGCTATCAATGTAGAGACTTCCACGAATCCCACAGGGAATCGAAAAACAAGCTGAGATTGAAAGTATTTAGTTTTTAAAATAAACAGAGTGACACAATTATCAGTGAGAATCGTGAAAATGTGAATGACACATTTCGAAAAAAGATTCTGTCTCTGGCTGACTTTTTACGGCTATTATTACATTTTCTAGGCAGACATGCTAAATATTTACGTCGGTTACGTTTAGGCATCTTATTGAACGAAATTACAAAATACATTACCTCCTATTCGTTAGATGTCAGTTCAAGAACACAGAATATAATCATAGAATAATTGAATAAACTGACCAAGTACAAGTCGGACTCGCACTCGTAGGGTTCCGTAACACACTACAGTATTTTATAAGATCGAGCAAAAAATACCACTAACATTTTTCGCCAGCAAAAAATAATAATTAATAAACATTTCGTTACTTATAACGCCATCTAACGTCTAACAAAGGTGTTAAGGATCGACATTTCAATATAATGCCATCTATGGGACGTTTACCTAACTAAGCGTTCATAGATGGCGTGAAATGCCGAAAAAAACACGTTTCATGTATGGGGACCCTCTCTTTAATTTTATTCTGATTTTAGTATTTGTTGTTATAGCGGCAACAGAAATACATCATCTGGGAATATTTCAACTGTTTAACTATCACGGTTCATGAGATACAGCTTGGTGACAGACGGACAGACAGACAGTCAGACGGACAGCGGAGTCTCAGTAATAGGGTTCCGTTGGTACCTTTTGGCTACGGAACCCTAAAAAACTAAAAGAACCTGACTTCAAACGTTGCGCTAGTCATTTTCAGTGCCAAGTTTGACTATCACCCGATTACTCCGCCAATCGTGAACCGATTTGAATGATTCTTCTTTTTAACCGACTTCACAAAAAAGGAGAAGGTTCTCAATTCGACTGTTTTTAGGTTTCCGTACCCAAAGGGTAAAACAGGACCCTATTACTAAGACTCCGCTGTCCGTCTGTATGTCTGTCTGTCTGTCCGTCTGTCACCAGGCTGTATCCCATGAACCGTGATATTTGGACAGTTGAAATTTTCACAGATGATGTATTTCTGTTGCCGCTATAACAACAAATACTAAAAACAGGATAAAGTTAAAAATAATAGAGGGTTCCCATACAAGAAACGTGTTTTTTTCGGCATTTCACGCCATCTATGAACGCTTAGTTAGGTAAACGTCCCATAGATGGCGTTATATTGAAATGTCGATCACTAACTCCTTTGTTAGACGTTAGATGGCGTTATAAGAAATAAAATGTGTATTATTTATTATTTTTTGCTGGCGAAAAATGATAGTGGTATTTTTTGCTCGATCTTATAAAATACTGTTGTGTGGTACGAAACCCTACTAGTGCGAGTCCGACTTGCACTTGGCCAGTTTATTTTAATTGTTTGTTACTTGGCTGAATACTCAAAGTTGTTACCTCAGAACTCCGTCAAACCTTAACCAATTTGAAAATGTATTTTATTGCTTGACGAGAGGCGTAATGTCGCCTCTCGTTTGGTTCATTCAATTTTTATCGAGATCTGATAATCATCTCGTGAGATATGGAGATAAACATCTCAAACTCAATTGTATACCTTAATGACATGATACTGGCTACTTTGACTATCGCGGTATGTGAAGTCGGTTTTTCGTTTTATACGATCATAAATTAGTTCCTTTTAAGGTCCGGAACCCTAAAAAATGACACTGAAGTTTCAAAAATGTTTTATAACTATTTTATTCATTATTTCCAGAAGAAAAAACTGCTGCTCCAGATCTACTTTTACTTCGGCGTGGCTTTCCAGCTATTTACACTATTCCTGGACCTGGCCTACTTCGACTACCGACAGTACGGGGCGAATATGATCTATCTGGTCTTTTTGAGTGAGTAAAACGTTTAAGTATTATCATTAGCATCCGATTTCCATTGCTGGACATAGGGTTCTACTATGTCACGCCACTGAGCTCGATCTTCAGCTCTCCGTTTCCAACCGCTGCCAGCTTGCGATGATATCGTAAATATATATGCTATAACTAGCTGTGCTATTCCGCCTGGGGCGATACCACCACTTTGCCAATTAATTTTCAGCCGTGAAATAGGAATGATTTTCGGTTGAACTAGCAAGGTGTCTAGTGAAATTGGGCATGTGAGACTCGACATCTTTATGTCTCAAGGTAACAGGCGCAGTGTAGTGACATGCAAAATTCTGGCAGTCCAGAATTTTTGCATGCCGCTGTATCTGTTATAGGTAGACGTCTTCGCTCACCATTAGTTGTACTATTCATTATTCTGTGCCATCAGGCGAGCGTCATGCCTGTCACGTTACGTTTAACCATTTAAAAAAAAACACACACACACACACACAACCACATAATCACCATCCGAGCAAACCAGCGTAACAATTTCGTGACGTGTCGGCCACAAAAAAATCATGCAATATTGTTAATTAAGATGATACCGTGTAATTAATTCACGGTCCGACTGTATTAAATGAGCAAGGTCGAAATAATTACACAATGTGGCATTGTTTGCTAAATTTCGACACAAAGACATACCTACATTATAACACTACCGAAATCTAAAAGTTTTAAACCAATCTGGTTGATAATTCTTATATATTAACTTAAATATTATAATTCTTATAATTTTAATAATGGTACATTTTTAGTACTTTTACATTTTCAATTACATTTTACATTACAAGTACACACAATTTTATACATCTTATAGGCTATCGTTTGACTACTATCTACCCTGGTGGTAATCGATTTTATGGTCGAAGATGGTGAACACGCTAGGCCTATAGAATACTCTGGCTATCAAGGGCTGTGTACTGCGGGAACACCGTAAGATACCTAATGGCGACAGGAATTTTGGTAGCAAGTAAAGTGCAATTGCGGAGCAGGAAGAATTTCATACAATGACCTGTTATTACCTGTCTCTGTCACTCCCGCGCAGGTAAATATAAATAGTCTCGCTCGCCCAGATGCAATGGCCGCCGTCCTCGGATGGCGTACATTAATATTACAATACATTTTACAAAATTAAATATATATATATATATATATATATATATATACATACCTGATGAGTATCTCTAGAGATACTCATCAGATCTCAATGAATCTTATAATAGACTGTGAAGATTTACTCTACACATGAAAAATAATCCGAATCCGGTCACACTAGTCGGATTAATCGCGTAACAAACATACAAAACAAAACATACAGATGAATTTACAACCTATTTTCAACCGAATTCCTAAAAGGAGGAGGTTCTCAATTCGTTTTTATATTTTTTAAATTGTTTTTAGGGTTCCGTACCCAAAGGGTAAAACGGGACCCTATTACTAAGACTCCGCTGTCTGTCTGTCTGTCTGTCTGTCTGTCTGTCTGTCTGTCCATCTGTCACCAGGCTGTATCTCATGAACCGTGATAGTTAGACAGTTGAAATTTTCACAGAAGATGTATTTCTGTTGCCGCTATAACAACAAATACTAAAAACAGAATAAAGTTAAAAATAATAGAGTGTCCCCATACAAGAAACGTGCTTTTTTCGGCATTTCACGTCATCTTTCATAGATGACGTGAAATGCCGATTGTGAATGCTTAGTTAGGTAAACGTCCCATAGATGGCGTTATATTGAAATGTCGATTCCTAACACCTTTGTGAGACGCTAGATGGCGTTATAAGAAATAAAATGTTTAATAATAATCATTTTTTTCTGGCGAAAAATGATAGTGGTATTTTTTTCGATCTTATAAAATACTGTAGTGTGGTACGGAACCCTACGAGTGCGAGTCCGACTTGCACTTGACCAGTTTATTTTTTTATGTATGTTACGCGATTACTCCGTCAATTAGTGAACCAATTGAAATGATTTTTTTTTTATCGGTAGTATACATTTCCGAAGTGGTTCCTTTGCAATTTCATCGAGATCTGATAAGCATCTCCAGAGATATGACGATAAACGTCTCAAAATTGCTACTGAAACTGAGCTTTAGTGTTTTAACTATTTTAATTATTAGGGTATATAATACTAACTGGAATAATTTTTTTAGTTTTTTTTTTCAGACCTGTACATTTTTTGTTTTTTTTTTTCAGGTCTGAACGTCTACCTTCTGTTCTTGGTGTACAACACGGTCCGTCTGATAGAAGAGAGCAGAGACGTACAGTACGTGGCATGTGAACAACATCGACAATCTACCTAACTGAACATTCACAAATCACTGTTTTATTAGAATTTACCCATCATATGACCAAAAACTTCAAACATAAAGATTTTTCTTTTTAATTGCACTCTTGTAAGAGTGGTCGTGGTTGTAAAAATGATTTATGCTAATTGTTGCTGCTTTTGCGATGCAAATCCACTTCTATTCGTGGCGTTGTGAGTGCATTTCTAGACCATAGACGTTTCTGTCGCTTTTTTGGTACGGACACACCGCAGCGTCCTGCGTGCGCGATCTAGGTGACGATCAGATAGCGCAGTAGTATTTGTACCGACTGTTTCACACCAAACGATTAGAAAACAATTGAAAAGTAGTGAGATCGCGCACGCAGATCGCAGGACGCCGCGGTGAGGCCGTATCATTAAATTATGTCTGTCCAGCGAGTATGTGAGCTGGTTTTTTAGATCAAGTAAATATGTTTCCAAAAAAAATTTGTTTTATATTATTTTTTGTACGATTTTCCAAAAAACTTTGTAAAGTAAATTGGTTCTTAAACGCCCACGTTGTGTTGACCATCTGTGTCTACAGTGTATGGCATTATTATCAATGGTTTTAAAGAACAATACCCGGCACGAGGCGGTTGTTTGAAATTGAATGATAACAATACAATTCAAGTTGTTATGGCCTCTGGTAAACACGTGTTTAACATGTGCAAGCCACATTTTTGACTGATAATATGCTGTTGCCTGTTGGTAGAGATCGGAATATCCCATCAGAAGCAAATAGCAAACTGCGCTGACGTTAGTCAAAAAGTCATTCATCATACAAGGTATACTGACGAAATTTCGAACTGTCTAGTCCATCCAAAGGTTGCCTGGGTTTTTTTAAAGCTAAATAAGCAGACGGCCCACCTGATGGTATGCGGTTACCGTCGCCTATGATAATCTGCAACACCATGGGATCTGTTGACGCGTCGACCTGACCTTTAGAGAATGTGTGGATACCCTGTGTAAAAGACTCCATTCTATAGCTAGAGGGAAATATCGCTGCGGGCAGATCATTTTACATCTTACAGGCTAGCATTTGACAACTATCCTCGCCTGTTGGTAAGTGCTGATGTGATCGAGGATGGCAGCATGCCAGGCCTAGAATGGGAACTGAAGAGGAAACGCGGGGTTCATTTTTCGACAAATGTATTCCACTGATTCCTCCCTGGAAAAAGCTTATAGAAAAAATTTGTTTCTACAAAAAATCAAAGTTTGCTGTAGCTTCGCCCCTATCATTTTATTTTTTTGACAAACCAATTGCAAAAAGAAATATAAGCCTTCTAATCTCCTCCTTAAGATTTTTGAAGGGTCATATTTCTATTTGCAACTGTTTGGTCAAAAAAAGCAAATAATAGGGGCGTAGCTACAGCAGACCTTGATTTTTTTAGTAACAAATTTTGCTCTAGAAGCATTTTCCAGGGAGGAAACGGGGGAATACATTTGTATGGAAAAGTGCACCCGCGTTCCCTCTTGTCGGAACACACTTATGTTTGGCGGGCGAAAGATTAACCCAACTTGAGGGTGGTTGCTAGCCAGGTGGACATCGGAGGACACTGTGTCTTACCGAGGCTACCACCATGCAGAGATTTATTAGAAAGACACAATGGTTGCCGAATATTGACAGCTTAGTCATCTTCATACTTATCTGATAAGCAAGCATTTAACCACTGTCTCACCTGATGTTAAGTGACGATGACGGGATCAACGATGTAGATTTTATAGTATATATTTGTATATAGTGTATATTTATATATGTATTTCATAGGTCGCCTGGTGGTAAGCAATGATATGGTCAAAGATGGTAAACACATTAGGCCTAGAATACTCTGACTCTCAAGGGCTGTGTGCTGCCGGAACACCGTAAGGTTCTGAAGGCAAATTAGATGCTACTTTCTGGTAGCAAGTCTGGCGGAACATTGATATAATATGATCCTACCACCATATTGACGAACAGCCATGCTCAGATTGGAACTGGTGACCTCTCGCTTATCTATCCTAGCCAATATACCCTTTAAGCATACGGGTCTCTCAATCAGTTTATTTTGTTGGAGCGTATGGTTAATGTAAAAGGAAGAAGATCGGTCGTTATCGAGCGTAGGATTTCCTAACAAATACTCACAATATTGAATCATCCTGTTTTTTTTTTAAAGATTATTCGCACTGTGGGTTGCACATTTTTAGTATTCTCGTTAACCCCTCCAACTAAGCTGTGTCGTGCTAACTATGCTTGTGTCTGGAGTGGGTTCCCGTCAATAGTGCAATGGGTGGGGTGGGGATCGAACTCACGACCTCTCGATCGCCAGTGCGACATCTTATCTATTGGGCTATAGCCGCCTATGAATTTAGGTTTTTAGGTTACTATTTGCTATGCCTAATCGTATTTAGCTTTCAATGTTAAAATTTTACCGTATGACAGTTGGGAAAAATCTATCACAAAACGCTACCATTTATTCGTAAACAAAACGCCTAGCTTATGGAGGCCACTGGCACAACGTCATCTTTTAAGAAAAAGCTACCACACAAGCCCATACCACAAGTATGTGCACATATAAAGGTACTTATTGTCCCATTCACAAAAAATGCCAACCATTGAGATAAATTACTTAAAAAAACTCACAAATAATTACCGATAAACACCAATATAAATTCTAACAAAAAGTACATTGTTTAATAAAATGTGTAAGAAAAAAGTCAGTTTGTATATTTGTTTGTTTGGGACTTCTTTACGGTCAAACTGCTGGACCGATTTAGCTGAAATTTTGCACAGGGATAGCCAGTATTATGGATAAGGCTAGAGGATACTTTATCTTAGGGTACTTTTTAACACGGGCGAAGCCGCGGGTAGCAGCTAGTTGAATTATTTTTGTCAGATTTTTTTAAGGAATTTATCTCCAACGCTGGAGAGAGGGACGCCACTATCAAGTTTCACCCCGGTTCAAAAAAACCCTAAAGCCGGGGCTGCAGAAACCTAAATTCGGATTTCACTTGGAGCTTCTTTTATAATGTCAGTCATATGTTTAACTTAATTTAGATTCAGTAATTAAATTATAACGTGTAAGTTACCTACTTATTTATAATATAAAATTAGATTGCAGAAAGTTTTAATAAGTCAAAGTTGCATTTTTAGCAATAATTTTATATTACTTTCAAAAGATTGAAATCAATTAGTGTATAATATTTTATACTGTTTTTTAACAAAATAAATTAAATTTTTGAGTTTTATTTAATGAGTTTATACTCGTAATTTTATCATTTATCACAGAAAGAACCGTGTTGTAACTCATCGTCATAAAGGTGCGTACATACTTGTTGCACAACTACATGTTATAATCTTGATGAATGAGTTCCTATGTTTTCATTATCACTCGTTAATACGGTGTACAATGTCATTATAATTATGTAATAGTTATAAAACTTTGATGTTTCGGTCATTTAGCCAATACAATTTGGAAACCCTATAATATAGAGTAAAGAATTTTTATTGGGGCCTATATACATACATACAATCACGCCATTTTCCCGTTGCGCTAGGCAGAGACTACTTCTTTCCACATGCTACGATCCTGACATACCTCTTTCGCTTCTTCCACTTTCATGAGCGCCTTCATACATGCTTTTGACTTGGCCTTTCTTTAAAGCGTCTCCGATCTGGTCGTGATACGTTCGCCTAAGTCGGTACCTATATATGTAATATTATATAGGGCCTATATATTCGTACTGAAAATGTAATTAAAAAAAAAAATTAAATTAAAATTCATTTATTTCGAGTAACTTTGACTCATATAGGTACAATTACTTAAAATACATCAATAAATCAAATAAATCTAAACTAATAAATCATAATAACGTAAATATAACAAATAAAATGAAAAAGTATTAAAAATTACAATGCATTAACTCAATCAAATCAAAGTTCAACATTAAATCAAATCTACCAAATCAGTCAAAATTATTAAAGTCAAAGTATTAAAATACAAATTTGTCGTACGCAACGATTTGGCAATCTAGGCAATTCTTACATTAAATAAGCCAATGATTCTTCTCAGTGATTAATAGACGGTTTTTCGTTCCAATCACACATTATTTCAACAAATGCCACATCTTGTCTCGAGTCTCTGTGTCGACTTTAATGTAACATTCACATCAGTGTTTAAAGCATCGCTTCGTGAGGCGGTCGCTTACAACTGATTCCAATATCGTTACAATACCGGCTTACAAATAATTTTACGAGTACTTGATCGAATTTCTCTAACAAAAGGCGCGAATTCGTGAATAAATTAAAATCCGAACGCTTTTCCAACCAGTGTTGCCTTAAAAACTTTTTACTGAAAAATGTCGGCCACAGTTGAGACGAGTTTAAAGTAAGTGATGTGTGGAGAAAGTTGCGTTTTTGATTATTTTTATTTTTGCTTTATTTCGATGCGGGTCAAGATAATTTTGTTTTAAATGTGTTTTGTTTTTGTATATTTGTGCTCAGCATGCGTAAAATGTTGTCTAGGTGCAAACGTGTAAAATATTCTTTGTTTACCTATACTATAAGTATTTATGCATAGGTAAGTTTAAATGTCAACGCTGTATACATTCTAGGGACCTTTATTGTACTTGCGCAAATTATTGCTAGATGCAAATGATTGCTAGATGCAATTGCTTGCTTGTTACCAGTCGCATTCAACGCTGAATACTTATAAGTAATTGTTTTGGTTTTTTGGCGGGAACGCGGAAAAGTGTGTGTGGTCTCATTTTTTTTTTCCTAAAACTTGTGTTCTTCCGCGAGTTAATGTGTAATAAATTTGGATTAATAACCATTAAGTGCCGGTGAATGAGTGCGAGTGTAGGGAAACAACACAATGTTGAAAAACATGCTATTTGCGTTCTCACCAAAATTCCACTGAAAATCTTCAGTAAACACCACATCTTTATTGAAGGTATGACTTCGACTAGACTTTTACTTGAAAACTGACCTGAAATGTGACTTTAACCCATCTCTACGACTTAAATTCATAAAAACTGAAAGAATTTCAATACTTGACACTGGCTAAATACACTAATCGTGTGGAGCCATAATAAAACTAAAAAGAAAAAAAAAAGTAATTGTTTTTTTAGAGTTTATTAACAAAGGAATTTATTTAGGGGAACCTTAATAACTACAACTGTTAATCATTAAAAAAACATCGGAATCAGTTCAGTCGTCAAGGAAGAGCTCAGTGACATACTTTACACTTGCGAAAGAATTACATCCTACAAATATTATAAATGCAAAAGTTTGTGTGTATGGATGGATGGTTTGTTACTCTTTCGCGGAAAACTACGCGACCGATTTGGATGAAATTTGGCACACAGATAGTTCATAACCTGGACTAACACATTTACAACTGCTTTTAAACAGGTACTTCTAATATAGGTATAGTATAAATTAGCATAAAAAATACGTTGCGAAAATTATTATTTTTTGTATCTCCTACGTAAATGTATGGAAAAGGGTGTTTTTACAATTTCTTGCTTTCCATATACCCTGCTTTGTTTCCTGTAAGGAACAGCATCGAATGACATCAAAAAATTTTTGAGTAAATTGCCCATTTTCTAGCTAACTTTAATTTTTTTTTTTTCAAATTATGCAGCTTAAAATGTAGTCAAAAATAATGAACAGTCTCCTCAGAATTGAAAGTAAAACGGATTGAGTACCTACCATCCTAAATAATCCACTCTGTATAGTGTAGTATCATTTCAAAGTGTAATTGTCTGTTAGTTGCAAGTTGTATTGCAACATTAGCAACATCAGCCTTTGTAATATCATAATATGCCTCACATCGATTACACTACACTTGTTACTTAAGTATGTGTACCATGCAATACCAGAGTATGTTTGGAGTACCATCTCTGAAGAATCGCATTCGAAATTAAAGTCACCCGACAGAGAAGCAAAGTTATTGACACAACTCAAAAGTGGCAGTGGGCTGGTTACATCTCTACTATAACCGGTGTCCTTTGGGAAAGTGTCCAGATATAGATACAGAATGGTATAAAATAAAACTGGCCAAGTGCGAGTCAGCATCGCGTCTCTTATCGCACACTTAGGGAGGGTTCCGTACAATACGAAACATAACAGTTTCAACCTCATATATTTGATTAATTGATATTACCAAGAATATTTGGTTTGGTCGCAATCTAGAAAGACGGGGCTCGTTTTTACTAGCGCCATTTATGTAATTTTGCCGAAACTAATTAGATAGATGGCGTTTAGAAAACGTTTTTTGGATGGGGACCCCCTTTAATTTTTAACTTTATTTTATTTTTTTAGTATTTGTTGTTCTAGCGGCAACAGAAATACACCATCTGTGAACATTTCAACTGTCTAACTATCACGATTAATGAGCTAGAGCCTGGTGACAGACGGACAGACAGACAGACAGACAGACAGACAGACGGACAGCGGAGTCTTAGTAATAGGGTCCCGTTTTATCCTTTGGGTACGGAACCCTAAAAACCTGGTATATATAGGCAAAGTGAAGTAGGAAAAAGGAAATCAGTACAACATTTTATTAAAAATACTCGAATACAAATGCTTATTAATAATTTTAGGTATTATTTATTTCATGTATTGAGAGTAAAATAGCGAATAAGTATTTGTAATAGGATTTCTAGTATTTTTTAAGTAAAATAACAGAACCATCGGTTGACATGAAATATCAGAACTATTATGACTTACGAGTACAAAAATGTGTCAGGTAAGAATCCTACCGTAGGACGGAATTTAAAAGAAAGGGCAAAATGAACAAACGGGAAAATTATGGGGGTTGAAAAAGTGGGTCTAATTTACGCTGATGAAAAAAGTTTATTAAATAAACTGGCCAAGTGCGAGTCGGACTCGCAAACAGTTTCAAACCACAATACAATACTTCATAAGGTTGAACAAAATTTTCCGAAAAAAATACAATATAAATAGTATTTTGGTATTTATTTATTAATTTTACATACTCGTACGTACATACATACATACAATCACGCCTTTTTCCCGTTGGGGTAGGCAGAGACTACTTCTTTCCACATTATTTCTTTCTTTATTAATTTTAATTTACTATAATTTGTTTATATCTACAGATCTACGTTCTACAGATGATAATATCCTGTATCGTAAATCTCGACGGTCAAGGTTCGGCCACGGTTACAAAACAGGTTTTAGCAAAAGTTGGCATACGAGTCGCAGGCATTCGCAGGTTGTTTTTTATCTGATAAGCTAGCGTTTGACCACTATCTAGCCTGGTGGTAAGCGATGATCTTGTCGAAGATGGTGAACACCGGTGAGGTTATGGCGTCAGATTTTCTTCTTGATGGTGGCACAGATTATACATATAATAGTTACTGCGTATGGTGGTAAGCTGTTATTTGGTAGCGAGTCAGGCGGAACATTGATATAATATGCTCCTACCACCAGTGAACGAACACTCGTGCTAGGATTTGAACCAGCAATCTTTCGCTTAGAAGCCAAGCAATCTATCCTGTACGTCAACGGGGCTCAAAGGGGATATAGCTTAATTTTATTTGTATTTTGTATTTGTATTTTTTTTATTGTATTTTCAAATATTTTTTTTTAATTTTCAAATTTTAATTACTTAGTTTACATAGTTTTGTTTAATTTACCAATGCAAATAATTTGATAAGCCCATACAATCCGGCTAATAACACGATCAAACTTAAAGTGAAATTACAGGGCATGTGAGACTTTGGATCTCTTTGTCTCCGGATAACAGGCAGTGTAGTGACCACAGAAATATAAATAATAATACTTTATAATTCATATTTATGTGGTAGTGAAGTGAAAAATTCTGTCAATCCAGAACTTTGCATGCCACTTTCTGTAATAGGTAGACGTCATTGCTTGCCCTGTTGTTTTAAATCATAAAAAAATAAATTTCTCTAACTCTTCGCTTCTTTTTTAGGGTTCCGTAGTCCTGACAAGGAACCCTTATAGTTTCGTCATGTCCGTCTGTCTGTCTGTCCGAGATTTTGCTAAGAGACCGTTAATACTAGAAAACTGTAATTTTGTGGGGGTATGTAAATAAATGACGTCGACAAAGTGCTGAAATATGAAATATGAGAAGTGGGGATGAATTTTTTTTCATTGTCTACCCCATCGTGTAGGGTATCGTTGAATAGGTCTTTTAAAATGACTTAAGGGTTGCTAATACCATTTTATTCATTACCATTACCATCTGGAAAAAATCGTGATTATAGCGCATTTTATGAACTTTAAAGGAAAATTATAGCGGTTAAGATAACTTTATTAGTTTAGCAGTAATAGTCGTTGCACTTGGGTGTTGGATAATTTTGTACCAAATACAAAATCCTTAGAATAAATCCTTTAAAGTGACAAAGACGGAGTACCTAGTTGCTTGTTTATAACGGGTAAAGACTTGCATTGAATAACAGGCTATTACGGAGCCCTACACTGCGCATGGCCCGACATGCATTTGGCCGGTTATTTTGTTTGTAGTTGTGCTCTTATGTATTGTGCCGTCCTGAAAATATTATCAACACGAAAGTTAGTGAGTTAATTACTATGGTCACGGCATAACGGATTGCCGTGCATAGTTAATTACTTTTTTTTAATGAGTAGGATCAACGTTCGACGCGTATTCATTATATGTTATGTTGTTTTTAGAAATTATAAACAATTTAATGTGAACGTACCGGCTTTTGTCGGTAATAGAAGCGGTCTTATCGACTAAAGCGTTCTCTTCCAGATAACCTTAAACTCTTATACCTAACGCATTTATCAAAATTAACTCTATCTACTGGTTAACATTCCATGGAAATATGTAAAATAGTTTTTAAGGGTGCTGTATGCAGACAGACAAACAGACAGACAGACATTGTTTATAATTTTAGTTTGAAAGTTTTCGGCGAAAATTATTCATTTTAATATGAACGTTCCGGCTTTTGTTCGCGTTGTCTTAGTAAAGACAGACGCTTCTATTACCGATTGGATTGTATGGAATTGTATTACCGCTTGTAGACCGATTGAATTACCTAAATATTTTTGTATTATTTCAGTTTTTTATATTTTTTGGTAATCAATAGAGTGTATTGAATTCAATTGTATAAAAATAAGAAAGGAGTTGAGTAAATTGGTCAACATAAATAATTATACATATAATCGGTCAAACCGTTTCACCGTTAGATGTAATTATCAAATAAATTGATTGATGGCCCAGTGATGTAGTGGGAGTATGGTTGGCTTTGATGTCAGAGGCACCGAGTTCAATCCCTGCCGTGAACCAATGGATTTTTAAATCTAAAAATGTATGTGCACTTTTCCCAGTGAGAGAAAAACATCTTTAAAAAACCCTAACCTCCGCATGGTGGTAGGACACTGTCTAGTGTCCGCCTGGCCAGCTACCACCTTCAAGTTAGAAAATCTGTCGCCAAACACATAATGTGTTCCGGCAGCTATCCTTCAGACCCAGTTGTTCTAGGCCTATATAGCGTGCTACCATCCTCGACCGCATCATCACTTTCCAACTGGTGAGATAGTGGTCAAACGCTCGCCTATATGATATAAAAATAATGATGAATTGAGAACCTCCTCCTTTTTGAAAGTAATAATCCAACATGTCTCATTATTTATGTTTTTTTAGTTCAATGCTTCGCCTAATTTAGACGACAATTGATGTAAAGCTACTTTTTATAACTTTGACATGTATGACAGCCACACATGTGATTAATATGCTACTACATTTTTAACCCCCACGCAAAAAGAATGGGTGTTATAAGTTTAACGTGTGTAACTGTGTATGTGTGTCTGTGGCATTGTATAACGGATGCACCGATTTAAATTTAGTTTTTTATTGTTTGATAGATGTTTAAATCTAGTGTTCTTAGATTTAATTCATGAAAATCTGTTGAGTGGTTTTAAGAATTTGAGTTTTTATTACAAGCTTTATTTCTACTTCACGGCGAATTTATTTGTCCGTTACAAATCTTACGATTGATTTTAGCGCGACTTCCAGGGGTTCGATTGAGCAGAAATTTTGCATACATGTGTAAATTGCGTGACAATGTAATATTATGATAACATAGTGCTGATCTGATGATAGAGCTGGAAGGTGGCCAAAGGAAATCCTAAACTACACATGATATAACCGTCTTGTTTGGGCTCGTCGGGTTTGTCTTCTTGACTTTATCTAGTCCTAGGTTATGTAAAAGCTTGTGTTTAAAAAGATTTTTTTAAATATTACTTGTTTCTATATGATGATGCTATGAAATCAACTTTTATCTCTCTAATCAATTTAAAATTCGTTATCATCTTACTTTAATGATATTGTAACATGGTAGCATGGACCTGATGCTGAGGAAACTCCTGGAATCTGCAGAGTACTCTACTCTACATTGAAATAGTTACAATAATCGATACAAAAAGTTAGATGCAGTACTCACTCTTTTGCGACGTAAACATAGGCAATGGAACAAGAAACAACTACATGAAAACACGAATTTCTAATGTCAAGCTTGTTGTGCATGAAGAACAGAGGAAGGCATTGTTGCTAATTATTTAAATGGATCTGCGATAATTGTACATGTAATTCAGTACTGTTTGGTTGTGACTAAGATGAAATTAGGTTCGCGAACCTAATTTCATACGGTCCACATTGAGGAGCAGGGTTCCCTTATTTCCCTTTTTTGTATATATCGATGGTCTCAATGAACAGATTATAAATAGATCACTCAGGGGAGGTTTTACATTTTTTATTTAAGTATTATTACTCTACGATAAGAGAATACATACTGCTGTGGTACACAATAAATGCTTTGAGTTTAAATTAGGTAATAAAATCACTCAAATGAGTAACTATTTAAAATCTTCCATCTATGAGTAGTAATGTCAATAGTTAACATAGTTTCCAAAAAAAGGTGAAACAATGCAGGGTACAAACAAAAAGATTAGCATTTATCTCGAAGCTAGCGCATTGTTTCACAGGTGTTTGCGAGCCTTATCACCATCTATTATCAGGTACGACATTTGCTTGTTTGCTACCTATATTATAAAAAAATCTGATAACATACACCTATTGTGAAGCGACGTGTTTTCCACCCGGACGTTATTTTTTTATTATAAGATGCCTTTTTTGTCGACTTCTTAAAACATGACGTAGACGCGCAATTCTAGCGGTGGTAAAAACTACAATATAGCAATAAATAATATTTGCAGATGGAAGGAGCATTACATCGATGTTCCGTCTCACTTGCTAATAAAAAGTAGCTTACCGCTATCATGGAGAAAATGTGCCGTCATAACCTTATGGTGTTCCGAAAGCGCAGCCCTTGAGATAACGTTCAACATTCAAAAAACATTTTCCGAAGATTCAATTTTGTGGTTTAAACAGTTGAGGAGTGTAAATTGTTTTCTATACTTTACGAATACGGAAGTAAAAATCTGACATTGTGACACATGCGTAATTTTATAAGCTACGAACGTTTATAAAATAATTCATGAGTCATATTATCACGACAAAAAACAACGGGTTGCACTCCGGGAGTGCCGGTAGAAGTGAAAACTAGATCACGTCATTTTTATAATTTAGGAATGACGCTTTGCGCAAGCGCCCTGCGCTCCGTCTCACGAATTTTCGATCAGGACACGTGATCTGACGCGAGTTTAGCATTTTTTACCTATCCCAAGAAAAGTGCACAACGCCGCTAAAGAAGTTTACACTTCAAAAAATATTATAACAATTATTAGGCTAAGGGCCAGTTTCACCGGTTCCTGATAATACGGTATATAGTTATCTGACACATTATAAAACATATAAAAGCTGTCAAAAATCTGTCCGATTTCTTTATATTAGCGCTATCAGTAACCGGTGAAACTGGCCCTGAACCCCGTATTCACAATCATTCGTGTACGCCTAGTGCCATTTAAACCAATTTGACAACACTTATGTCAAATCCACATGCTATGCGATAGTCAAAATCTTCATGAATGCGGTCTACAACGTGTAACATAATAAGCGCAAGATCTCGGACACTCCAATTACAATATCGAATCCTAATATAATAGCAAAAGCGTTAACTCATTTCGAGACATGTTATCATTTTGTTTTTAAGATATTAGATTCGTTTGTATAAGATATTAGATATACCAACTTACCATAAAATGTATGGACGCCCTAACACGTTACGTAGTAAATAAAACTTTTCTGTCACTCTCGTATCCCACATCGCGCGCACATAATAAAAATATTTGCCTCTCACTAGCACTGATATTGGGGGTTTCGCGATTACAGCAGACAAGTTATTCATCAGCTGATTGTTTGCTAATTGCTAAATAATAAAAATACTGTGATGCTGAATTTAATCGATATTAGACTAGGATGATGGATTACATTGGATGGAGCCATGTCAGCCATGTGACGTTGTCACATCGACTTTCATTCTATCAACACATTGTCCTACCCTTTCTATTACAGGGATCGCGAGATAAGAGTAAACGAGAAAGCTAATATCAAATTGACAACCTCGCGCATGGGTGAGCGTGTCCATTTTTGACCGGCTAGCAGGCCATAATATAGCAACGCATCATACTTATAAATTAAAAATTTAATAGAAACATAGCTTTAAAGACTGAAACCCTGTTACATGGTTAAATTATGTCGTGTTGTGCTGTGTTTTATCCATCAAGAACAACTAAAGGAGGCGTAAAAGATCCAGAATTATCATTTCACACGTAAGTGTTTGTGGGCATTTATTCTCATATATAACCACTTTTTACATCAAAATATTTATTTTGCTTACATTATATACATCTTTTTCGTCATATAACTACCGAGGTGGTAAATGGTTATCATTTTAAAGCTTTAATTTATGTAAATAACAAACATTATTTTACGCCACCCGGCTAGTGATGTACGAGAACCCTCCAAAACTTTGTCGATAAATATAGTTGATACCCTTATAAAAAGGAATATATAAATTCCTTTAAGTGTAATATTATAATATTACATTATATAAATATATAAATCGTTTATATACATTTTACACTTATTCTATACATATAAAAAAAATTGAAGTGTCTGTTTGTAATTCCAGATTAACAGCTTTTCACTAAATGCATATGAAAGAATATACGGTACTTACATAAAAAACAAAATTTTAAATTTTGTCTGTCTGTCTGTTTGTTCCGGTTTATCTCTGAAATGACTGGACCAATTTAACGGGACTTTCACTAGTAAAATGCTGATGTTAAAATATTAACTACCAAGTAACTTGGCTACTTTTATTTTAGAAAAAAATAAAGTTACTCGAAATCAAAATTGAAGCTAATGAAATAGGGAACAATATCTGATTCAAATAGGGAAGGTTAATGTGTAACGTGCAAATTAAGCAGTGTTTTCTACCGCGCACAGCCCACGCGCATGTTGCCGCTGTCATTAAACGCGGACAAAGCCGCGGGACCCAGCTAGTTGATTTATAATATGAAGATTTTTTTAAAGGATGGAACGGTTAGCTTAGGGCCTTGATTAGAACGAAATTTGAACATTTTTAACCGACTTCACAATAAAAAGATGAGGTTCTCAGTTCGCCTTTTTTATGTTTGTTATCTCATAACTCCGCAAGTTCTTAAACGGATTGGAAATATTTTTTTTCGATAGATTATTCTGCCCGTTTGGTCCCATTGTACAATTTCTGAAATCTGATAAGTATCTCCAGAGATATGGACATAAACACCTCCAACTTTATACTGAAAATGGATAGCGTGGCATTTGAAGTTGGTTTTTTCGTTTTGTGAACGATCTTAAAATATTATAAAAAGTGATCAAAGTAATTATGCGCAAAATTTGTAGTAACTAGGTACCTAATTATATTATCAGCACTGATACTTACTCGTATTCAATCTATTATTACTTATGATAATGCCATTATATATATTTTTATGAAAAATGTGTCACAGTTTATTTATTTATTTATTTATTCATTTATTTGCAAAAACAATGTACAATAGTTATAACTTAGTCTAAAACTAATCTTATTATGACTACTGAGCGTTTACCACATTAATATATTATATCATTTTGTTGTAGGTTTCCAAAATGTCCGAAAATCCAATCAAGTGGATAAAGGCAGTAAGGCGTGAAAATTAGGATCCAACTAAACACTTCAAACTTTGTTCTAAACATTTTGAAAAATCAATTTTGTACCTACTAGATTATCAATCAAGCTGGAACTGACACCGAGGAAACGGAAAAGAATAGAAGCTAGTGGAGTCAAGATAGAAAGTCTTCCTATAAATCTTCTTCTGCGAGCAATGAAGGATGATGAAACGGTTTTGAAAGTGTTTTAATCGAAAGTGTTATAAGCTCTAATACATAAAAATCTGTTTAGCCGTTGTAAAAGTATGAGCATTTTTCTAGTTGATGGTGCTATGAAATCAACTTTCATAGTGATTAATTCGAAATTCGGTATCCTTTTCTTCAACGACAAAGGACACTGAAGCATTGACATGATGCTGGGACATCTTCTGGAATCTGCTGAAATCTCAACTCCTCGCCAACTTACAGCTGAGATGTCGTATTTAGACTCATTGGAATATTTTTAATTTTCATTATAGATTATACATAGATCAGTCGGGGAGATTTTAAATTTTGAGTATTGGAGAGTGGAGATCGCGAAACGGCAAACGTAGCGTAGGACGTCCTGTGACCAGGTGGAGCGACGGCATACGCAATGCGGTGGGCAGTGATTGGAAAAGAAGATCTGAAAATCGGGCTCAGTGGCGCATCTTGGGAGAGGGCTACAGTCCAGCAGTGGACTGACACTGGCTGATGATGATGACGATACAATAGATCATACTATATTGACATCAAATTACTTTATATCGTTAGCATTTACAAAAGAGATGTGCTAATTTTTCTGTAGTGGTAGAACTTCTGCTAGTCCGCCTGGACCGGTACCACCACTTTGCCAATTAATTTTCATAGGAATGTTTTTAGGTTGAAATGGCAAGGTGTCCAGTGAAATTACAGGGCATGTGAAACTTAACATCTTTATGTCTCAAGGTAACAGGCGCAGAGGAGTGACGTGCAAAATTCTGGACTGCCAAAATTTTCCTGTATCGCTGTATCTGTAATAGGTAGACGTCATCGCTTACCATCAAGTGAGAGTCGTGCTTGTCCTGTTACCTTTTACAATAAAAAAGCTGATTAATGTTTACAAAGTAAGTATGGCCTAATTTGTGGTTTCACTGCATTTTTTTTATTATTTGCGATGCGCGTAGTTTTATACGATAATTTATCTAATACTATAAGAATCTTTGTTCTGACATACTGACTGACTGACAGACAACGCACAGCCTAAACCGCTGGTCTTAGAGACTTGAAATTTAAAGAGTATATTTGTCTTAGTACGCAAGGGTGTACTCAGAAAGGATTTTTCAAAATTCACCCCGTTAGGGGGTGAATTGGAGGTTCAAAGTTTGTATGAATAAACAAGATTAGATAGTCTTTTCTATTCGAAACTTCATACAAGTGCTTCAGTAAAAAAATAAGTAAAAACGTGTTTCAAGCTTTTTCAAAATTCCACCCCTAAAAGAGTTAAATGAGGTAACAAAGTCTGAAAACCAATATTGTTTCGGGTTGCGCTGAAATTTGGCATGCAGATAGTTGTTTTAACATAAGTGTCCGTGAAGAAAATATTTTTCAAAATTCACTCTTTAAGGGGATGAAACGGGGGTTCAAAGTTTGGATAGTCATTTTATTCGACATTTCACACAAACCGTACTTCTGTAAATAAATTAGTAAATACGAGTTTCAGGCTTTTTCAAAATGCCACCTGCCTAAGAGGGTGCAGTGGGGTAACAAAGTCTGAAAATCAATATTGTTTCGGATTGCGCTGAAATTTAAAATGCAGATAGTTGATATGACGTAGGCTGCCGCTGAGAAAGCATTTTCTAAAAATTCCCCGCGGATTTTACTTATTATTTATAATTATATATATAAAAACTTATAGATTTACGTAAGTACTTCTATAAATAAATAAGTAAATACGTGTTGCAAGATTTTTGCAAGGGGTTGGTAAAAAAGTCTGACAGTCAATATGGTTTTTTGGGTTTTATAAATATGAATCCCTATTTCCCTTAGTCACGCAATAACTTGAAAACCGGTGAACCGATTTGGCTTTTACTTCTTTGATGTCTTTTATGATAGAAAGGTTTCAGAAAATAAAAGTTTTAAGTAAATAAAAGAAGTCTTTAACGTGACCGCAGCCGCGGGGCTCTTCTAGTATTTTCATATAAATTATATACTGTTAAGGACAATTTTAATCTATGATATTGGGCTAAGATAATTAGCGTAATTATTCAAATAAGGATTAATACTGTATAGAAGAAAATAGCCTTGAAAGTTCTGTAACATTTTTTTATTAAAAAATAAAGATTAAAATAGTTACTGTGAGTCTGTGCGATAGACATATGTTATCGCGGACTTTTTTGTAGGTCTTATTATGTTGTACCACTCTTCGATACATACTTTCTTACATCTTTTTCAGATTAATCATCTTTCGTAAAAAACGTGTTTTCTCGACCGTTTTATTGGCGACTAAGTTCCAAAATAGGTCTTCACGAATATACCTATTTTTAAACAGGATAATATATAGCCTATGTTCATTCTAAAAGACCATATATAGATTTATATATGAGAGAAAAAAATAATAGCCTTGTAGTCCAGTAGTTTTTGAGCTAACTCAATACAAACATACATGTTACCTCTTCATAATATTAGTATAGAAGTATATATAGCTTTGTAGCTCAAATTTGTAATATTTAATTGACGTATTGAAAAGGCAAAAACATTTAAGATTTGTGTTTAAGAAAAGCTAAGAAATCTATACCGCCAGATTTAAGGTTGCCTAATTACAGTTAAGTACTGTAGCATTTTTTATCAATAACTAATTTCCATAAGTTCAATAAAGTAACTACGTATTTTATCACATAAATTGTTTTCTTTTTACATAAGTTTTAGTTTTCTACATTTTTCACCTTTTTATCGATATGTTCTACACTAGTGATCACTTCCCTACTCAGGCACACTCTAGCAGTTCTAGACACTAACACAAACAGAAAATGGACATGCTGCCAAAGTTTTGACGCCATCCATTATAATCCATCATCCTAGATATTAGAAGATTTTATACCAAAACATGTCATAAAATCGTATGACAGTGTCATAGCCTCACGTAACCTAGAAGATTTGATTGTTGTCATTTCGTTAAAAACCTAATGAAACTTTTTATTTAAGCTAACACCACAGTTACTTAATAGTTATTTCGAAACTAATACTACAATTAGTACAAGTAGAAATGAGTCTTACACCTTTGATATAAGGTTCAGTTTTCTAATTCAAACAACCGATGGAATCGTAAGCCTAAAAATAAGGAAAACTTATCATATTTTTTTTTAAACTTTTGCTTAGAAATAAATCAGGAATGATTTGATAAACATTAAAGGGGATAAGGAATGTTTCTAGTTTTAGTATGATTGAATGCACGGTATTAAGAAAATATGTGGGATTCTACAAGTCATGAGTGAATAGGAATCTTCCAGGCAAGGGTGCTACCTCTTGGACTAAATTTTCACTTAACGAAGTTAGGTCAGCTAGTGGTCAATCTTTGCCTATTAAACATCAAAATAATACCAAGTGGTGGATTATTATCCACAGGGACGGCTCTGTGGCGAGCCGACAAACCTCAATAACTTTGTGAATATAATGAGTAAAAAATGATCCTGATAGTGCATTGATCATTGGTAGTCCCAGTCTTTTAATTATCTTAGTTCCGTTGCATTGTCACGGTAATATAATAATACAGTATTGTGACTCCATACGTCGGAACGCGCATCATACCTACGCGCCTCGAGTTCAGTACACACTCGGTACACAGCTCACGATAAATGTGGCGGTCTTGTAATGGCGGTTTAAGAGCGAACGCGGGGTGCACTTTATTCCATATTCATATTCGTTTATTCCGAGAACAACATTAATTGTATTGGAAATTACACATAAAAAAAAAAATAATATTACCAATACATAAATTCATTTAAAAAATATCAAAAATGTACAATGTTATCATTACATATTCAATTAAATTAATTAATTAAAATTATACAATTGCAATCAACAATTATATACATGTAAAAGAATTAAACAATAAATGTGAGTCGATTTTGAAATAGGCCAATAGTCAAATTGATAAAAAAAATAAATCAAAAAGTCAAACAAATAAAGGTTCCATTAACAAAATTCATTTTCATTAGTCAAAATCAAAGTATTAAAACACATGTCAAAACAAAACAAAAAGGTCAAATTACAATTACTTATTTAGAAAGTCATATCATATTTTATTAGTATCTCGGTCTTCCATATATTCCGTTACAGTGTAGTAACACTTTTCCAATAAGAAGGACTTTAAATTATTTTTAAAAGAGTTACTATTTTCAATAACTTTTATGGCAGTGGGTAATTTTTTAAACAAGCGAACTGACTGCACTCTGACACAGTGACTAACAACATTTAGGGATGAGACAATTATTTTGTATATCTTTCCTTCGCGTCCGTTCTCTTTTTTTTCGATCCTGTTCCGATTCAAGACTACTTAATTTTTTTACAAAGTTCGTAAGTATAACTAGAATGTAGATGCATGGCACCGTCAGTATTTTTAAAGCGATAAAATGTGGTTTACATGAGTCTGTTTGAGGAATACGAACCGTAGTTCAAATGGCTCTATTTTTTTGATAAAAGCTGCTTCTGTGTTATATTTATAGCTGTTGCCCTATAACATTATACTATAACTAAACTTAGATTATATTAATGCAAAATATACTTGTCTCAGTTGCGTAATTGTAACTTCATCTCTTAATTTCCTGATGGCATAACATGCAGAACTAACACTTGCTTCAATATTTTTTATTTTGGCCTTCCAGTTTAGGTTATCGTCAATATGTATTCCTAGAAATTTAACTACTTTTACACAGTTAATTTGATCACCATTGAACTTTATGTCAAGTGTGTCTTTCTGTCTAGCTGTAGTACGAAAGAGCATTAGATTGGTTTTACCCGTATTAATACCAGGTAATTTATTGCAAACCAATTATAAAAGTTATTTAATGCATTATTTACCTTATCATTTAATTTTTCAATTGTCTGAGATGATACAATTGCATTTGTGTCATCTGCAAACACTGTAAGCTTAACGTCTGGATCACACCTTTCCATATAAGCTATTATATCGTTTGTGAATAAAATAAATAATATTGTTCCTAAAATGGATCCTTGTGGTACTCCTTCACTTAAATCTGTCATTACTGATCTATACGTTTTTTCCTCGTTATTTTCAATAGTTTTCAGTTCTACAAGCCGTTTTCTATTACTTAAGTATGATCTGAACAATTTATTTATACCATTTTTTATACCATAATATTCAAGCTTTTGCAGTAGTAATGTATGGTTTATAGTGACAAACGCGGAACATAAATCTAAAAATACAGCACAAACTTTTTTTATCATTTAAGTTTATTGCTACGTCATCGACAAGCTTATTAATAGCATCCGTAGTACCAACAAATCTCTGGTAGCCAAATTGCCTATCATTGAGAATTCCATTGAACCTCAAATGCTTAAGTAGACGTGATTTTATTAGTTTTTCATATATTTTAGATAGAATAAGTAATAAGGATATAAGGTCTATAATTTTTGGCTTCATTATTCTTGCTCTTTTTAAAGATCGGGATAAGTCTCCAGAAGTAGTAATGGAAAATACTTGGACTACAGGGAGAAAAGGGGGAATACGTGCACCCCGCGTTCGCTCTTAAACCGTCATTACACGACCGCTACATTTATCGTGAGCTGTTTACCGAGTGTGTACCGAACTCGAGGCGAGTAGGTATGACGCGCGTTCCGATCCGACGTATGGAGTCACAATACTGTATTATTATACTACCGTGGCATTGTGGTCGGAATTCCACTGAACTGATAATAAATTAAAACAAACACGTGATGAAGTAAATGACAAACAAACCTTCATTGACTCATTGACCTTTGACCCGACTACAGTCACCAATAAAGCCAATTAATTTTCCATTCTTACATAAACAAGTTAAGTACTAAATGTTAAATATTTCATTTATGATTGTCAGCCTGTATTAGTCCCCTGCTGGACATAGGCTTCTATTACCTATTTATTCTGTGGTCATGGCTAATAAATACTCTAGGTCTAGTTAAGGGCTTTGCTGCCAAAACACCGTAAGGTTATGACGTCAGATTTTCTCCTTGATAAGGTGGTATAACATTTTGTCTGGTAGAAGTAGGAATATTTGACATAATGCTCCGGCCTCTAAATGAGAACTTTTACATTGTTTGATATCTCAACGGTCATTCCCCTTACTTTAAACAATTAGAGTACTGTGCATTTATAACATTGGTGTTGATAAGATAACACTGTGTGTTGCATGGGTATTTTGACAGTGGGCGTTTGTTATTATGTTCCTTACTACCGGAAAATATGAGGGCGGTTATGATAAACCAGAAAAAGAGTGACAAATCAGCCAGATATATAGGCACTTATAAATTCTGAGAAGTTCGCTTCAACATTTTATAATTGTGGAAAAACGTATTTGACTAATAATGGGAATTGTTTACTCGTATTTATTCCATAAGAGCGTGCGCGCATTTTGCGTGCTGCGGTTGCGGTGCGTTTATTCTACCGCACGCATATTCATAGAAGTACAGAGCACCATAGAAGCGCGCGCATTGCGGCAAAATATTATTGTTTACAGTTGCGGAGCCCAACGTTTGCGAGTCCGATTCGCACTTGGACAGTTTATTTAAATTCGGCAATAAGGTCGCAGGTGAGCACCTGGTACGAGCCTCACCGGGTCTAGTTATCCAGGGCATGAAATAAGGGTCACTGGTCATGAGAAAGTGACCGGACGACAAACGACGATGCGATTGCGCACGCTTCTTACAAACTAACTATTAGACTAATCTGTGACTACTGTGACGTTACGTTAGAAGCGCGACTGATTGGAGAAAATTGTTTAGGAATTCTGTGGTGATAGCGTTTAAATGTGGGGTCGTTGAACTTTTAATTTTAAAAGATTTCGTCCTATTAATAATGCTCATATTACAAAATGCAGTATTTCCAAAGAAAGAGTTCATATTTTCAACCGAATTCCAAAAAGATAGAGGTTTTCAATTCGTCTGTACGTTTTTTTTTGTATGTATGTTACGCGATTACTCCGTCAGATTGGATTCGAATTATTATTCGGTAGTGTACATTCCCGAGGTAGTCCCATTGTAATTTCATCGAGATCTGATAAGTATCTCCAGAGATATGACAATAAACGTCTTAAACTTGCTACTGAAACTGACTTGCGGGGCATGGAAGTCGGTTGTTTTAGTTTTTAAACTATTATAATTATATACCTTTCTATATATTGACGAAGCAAGTGCCTCTTGTAATTCATATAGCGGGAAATGTCTTTTGCGCGATGCAGGATCTCATACATTGAGGCAATATTTATTTATTTATATACTTAATTCTGATAGTGTAAAATCTAAAAAAAAAACGACTTCACATGCCGCGCGAGTCAGTTACTGTAGCAAGTTTTAAATGTTTATCGCCATATCTCTGGAGATAATTATCTGATCTGGATAAAAATGTAATAGGCCCATCTTGGAGATAAAACCTACCCATGACAAAAAAAAACATACAAATCGGTTCACAATGTAATCGCGTTATAAACATACTAGCAGCCCGCCCCGGCTTCGCACGGGTAGAACATATATGCCTACAATATTTTTATGTAGCGTTTATGTAGCGTTGAAACATACCTTCTTACCTCAACAGCACGGATTTCTACGAGGAAGATCGACCGTCACTAATCTTGTTACATTTACTGACTTTGTTACCGCCGGTATGGACCATGGGGGCAAGGTAGACACAGTCTATACTGACTACAGTAAAGCTTTTGACCGAATTGATCACATTATTCTTATAAACAAACTGCAAGCTGCCGGCATTCGAGGAGATCTACTCAGGTGGTTTAAGTCCTATGTAGCTAATCGTTGCCAGACGGTTGTACTAAATGGTTATGCTTCAGTCTCATCTCCCATTCCATCCGGAGTGCCTCAAGGGTCGATCCTTGGCCCGCTTCTCTTCATCATCTTTATTAACGACATAAATCTATGCTTCCAATATTCACAATTTCTTATGTTTGCCGACGATTTGAAAATTTATAAGATCATCAACTCATATGAGGATTCGGTGCTACTTCAACATGATCTCAACAACTTACATCGCTATTGCACCTTAAATAAACTCGACCTTAATGTTCAAAAATGTTTTTGTATCTCTTTTAGTCGTTCCATTAATGCCCAAATATTCAATTACAAAATTAATGGTGAATCCATTAACCGAACGGACTCAGTAGTTGATCTTGGCGTTACTCTAGACTCTAAATTACTTTTTGATAAGTATATTGATAAAATTTCGTCAAAAGCACTAAAAACTCTAGGTTTTTTGTTTCGTGTAACAAAAGATTTCCAAACCCCAAAAACTCTCAAAATCTTGTATTGTTCACTAGTTCGCAGTCAACTTGAATATGCTTCGCAAGTCTGGAACCCTCAATACGACAAATATATACAGATTATAGAGAAGCCTCAACGAAAATTTTTACGTTTTCTAAATTACAAACATAAAATGTATAGTCCAGATTATTCTTTTAGCTGTAAACATCACCATTTTCTACCACTTGATAAAAGAAGAGAAGCGGCCGATCTCACATTTCTCAGTAATATTTTGTCTAATTCTATTGATTGCTCATCCCTTCTAGCCGAAATCAAATTTGTCACTCCTATAAAAGCTGTCAGTCGTCGTAACGAACTCAAACTTTATCATTCTCCATGCTCAACGAACTATCGCCGTAACTCGTATTTCATTCGTACAACTAAATTGTTCAATCTTCACTACTCAAAATTGGTGGACCTTTTTACGATAAGACCTTTCACATTCAAGAATATTATAAACAATTTATATTTTAAAAGTAACTAATACACTAACACTTCTTCCAACCTATCTACTCTAATGCAAATAACTGAATAATTTATATGGCTCTAGTAATAAGTAATTAATTCATTGAAAAAAATTAAACTTTTTTATATTTTACTGCTACATAACTTTACTTTATCATCATTTTTAGTATTATTTTCTCTCACTCCTAGTTTTATATTGTTTAACATCCAGATATGTCTACATTATGTTAACGTGTACCTATAAGTGAAAACTAATTAAGGCTACTTGATCTATTAATTTGTTTCCTGAATCTAAGTTTAAAGCTGTTTGTTTTCCATGTAAGTAAAAATAAAAAATAAAAAATAAATATTTGCATCAGTTTGTTGCATCGAATATTAACATATTTAACAATCATCGTCATATTTCAACCAATTTACACAAAACCTTAACGAATTATGCACCTAAACCTTCCTCATAAACACTCTGGCTATTGGTGAAAACCACATGATAATCCGTTCAGTAGCTATTGAGATTATTGCGAACAGACAGACAGACGCAGTGATGGACTTTGTTTTATAATACTTACGTAGTGATATTGGACGGCCCTTTTGCGTAAAGGATAGTTACCCTGATTCTGACCCGACGGTCGTTGGTTCTAATCATAGCTATATACCTACCAATGAAAGTTTTATGTGCATTCATGAATCATGAGTTTTCGTACAGTGGTAGTGGGATCATTAAATCTACCAAAAAGTAGCTTACTTACCACCAAGGAGAACATCTGCCGCCGTAACCTTACGCGTTTCCCGACGCAAAATGTAGGGGTAATATACGTTTAACGTGTGTGTCTGTGTGTCTGTCTATAGCATCTTAGCACCTAACAGGATGAACCGATTTTGTTTTTATTATTGATCGTTTTTTTTGTTTGATAGATGTCTTCATCGAGAGTTTTCTTAGCTTTGATTCATGAAAATTCGTTCAATCGTTATAAAACGATGAGCTTTTTTCTAGGTAATTGCGCTATGAAATCAACTTTCATAGGTCTGATCAATTCGAAAATCTTCTTCTTCAACGATATTGTAAGAACATGGAAGCCTCC
Organism: Cabera pusaria; assembly: GCA_954871355.1. Lineage (NCBI taxonomy): Eukaryota > Metazoa > Arthropoda > Insecta > Lepidoptera > Geometridae > Cabera > Cabera pusaria. The sequence goes on along the minus strand of OX940900.1, from coordinate 21,409,659 downwards.
TGGACTCTACAGAATACTCAAATCCTCACCAACTTACAGCTCAGATTTTAAATGTCGTGTTTAGAGTCATTGGAAAAAGCTATTATACATAGATCAGTCGGGGTGGCTTAAAATATTATATTATATTATTATATATATAGATGAATATTATTTTATACAATAGATCATATTATTATACTATATTGACTTCAAATTGATTGTGATCGGTGGGGATCTACAGCATAGCTAAGCTTATAATAATATTTTCCTTGTAACTATGGCCTAATCTGTGGTTTCACTCCAAATATTTTATTAATTTTGCGATGCGTGTTTGTTAAATTCGTGATATCTTCTAGAGTTTTCATTTGAATTATATACTGTAAAGGACAATTTTAATCTATAATATGTGGCCAAGCTAATTAACTTAATTATTTAGATAAGGATTAATACCATATACTTGAAAATAACCTTGGAAGTTATGTAATATTTTTTAACAAAAATTTAAAGATTAAAATGGTTACTGTGAGTCAACCTTAAGAGATAGACATATGCTGTCGCGTACTTTTTTGTAGGTCTTATTAAGTTGTACAACTCTTGCATAGAAAATATTCTTCTATCTATTTTCAATTAAGCAGCGTTCGTAAGAAACGTGTTTTTTCGACCGTTTTTTTGCCGACTTAGGTTGCAAATTAGGTCTCCACGAATGTACCTTTGATTTAAACGAGATAATATATTCATTCCGAAAGTCCATTTTATGTATTAGTGAAAGAATTTTTTAAATCGGTTAAATCATTACAAACATACAAAAATACAAATGTTCTCTCTTTATAATATTATATTAGTATAGATAAAAAAATAAAAAACAGACCTACCGACGAATTGAGATTCTCCTACTTTTTGGAAGTCGGTTAATAAGAGAACGGCTTCAGCTTCGGAACGTTCTTTGTCTTATAAATTTGGGAGTCTGGGTTACGTAGTAACTATTATATAATCTGTGCTCTGGGTTCCTATCGTTTAAAAGGACACAATTGTTTTTTTTTTTATAGAAATATAATTATACCTACAGACATCCTGTGTTGGTGCGTTCCTGCTACTTCGTTCATTTTGTTTATTCAAATGTAATTATTCATTATTTATAGTGTATTATTCATTATTCTGCGTCTTGGGCGATACGCCAGCTGATCTTATAAATAAATTTGCAACTGTTGTCGGTGCATTTAACGGTTAAACCCAAAGAAATTTTCCAATATACGAAAGCAGAACGCAAGCTTGGAGACAGACCAAGTGCCATCGTGGTGTTTAATTTTGTAAAGCCACGTCGGTAGCAATTTCCCCAAAATACTACAACACAAATACATGTACACAAAGACTGAATCGAGCTTGTTTCGAAGCAAAGAGTGAGATTAATAACAATACAATACAATATACATAATATCAATACATACAATAAGAATATAAGTGTGATAATAAGTAACGTTACGAAAAGTTACAAAGAACGTTACGTTACATTGAAAATATCTTGTCATTTGCTTCTGTTGACAACCTTTTTCTTGTTAACTTTTTTTCGTTAAAATTATTTAAAAAGTTGATTTCGTTCATCATCATCATCATCAGCCTATACTAGTCCACAGCTGGACATAGGCCTCTCCAATTGCACGCCACTGAGGAATTTTCAATTCCAACATCTCTGCAGTAAGTTGGTGAGGAGTTGACTATTATGCAGATTCCAGGAGATGTCCCAGCATCAGGGCAATGCTATCATGTTCTTACATTATCGTTGAAGTAAGAGAATATTGAATTTCGAATTGATCGGACCTATCAAAGTTGATTTCATAGCGTCATCACACAGAAATAATAAACTGGCCAAGTGCGAGTCGGACTCGCACACGTAGGGTTCCCATTGAATAAAACTTGCCGGAAAAATTAAGTACATAGTTTTAACATTGATATATAGAAATACCGTGTCAATACTAAACAAGCTTATTTACTACAACGCCATCTAACACAAAGATGTTAGGGTAGGTAATTAATATTATTAACAAGGTAAACCTGGTAAACAATCGTTCATAGATGGTGCTATAGTAAAAACACGTTTTTTGTATGGGGACCCCCTTTAATTTTTTACTTTGTGCTGTTTTTAGTATTTGTTGTTATAGCGGCAACATAAATACATCATCTGTGAAAATTTCAACTGTCTAACTATCACAGTTCTTGAGATAAAGCCTGGAGACAGACAGACAGACAGTCAGACAGATGGACAGCTGAGTCTGACCCACAGATACACAAATAAACACGCCAAACTTATAACACCACTTCTTTTTGCGTCTGGGGTTAAAAAAATACCTCACCACTTTCACTGCTTGAAAAGTGATTTCACTCATAAAAAGTAAAGCCTATTGAACGACCTCTGAGTCTATTGTCTAGTGTTTTAGAACGAAAGTACTTAGATAAAAGGTTGACAAATGATGCTGATAATGCTAACTGGGCAGTGTGGCCAGTATGAAAAGGTAATCAGACTTTCTGATGACACTTGATGTGGCTTAATGGGTCTCCGACCTTTGCTCACAACTGCAATTTTTCGGCGAAAGTAACCGAAACCGTGATGTAAAAAAATTGCTTTTACTTAATATTTTCGCAATATTTTGTTGATCATCTTTTGCAACATAGTAAATAATTTTTTTCTTATAAACGGCAGGTTTTATATACTGTTACATACTGCGGTTTTTATTGATTTGGAGCAAACTGAGGAAGCAAATGTAATTTCTTCAATAATTTTTGCGGGAAAAACTGCAAGAAACTCACAATTATTTTAATAGGTTTGTTATTCGGATAAAAATACATTGTAAGAACCTAGATGCTGCCTGACAGTAAAGTATCTATGGGGTAATTATGCTCCTATTTTAATGATTTTTGGCAGTTTTTTTGTATGGACATGTCGCTATACGTTCCCCACAAGTATTTTTGCTATTCTTTGAGCATTTGTGCAATCCTAACAGAGAAACTGTATTATTTATCATCCGAGCTATCTGGCACTTAACATATTTATTCGATGGGTTTGAACTGGTTTGAACGAAGGTCTACAATCGCCAATTGTCCGAATTCCAAAAGTATAGGTTGGTACATATTCCAAACCATTATTATAGTTATTTTTATTTCAATCGGGTATACACTCGAATTCAGAAGCGTCATTTTGAATTCCGAATATATTTTATTCCTTGAGACATTTGGTCGCGGAAACTTTTTGGATTAGAATTACAGATTTTTTTCTAAATACAAAAAGTTGCGGATTTGAGCATTGTGAATCGCAAAGATCTGAGTCAAAGGCGAGTCACTTTCCGAATCTGAATTTCCTTTCAAATGATTGAGAATCAGCACCCAGGAAAGAATAGTAGATTGCAATTACAAGGGTGCAATATGGTACGTTTCTGCGAGACCGCTATTTTGAACCCAGAGCGAAGCGAAGGATTCTAGAGTAAAATCCCAAGCGTAGCGAGGGATTCTAAAGTAGAATCCTGAGCGTAGCGAGGGATTTAAAGTACGCCGGCCGAGAGAAAATAATATTGCAGCCGAGTTTTACACTCTGCTTTTCATCCCCCTCTATGAGAAAAGGGAATAAATAAAAGGCTCTATAAAATAGTAATTCAAGAGCATAATATTGTAAAAGACGCTGACTAACATAAACAAACCAATAAATACATACAGTTTTCGATAAAAACTTCGCACCTTTTGCAGTTTTCACCCGATTAACATTTTACCCTTAACTCATTGACATATTATACATATGGACATGAGATACCTACGGAAAAAGGTGCACATCTAAACCTAAAACGTATGCCATTAATTGTCCATTGGTCCATTGCTAGGATTGTGTCAATTAAGGTCATCAATGGACCAATGGACAATGAATGGCAGTTATTTTAGGTTCCATTATGACTTCTAGGCAGTTTTTTTGAAGTTATATCCATATAAGCAAATGTATCGCGGCACCTCCATGTCTATATGTATTTCCTACTCCATGGTTAAATGTGTTATTATGACAGTCTGTGACCACAGACTAAAAATGCCAATAATTCTAGCGCTTTTGATTCTTCTTATTGGCCACCATAATATGTGTATTGCGCCACTTTGAGCGCTTAATTTCTTTTTTTAAATTTGTTTCCCCGTCTATATGGCGTTGCTGCATTTATACTTTAACTTAATTAACGCCGCGCGCTCTCTACTTAATAGGACAGTAACATTTCCCGTACAATATTATTATTGAAACTCCTTAGACATGGCACTATGAAAGAACAGTCATAAGCCAAAAAATATAGAATTACATCCGCCCTAGGGCGGAAAATACCTATTTTGCGCGCACTTATCGAGGAACAAACCATCACTTTTCGAATAGATGGGATGAAAAAAATATTCCAACCATGATTCCAGCTTTCAATGTCAGTTAACAACAGTTACTGATAATACGGTCAAGTGCTCTTGCTTCCGATACGCATCAAAGAGAATTTATAATACATACTCATACACAATAAATACACAATGTCCCGAATGTACCTTTGGTTATTTGTACTATTGTTTATTCTGTTCTTTGGTCACGGATTGGACAAATGGACAAATTATTTATCACTGACCTAGAATGTATATCAAACAACAAATGTTAATAATGATGTAAATATATAAAAATGCATACAGTGCATTACGTGTGTTATTCAGGCATAAACAGTAACCCTGATTAATTATTGTAATCAGCAAAATCAAATTAACATAACTATTAAAAATATTGCATTTAACATGCTGTTACAAGAATAAATTCATTTCATATTTTTTTCCTAGTTTCACAATATTTCATCAATAGTTTAAAATTAAATTGAGCTATATGAATTTATTTAAATACAAGGCTTAATATACCATTTAAATAATAAATTAATAGCACCTGAGATCGATAAGGTTGCGGGATTATATCAGACGAAAGATCATTTTATAAGAAATCGTCGATTTTTGGACATCAAATAGGCTGCGTTTAACCCACGGATTAGACACTCCTTTGTCTAATCCGTGGTTTAACCAATTACTCACCTGTTGGTTCGGTGATGATGCGGTCGAGGATGGTAGCACGCTAGACCTAGAATGGGAGCTGGTTCTCAAGGAGAGCTGCCGGAACACATTAGATGTTTGGCGACAGATTTTCTAACTTGCGGGTGGTAGCTGGCCAGGCGGACAGTAGATAGTGTCCTACCACTATGCGGCACAGAATAATGAATAGTGTATGCGGGCGGTTTCTTAACGATGTTTTCCTTCACCGGAAGGCCACTGTGCCACCATTATACGTATACATGTTTTGGCTCTACTGTAGTGGTTTTGGGGCCAATAAGTTGGTACCATAGAGGGCGCACCGACGGGCTGGTCCTTACGCTAGCACAGAATAAATAATAGTCGGCACTAATAGTATATATATATTTGTTTATGGCTCAGTGATTATCGTTAGCAGAACGTTACAAAAATCTAACACTTGTAGAGATAATTGTAGACCCTTACAAGCCCCTAGTCGTATAGTGCTATAGTACTTATATACGAAATACCTAACCGTAGGCACCTATATTATTCTGAACATGAGTTGAATGTTAAAATCATTTTCTTTGAAGCCATACAATATGTCGTTTTACCGGACTACACAAGTGGTTCTTCGAAACTTGAGGCGAAACTGACACCATAAGCAATACGGCTTGCTTCACACAGCCGGAATGCTAGTATTATAGTACCTTTATACTTATACCTTTACCTATACCTTATAGGCTATATATAGGCTTTATAGACCTATAGGCCTATATAGGCTAGTGTTTGACCATTATCTCACATGTTGGCAAGTGGAGATGTGATCGACCGAGCACGGAACTATAGCTTAAGAACAGGCTTCTCTTACGTGAGTAGGTATTCTACATTCACATGCATAATATCATTATTAATTATCCGATAATCGTAAACAAGGTAAGCATGTACTTACTATAATATTACTTATTATTATGTACGGTATGTACTTGTTATGTCAGTTTGTTACAGTGACTACATATTTTAATATTTTAATGCATTTAAAGCTTGTCACTAAGTATAATCATCTAATATATAAAATTCTCGTGTCACAGTTTTCGTTGCCATACTCCTCCGAAACGGCTTGACCGATTTTGATGAAATTTTTTGTGCTTATCCGGTATCTATGAGAATCGGCCAACATCTATTTTTCATCCCCTAAATGTTAGGGGTAGTCCACCCCTAAATTTTTTATTTTATTTTTTAGACAAAATTTTTAATTTCTATTTTTTAACCGACTTCAAAAAAAGGAGGAGGTTTCTCAATTCGACCGTATATATATTTTTTTTTATTTATTTATTTTTAATGTTTGTTCGCGGATAACTTCGTCGTTTATGAACCGATTTTGATTATTCTTTTTTTGTTCGAAAGGAGATATCCCAAGTGTGGTACCATGGTAATTTTATCGAGATCTGATAAGTATCTCCAGAGATATTGAGATAAACATCTCAAAATTGTTACTGAAAATGAATAGCGCGGCATTGAAGTCGGTTCTTTTTTAGTTTTTAAACGATGTTATTTATGATACAACATACAAAAATACATACAATCCTCAATTTTCACCCTTCTACGATCAACCCTTATTTTTTAATAGCCATTTTAGTAATTTAATCATTTTTCCTCCATACTTACAATAAGTAAGCTATTTTTTGTCTACACTAGAAATTACTACGAAATTATTTATATGGCAAAACAACGTTTGCCGGGTCAGCTAGTTACTTACTATAATATTACTTATTATTATGTACGGTATGTACTTGTTATGTCAGTTTGTTACAGTGACTACATATTTTAATATTTTAATGCATTTAAAGCTTGTCACTATGTATAATCATCATATATATAAAAATCAATTGCTGTTTGTTAGTCTCGCTAAAACTCGAGAACGGCTGGGCCGATTTAGCTGATTTTGGTTTTGAAATGATTTTCGTAGTCCAGGGAAGGTTTAAAAGGTGAAAAAATATGAAAAATTGCGAGACAGATAGTAAAAATAAAACAAATTCATTTTCCCATTTAAACTGTTCTACCTAGTTTTTCTGTCAAACATTTGACTTTCGCCCCTTCGGTACGGTAGGAAATTTGAAGCACTTATTAAATTTAGGCTTTTGAATCGACAACATAATATACCCACATTACTCGGATTATCGCGTAGGTATTTGAATTTTAATATTTTGAATTTTGATGGTTGTCCCAGGTTGTCATTGTTGGTTCGTTCAGAAATTTTTATAATTAATTGTATTGACATATTTTGACTTGTCATTATAGCGGTTTTATGCATGGGTATTCGCTATTTGTATATAAAGACCGATAAAAACCCAATAAAATTAAATAATAAAGGGAGGACCCCCCATACAAGAAAAGTGTTTTTGAGTCTTTTTATGCTCGATCTTACAAACCCTAATAGATAGAGACTTGAAATTTACTCATGGTGTGTATTACAATAGCTGCTATAAGATCTAATAATAAAAACTAAATTAAATTAAAAATTAAAGGGGCCCCATACAAGAAACGTATAATTCAGGCAAATTTTGTTCAGTCGAAACCCTGCGTATGTGTTTCTGACTCTCACTTGGACAGTTTATTTATATTCGAGGTACAAAATCCTCCGGATCAGCTAGTAGTATAATTATCTTATTTTTACCGTATGCCTTTTGATGTGCAATAAGGTGTTATTCTATTGACCTATGTATATTTTTTATAAAGGTGGTAGTAGCATATTATTATATCGATGTTAGGCCTGACTTGCTACCAAAAAGCAGCTTGACCGACCACCAAAGAGAAAATCTGCCGCTATAACCTTACGGTGTTACCGCCAGCACACATTCCTTGAAAGTATGAATAGAGTATTCTTCTAGGCCTAGCGTGTTCACCGTCTTCGACCACATGTCATCGTTTACCACCAGGCAAGATACTGGTCAAACGCTAATAATATAAATATATAAAAAAATATATATAAAAACCACGACGCAAGTGAAACTTTTTGTTTATGTGTAGCACAGCAGTTGACATGACACATTAGCAATTAAGCATGTAGGTATACAAAAATGGCTCCGGAAGCGTCCGCCAATTACAGCTAGACACAGCTAAATGTCATACATCATATCCACCAATCAAGCTACAGCACCGGCATTTTTTTTATCTAATAGGCTAGTGTTTGACCTTTCGGTAAGTGACGATGCGGTCGAAGATGGTAACCACGCTAGGCTTAGAATGGGAACTGGCTCTCAAGGATAGCTGCCGGAATACATTAGATGTTTGGCGACAGATTTTCTAACTTCAGGGTGGTAGCTGGCCACACGGACACTAGATAGTGTCGTACCACCATGCGGAGGTTGTTAGTTTTTTAACGATGTTTTTCCTTCACCGGAGGGCCACTGTGAAAAGCACACATACATTTTTCGATAGAAAAATCCATTGGTGCACGGCGGCGTTTGAACTCGGTACCTCTGGCATCAAAGCCGACCGTTCTCCCGATTACGCCACCGGGCCCTCAAAGGACTGTAATGCAACATGTGACATGCGATAAATGGACTTAAGGATTTAAGGCGAAGTAATCAAAGTTTTACTTTTAAAAGGTAGGTAGGTATCTCTATATTTGGTTATGAGGCCATTAGAGAGTTTCTTCGATATTTACTTCCTTTAATAAAAACATCTTAGGCAGCTGCTATTGGCTATTAAAGTTTTTTTTTTATATTTTATAGGCTAGCGGTTGATTAATATCTCACCTGTTGGTAAGTGATGATGCGGTCGAAGATGGTAAGCACGCTAGGCCTAGAATGGGAACTGGATCTCAAGGATAGCTGCCGGAACACATTAGATGCTTGGTGACAGATTTTTCTAACTTGTGGGTGGTAGCTGGCCAGGCGGACACTAGATAGTGTCCTACCACCATGCGGGGGTTGTTGGTTTCTTAACGATGTTTTTAATTTTGTTTATTATATATTATTTAATGTTGTTTCTTAACGGAGGGCCACTGTGAGAAGCGCACATAAATTAGAAAAATCCATTGGTGCACGGTGGTTTGAACTCGGTACCACGGCGTCAAAGCTGACCGTTCTCCCGATTACGCCACCGGGCCCTCAGAAATTATTTGAATAGATATTTTTAAAGTGGTTTTATTATAGACTTCAAAGATCGACGATCACATTCATAATTGTAGATGTTCCAAGGTCCATGTTGGCTACAATTGAGGAAATGGCACAATGACGACCCACTCCGTCGGTTCTAATCAATAGTGATTAGATTCGTTGCTATGGGTTAGCCATGTGCAAACCATATCCTTAAAGAGAAAAGATAGATACGTATAATTTTGAACAAAAGATATATATATATCTTTTATATCTCTATATCCCTAATAACTCTGTGACGCTACGCTCCCTTTCCATCACATAGATTGTTATATGTTTACATCTCCCTTATTCTAACTCCGTGACGCTCTCTTTTTAACGCATAGAGAGTTATATGCATCTCGCTTACTCTAACTCCTTTACCCTCTCTTTTTAACGCATGGTATGTTATATGGTTACATCCCGCTTACTCTAACTCCGCGAAATGAGTTGTTGCGTTGAAGATATAAAAGAGTTAAAGAGATGGTGGTGAAATGTAAGATATACGGATATAATCTTTGGTTTAAGGAGATATAATTCTTTTTAGTTAATCACTCCTGAGTTACACACGTCTACTATGGGTCTTTATCATAGGATAAAGACCTACTTACATACACAGTACATTTAACATCAGTGCTTCAGTATCTATTTACCCACGACAGAACGGAGACTGTATATGCGTTTGGGGTGAGAGAATGTTTGCTTGTTTGTGCAAATCCATGTTACCATTTTTCTCCAAAACTACTAGTCCGATTTTGATGCAATTTTCAGTTATGGGTTCGGGTGTAATTGGCGCATGTTTTAGATAGGTGTTACGGTGACAACTCACCAGGGGGCGCTGCAGTAATCATTTGTTGGTGCAAATCGATGTTGCCATTTTTCTTCAAAACAGCTAGTCCGATTTTGATGCAGTTTTCAGTTATGGGTTTGTGTTTGATTGGTGCATGTTCTTAAATAGGTGTTACGGTGTCAACTCGATAGGGGGCGCTGCAGTAAACATTTGTCTGTGCAAATCTACGTTGCCATTTTTCTCCAAAACTAGTTCGATTTTGTCTTTAAACGGTTCGTAATTAATCAGTGATGGTTCTTAGATAGATGTTATGACGTTAATTTTCTAAAAGACATTGTCGTGGGTGTTTATTCAAAATTTTAATTTTGTTACTTGTTAACATAGCTAGCTCTCTGTAGATACAAGAACAGTCTCACATTTTGATAAAAAAATTAAAAATCCTATTCATCATCAAAATAGTGATAGAACCTAAACTTACCACTGCAATTAACTAACCACCAACATGTGAGTTAGTGGTCAAACGCTAGCCTTAGCTAGCGCAGTCTATCAACATTGAATATTGCATCAGCTTGCTTAGACCTACTGTAACCTGATCATAACTAGACTTAAACTAACTTGACTAAGCCCGATCCTCGGCAACTCATATCCTGTTCTCTCAGCGTGGCTAAGAGCGCCCAGCTACGTTGAGAAGATCATGCTCTACCTAGTCAGAGGGTGTCTTATGCTTCGTCTGTCGTTCTGTAGTCTCTTTCAGTCTATAGTCACTAAACGCTATCTTTCCCATTGCTACCTCGACTGGCTTAACCTTACTCTCTAGCTCTTTTCAATTTCTGACAGTTGTAATCATCATATTTTGTGTATGTACCTACTCAGTGTGTAGATAGTCTTAATCTTTAATGGAGTTCCGATGAACAGAATAATGAGGCTGGCGGAGTTCATAGTGCAGTTTACATCCGGTCGGTGGTATTATCGGACGGAATGATACCATTGTGTTAAATAAGGGTCAGTACAGACCGAGACGTGACGTGATGCAATCCGGTGCGCACTTTTTAAGATAGTGATACAAAATAGAACTTTACTTACTACACAAAAAGATACACATTTTATTGAGATAATTCTAATTTTAATTTATAATCCACATTGCAATTCTAATTTTAAGCCCTAAGGTTAGAAAATCTGTCGCCAACCAACTGATGTGTTGCGGGAGCTATCCTTGAGAGCCTGTTCCCATTCTAGGCCTAGCGTGAAACCATACTTGACCGCATCATCACTTACCAACAGGTGAGATTGTGGTGTGTGTGTGCTAGCCTAAACATATAGGCTAGCGTTTGACTACAATCTCATCTATCATATAAATGAGGTGTAAAAAAATGTGCACCCTACATTCGCCTAGCGGCGAAAGAAGACGATCCGCTACGCCGCACGGTCTCTCGTTGAGCGGCGAGGCGTCGCACTGCCAGCGAATTTATGATGCCATGAAACCATTGGCTTCTCTTCTTCAGACATCGTCGCGTCTCGGTGTGAACTGACCCTTACTGATATGACAATAAACTCACGATTACCAAAAAGTATCTAATCACAAAATATTTTTCTCTGTTCTTAAGATTTACCCCTTGATTGTGTTACTTACATGGGTGCTCGTAAAGACGCCGCGTCTATTTTTTACGTACCTAGTGACAGGACCTTAGCTCTCAAGTTTCAGACTGTTTCACACGCAAATACGCATAAAAGCCTATCCGAATCAAAGTCATCACCGTATTATAAAAGTCGTTAAAATTTTGGTTGCTGAAATGGGTAAAAAAATCGATAACAGTTAGGGTTAACGAGTTTTCGCTGAGTGAACGCGGCAGATAGGCACCAATAATTTTATCATCGCACGTGGTGCTTGGCAAAAACTGCATCATAAATGCCGAAGATTGTTCTCAGCAAAATTAGTTTGCAATCAGACTATCTGCACTCAGCGGCTTTGCCCCTCTGAAAAGATTTGCCTGTCCTATCATATTTTGGCAAAATATCAGCAAAATCATTGTGAGGAGGTAACAAACAAATATAAAAACAGACTTCTACATTTGTAATATTGGTGCTCATCTAAACTGAAGATGACTATGAAAGTCTGATGATGATGCTGTCCGCATTATTTATCCTATAGCCTAAATCATAATGCTGGCTATCCCTGTGCAAAGTTTCAGTTTAATTGGTCCATACGTTTGACCGTGAAGAAGTCCCAAACAAACAAACAAATGTACAAACTGAATCACGCATTTGTGTTTATAACTCTGCAGAACTTATCGCATCCACAAAAGCACTTATGTAACAAAGAGCTAAAATTAGATGATAATTTAAACATAATTTTGACTCGCCGAGGCGTGAAATGATTGCTGTGAATAGATCTTTTTGTTTCAGCGAATGAAAAATTCATTTTCAATTGAAGCGAATGAAAAATTTTACCTTTTCATTTCAATAAATATATGTGTAAATTCTTGTATTTCAAATGACAATACATATTACGTATAATTTGGTATATGATGATCTGATGATGAATCCAGAAGGATATTGGAACTCTTCAGTGGCTAATAGCCCTTCGAGTTTGAGCTAATTCGTTTTGACTACTCCAATATATCGGGCTTGGTAATGATGAAGTCAAAAGTATTTTTTATTTTAAGCGTGTTTTTTTAGTGTTTAAAGCTATAAATTATTCAGTCAAAGTATAATCGACAGTGAGGCCAGATGTGCGCCGGCCCTTGCATTTACCTTTAAACAATTCAATCGCAAGCAATCATCAAGGTATTTACCTGGTACTTTTCCTTGTCATCTGATGAGAACACTCGGTTCTCACAGCCTGATAACCGCGACGATGATTATACACTCATTTCAACGTAATAGCGGTACACTCAGCTACTACACTAACCCGCCTTTTAAAGGTAATAATTTCTAATTTATTTCACTCTTCTTATTTCTTCACTTCGTAAGCAAAATAGATAGCAAAAATAATATAAAAATAAGATTAAAAAAAATAAATTTAAAGTGACTTAAAATTTGCTCATGTTATGTATTACTTATATCCGATATAACCACACACAAAAAACATTAAGTTAAAAAAAAAAAAAAACATACAGACGAATTGAGAACCTCCTCCTTTTTTGTGATGTCGGTTAAAAACTAAAGGAGGTTCCCATACAAGAAACGTATTTTTCGTAAATTTTGTTTAATCAAATACTGTACTGTGGTACGAAACCCTTCGTGTGCCAGTTCGATTCGCAATTAGCCAGTTTATTTCTTATTAAAATATTTGTGGTTTATCTTGCTAGAATAAGCTCATCTAAATCTATAGGTCAGATATATATCTGCATTCGACTGTACATGGTTACGGTATGTAGTTACGACTGTGCCTCTACAGTACTGTACGTAATAATACAGACGTAGAAGGACAATGAGATCATGTAACCTATGTCTATGCCTACATAGATTCTTATGGGAACATATCATACTGCAAATACCATACAAATAAAATAAAACACGTGTATACTTCACAGATTCTGTAGCGTTACCACGAACGCACAGCACTTTGTCTATAAATAAACTGGCCAAGTGCAAGTTGGACTCGCACTAGTAGGGTTCCGTACCACACTACAGTATTTTATAAGATCGAGCAAAAAATACCACTATCATTTTTCGCCAGCAAAAAAAATAAATTAATAAACATTTTATTTCTTATAACGCCATCTAACGTCTAACAAAGGTGTTAGGGATCGACATTTCAATATAACGCCATCTATGGGACGTTTACCTAACTAAGCGTTCATAGATGGCGTGAAATGCCGAAAAAAACACGTTTCTTGTATGGGCACCCTCTATTATTTTTAACTTTATTCTGTTTTTAGTATTTGCTGTTATAGCGGCAACAGAAATACATCATCTGTGAAAATTTCAGACAGACAGACAGACAGACGGACGGACAGCGGAGTCTTATTAATAGGGTCCCGTTTTACCCTTTGGGTACGGAACCCTAAAAAACAGGAGTGGGAGTTTGACTCGTGCACCTAGGGTTACAAACTAGATTAAAGGGCAAACTAACTTTGCCATTCGATCCTATATTTAATACTATTATATTGCCCACTTACACACACATTATTTGCGGTTCGTACAATAAAACTGCAATATTCAACCACTTTTATGATTTCCGTGGTGATTGATGTGACAAAGAGAGTAAATTCCTGACAGTGCGTACCGTACTAGTGCCACCACACACTATTCGTAAAAGAAATGGAACGACGCCGTAACGCATCAGCGGCGCGGGTACGTCGCCGCCGCTACGGACAAGTGACGCTGCGCTTACGCACATAATAATGAATAGTACACGCTTACGGTAAAACGTCGTAGTGCATACGGCAATGCGTTACGTGGTAGCGTATAATGAACCCTTACGACCTTATGTCAATGTCGTAACAACAATTTCTTGATATTTAGCCCGCAAAATAAATTTGTACAGCTCTGTCCTGTTTCAAATCGACATCCAAAAAGGAGGAGGTTCTCAATTCGACAGATTTTTTAGTTTTGTTTATTACAATAAAAAAAAATTACTGGTCACTAAATAATTTTTTTTGGATTTGGTAAATTTTGATCGATTCGGAAAATTATTTTTTGGTTTGAGATACTTCTCGCTTAGTCCTATTGTAATTTTATTAAGATCCCATGAGTATCTATTTGTATAAAACATACCTAGAGATGAATAAATGAAGTGAAATTGAAATCTCCAGAGATATGGAGATAAACACCTCAAACTGTTGATTGTTAAGTCCACCGACCTTGAACTAAAAACTCAGATCAAACATGTTTTCTTATTGAAGAAATTCAATCTATACAGAAAAATAAAAGTAAAGTCTTTGTTTGTAATTCCAAATAAACAGCTTTTCAGTCAATGCATATGAACGTTTATACAATACTTAAATAAAATAAAAAACATTTTAAAAATGTTTGTCTGTCTGTCTGTTTGTTCCGGCTAATCTCTGAAACTGCTAGACCGATTTTAACGAGGCATATTGGGATTTTAAATTTTAGGTGTTAACCACAGGCAGAGCCGCGTGGTGCGGCTAGTTCTGAAAAATTTAATTGAAAAATATTAACCGTTTATTTACCTGTCGTTCCTGTTACGAATAAGGAAAATGTCTTATGAATACGAAATTTGACCCTCATAAGTGGCCAAGGTTATGTCGACCCATTGGAGTGCATCAGTGCATAAACTGTTATATACGACTACCTTGTGCATTGTTGAATACATGAATTAAATCTTTGTTGTAGAATATAACTTTTACGATGCTTGTGTATATAAATTCCACTGATTTATATCCACAGATTACCTCGCAATTTTCAGCATTCTCATGGTCACGGATTTTTTACGTAATAGTTGACAAACAAGCCGACAGCCCGCCTGACATATGTTAAGCGGTCACCGTCACCTATAAGGGTTTTTTTATATGATATAGGCTAGCGTTTGAATACTATCTCACCTGCTTGTAAGTGATGATGCGGTCGAGGATGGTAGCACGCTTGCCCTAGAATGGGAACTGGGTCTTGAGTATAGCTGCCGGAACATATTAGATGTTTGGCTATAGATTTTTCTAACTTTAGGGTGGTTGCTGGCCAGGCGGACACTAGATAGTGTCCTACCAATATGCGGCTGTTGCTGGGGGATTCTTAACTATCTTAACGATGGTTTACCTGAACCGGAGGGCCACTGTGAAAAGCGCACATACATTTTTCGATAGCAAAATCCATTAGTGCCCGCCGGGGATTGAACTCGGTACCTCTGGCATCAAAGCCTAGCCTTTGATGATTCTTCCACTACACCACTGGGCACTCAATTCCATCAATTTATGGATATCCTTTTGAGATCCTCCATTCTATTTCTCAAGGGGAAGACCGTGGCGGGTGTTCCACGTCTTGCAGGTGCGGCCAGGAGACCACGGTGAAAACGGGTGGTACGAGACTTCCAAATCTGTAAGATATGGGGATGAGCTTTCTGACGGCGTCGGCGAACTTTGAATGAAGAAGAATGGCAATGGTAGAATCAAGTCAAAAAGCTCTTCACAACATTCCATACTATAAAAACGGTAGAAGATGCACAGCGTTTGTAGTCTCTTTGGAGGCTGAGCTACTCCAACCTGTCACCAGAGCTTGGGGTTATCGACAATTCTAGTAGTTCTTCGCTGTAGGGAGTCAGGAGGCTGAAGCAAGTAAAGTAATATCGTGCGTCATTTTACAGCTGCAAGTAATACTTCGTGTACGGGCGGACTAGTGTTTCGTAAAGAACAAGCCGCTGATGCGGTGTGAAGTATCGCTTCACCTACAAGCAAATACTACTTGGAAGCAAGTTTTGCTTAGGCCTTTAGTTAACTCCTAAACTGTACCTCACTATTATAGTGTTTTAGTGCGTCAATTCCCTTAGCTATATCTATACTAATATTATAAAGAGAGAACATTTGTATTTTTGTATTTTTGTATGTTTGTAATGAGTAAGCTCAAAAACTACTGAACCGATTAAAAAAATTCTTTCACTAATACATAGAATGGACTTTCGGAATGAAAATAGGCTATATATTATCCCGTTTTAATCAAAGGTACATTCGTGGAGACCTAATTTGCAACCTAAGTCGGCAAATAAACGGTCGAAAAAACACGTTTCTTACGAACGCTGCTTAATTGAAAATAAATAGAAGAATATTTTCTATCCAAGAGTCGTACAACTTAATAAGACCAACAAAAAAGTCCGCGACAGCATATGTCTATCTCTTAAGGTTGACTCACAGTAACCATTTTAATCTTAAAATTTTTGTTAAAAATATTACATAACTTCCAAGGCTATTTTCAAGTATATAGTATTAATCCTTATCCAAATAGTTACGTTAATTAGCTTGGCCA
Source organism: Cabera pusaria (assembly GCA_954871355.1). NCBI lineage: Eukaryota > Metazoa > Arthropoda > Insecta > Lepidoptera > Geometridae > Cabera > Cabera pusaria. Next base: position 21,392,787 of record OX940900.1, on the reverse strand, counting down.
CATATTATAGATTAAAATTGTCCTTTACAGTATATAATTCAAATGAAAACTCTAGAAGATATCACGAATTTCACAAACACGCATCGCAAAATTAATAAATATTTGCAGTGAAACCACAGATTAGGTCATAGTTACTACGAAAATATTATTATAAGCTTAGCTATGCTGTAGATCCCCACCGATCACAATCAATTTGAAGTCAATATAGTATAATAATATGATCTATTGTATAAAATAATATTCACCTATATATATAATAATATAATATAATATTTTAAACCACCCCGACTCTAAACACGACATTTAAAATCTGAGCTGTACGTTGGTGAGGATTTGAGTATTCTGGCTTCCATGTTCTTACAATATCGTTGAAGAAGAAGATTTTCGAATTGATCAGACCTATGATGATTTCATAGGGCAATTAACTAGAAAAAAGCTCATAATTTTATAACGATTGAACGAATTTTCATGAATCAAAGCTAAGAAAACTCTCGATGAAGACATCTATCAAACAAAAAAAAACTATCAATAATAAAAACAAAATCGGTTCATCCGGTTAGGTGCTAAGATGCTACAGACAGACACACAGATACACACGTTAAACGTATATTACCCCTACATTTTGCGTCGGGGAACGCCGTAAGGTTACGGCGGCAGATGTACTCCTTGGTGGTAAGCTACTTTTTGGTAGATTTAATGATTCCACTACCACTGTACGAAAACTCATGATTCATGAATGCACATAAATCTTTCAATGGTAGGTATATAGCTAGGATTAGAACCAACGACCGTCGGGTCAGAATCAGGGTAACTATCCTTTACGCCAAAGGGCCGTCCAATATCAATACGTAAGTATTATAAAACAAAGTTCATCACTGCGTCTGTCTGTCTGTGCGCAATAATCTCAATAGCTACTGATCGGATTATCATGCGGTTTTCACCAATAGCCAGAGTGTTTATGAGGAAGGTTTAGGTGCATCATTCGTTAAGGTTTTGTGTAAATTGGATGAAATATGACGATGGTTGTTAAATATGTTCATATTTTATATTCGATGCAACAAACTGATGCAAATTTTGTAGGCATATATGTTCTACCCGTGCGAAGCCGGGGCGGGCTGCTAGTTACTTAATTTACATGTAAATACGTTACATACATGTATAGGTATACCTATTTATTTTCTTGTGAAAAATAATATATTTTGGATCTTTCTTTAGATTCAGAGATAGGGTTCAAATGTGTAAGTCTTAGCAAGTTTAAGTTTAAGTTAAGGTACGGACACAACGCAGCGTCCTGCGTGTGCGATCTAGGCGGCGATCAGATTTGTACCAACTGTTTCACATCAAACGCGATCAGAAAACAACCACGGTGTGGCCGTACCTTTAGGAGTTCTATTACACTTGCCTGAATTTAGTCCTCTGAATTTAAAACCTTTCTTAATGATTCAGCGAGCCAGAAACTAACGTTGCTTGTGAATTCACGATGCATTGCTAGCTTGTTGAATGCGAGTACACTTGACTGAATTCATTCAGCCAAGTGTAATAAGCGCAGACGTGAAAGAGTGCGGTTCCGACAGGTGACCTTATTAGGTCATTTTTCTAGGATAGACCAATAACCTTGTCTGATTATATTTTTCATAAATTCATAACTGACTAGACATTTTCTTGATTCCAGGGACAAGATTGGACAGTCGGTAGAGATCCCTATCTTGACAAGATGTTGCTTCTGTTTTCCGTTAAGAAAAGGTCTCATAGCATTCGCGTACATCAACTTGGTAAGTCTTGGATACTACAGATTTATCAGATAATTTTGTCTAGATCATCTATGCTAGTCCATCGCTGAACAATGGCGTCTTTTTTATATTGTATAGGCTAGCGTTTGACCACTATTTCGCCTGGTGGTATGCGATGATGAGGTCGAAGATGGTAAACACGCTAGGCCTAGAATACTCTGGCTGTGTGCTGCCGAAACTCTTGTCTCCAGTTTTGCGCCATGAATCTCCCCTCATCTTACTGAAACTTCATTATCATCAGCGTATGCTATTCCATAGCTGGAGATCATGAAAACGTGTTTACCTATATTTAAGCTTTCAAGACTTTATGTTTGTTACCGCGTGTTCACATTCTGTCGGTTCTCGGATCCTATGTTTAATCAGGTTGTCAAAACAAACGACAAAATCGGGTCGACATGTGTGAATAGCTTTATATAAAATGTATGCCACTGGAATGTCCGATTAAAAATGAGATCCGACACCCGACAGATGTGAACACGCGGTTAGATTACAGTTAAAGTATATAATCAAAGAGTTATTTGTACCTCATCATCATCAGCCTATACTTGGCCACTGCTGAACATAAACCTCTACAATTTCACGTCACTGAGCTCGATCCTCGGCTAGTCTCATCCAACTCTTGCCAGCCACCTTGCGAATATTATCGCTCCACCTGGTCTGAGGATGTCCTACCACTACCTACCTACCTGTCCTACCTACTGTGTGAGGATGTCTTGCCAATTCGCGGTCTTTTTCTCTTTCTATTCTCTCTACTAAATCTACATTCCTATTTTGTGACAACAGCCTGCCCAAAGTTCAAGAATTAATGTTCTTTCAGAGAAGTCTCCTCTAATAACTATTGCACATTTTTTATCGAATGCCAGTAAATAAAAATAACATACAGAAGTTATGTAATCATAAAACTTTAACTAATAGATCGTAGTTATTTAGTTCAACTGACCAGGAAAAGTTTGTGCGGCCAGCTCTAGTGCAATAACCACTATGTAACTTAGTTACAAGTTGCAACATAAGTGGTAACCAGGGTATGAAAGGTTAGTGCATTCGGGAGAAGGTACTGGTTAAAATAAATACCAAATTCAGTCGTACAAATAAAACACAGTTTTGACGGGAAAATTGTTTTTTTTCTTCAAATAGAGCATGCTCCTGCAGCGGTATTGTAAATTCATCGAGTTCTAATGAGTACCTCCAGAGATATGGAGATACACCTCAAACTTGCTACTGAATATAACTAGCGCGGCATTTGAAGTCGGTTTTTTTGTTATTTAAACAATCTCAAATTATCATTTATTACATTTCTATATATTCCATACGCTTTGTCTCTGTCCGATGAGAGGTGTCCTATTTTTTATGATTGCATATTACAGTGCTTATTTTTAACCGACAACATAAAAAATCTCAATTCAATTTAATTCGTCGGCATCTTTTTTTCATGTACTTTTGTTCACCGAGTACTCGAATACGCCCTAACCGATTTCGAAAATTATTTTTTTCTTTGGAAGGGTACACCTCAAAGGTAGGTTCCATTTCAATTTCATCGAGATATGTTCAGTATCCCCAGAGATATGGAGATAAACACCTCAAACTCGGTACTGAAAATTACTAGCAAGGCTTGCAGTCGATTCTTTTAATTTTTTAAACGATCCTAAATTTTACACAGATATATTAACGCTTTATTCCATCTAATTCCAGATCCTGACCCTGGTAGTGACCTGTTTCCTGTCTACCTACATCGCCATCATCAGAAACTCTTCAGAAGTAGAGCAAGCGGAGCTAGGTTCGGAATACATCCGGTTGATAATTGACACTGTTGCATTGATCGTGGAAGTGATCCTAACTGTCACATTCATCGTGGCATTACATAAGGTATGGTATACTCTTTAAAATAGCTTTTTATACATATTTTTGCCCCCTATATTGCACATACCCCGCATGGTGGTAGGACACAAGTAGGGATCTAGTGTCCGCTTGGCCAGCTACCACCCTCAAGTTAGAAAATGTGTCGCCAAAACATCTAATGTGTTCCGGCAGCTATCCTGAGAGCCAGTTCTCATTCTAGGTCTAACGTGCATATTTGACCGCATCATCACTTACCAACAGGTTAGATAGTGGTCAAGCCTTGATATAAAATAAGCGGTATCGTCTGAAGTCGACCATATATCTCCCCTGGCAGTAGGTTATTTAAAGCTTTTGCTTCACTGGCCAACCTGAATCCAGCAAATCATCACAGACAGTGCTAGGATATACAACTTCCTTCCCAAGTTCACTTTACTCTCGACAAGTCAATGTCAAGTAGAGCTAGCAAAATCGACATCCTAATCTAACCTAACCTAACCCTTAGGGTTAGGATGTCGCTGACTAGCAACCACATAGAAACTCTTTGCAGTAAGTGTTCTGCCTGCCAAGCGAGTATCGCTTCTATGCGAATCATAGCGTACTATTTATTATTTTGTGACATCGCATAGATACAGAATCATGGCTATGAATCCCATAAATAAGTGGTACCTATTCGAAAACATTTCTTAAGGAAGCTGAAAGGCGGACGATAAGTTCCATTCGGAAAACGTATGGGAATGACATCGACATTTCTTGTGGAAAAAGAATAGCCATTCCCATACATTTTGAAGTTTCGTTTGAAGTGAGGCCAACAGATTTTTTTTTTATTTTCTAGAGGGGCGGCTAGAAAGCCTGTGCTAGTTGCGTGTGCAAGTAACTGTGCTCCCAGGAAATGTTGAAATTGGTGTTGTCACACTGGCTAATTATTACACATAAGTTTATTTATCTTATTAATCAATATTAAGTGTAATAATAAGTTTTTTAATATAAGATTAACTTACGTAATAAGTAGTCATAGATGGCGCCACCAATGCATAATTGGGTTAACAAATGCAATCCACTAATTTCGCCGTATCGATGGATCGAACCGTGGCTTAATTGGCAGAGCACCTGGACGTGTAATCCGGGGGGTGCGGGTTCGAGTCCCGTCGGTACGATGAAATTTTGGATTGTGTTTAACAATTTACATAAGTATAATCAATATCAATAGAAAGTGGCATTAATTTATTTAGGTACTACAAATTGATACCCGCGACTGCGTTCACGTATACCCAGAATTGTTTCACTGTAAAGCTCTGTCTGTCAACATTTGTGTGATATTGAAGTTGTGTAGAAATAATGATTTAATTTTCACCAAAAAAAGCCTGCCTATGGACATCCTCATGCTGTAAAGTATCTTTCTTGTTAAATTTCAGTAAGATCGGATCGCACGTTTAGGCGTGATTAGGTAACAAACAGACAGAGTTACAAACGTTTTATAACGTGTTATCTAATATATAAAATTCTCGTGTCACAGTTTTCGTTGCCATACTCCTCCGAAACGGCTTGACCGATTTTGATGACATTTTTTGTGCTTATCCGGTATCTTTGAGAATCGGCCAACATCTATTTTTCATCCCCCTAAATGTTAGGGGTAGTCCACACCTAAATTTTATTTTTATTTTTTAGACAAATTTTTAATGTCTATTTTTTTATGATACAACATACAAAAATACATACAATCCTCAATTTTCACCCTTCTACGATCAACCCTTATTTTTTAATAGCCATTTATTTATATGGCAAAACAACGTTTGCCGGGTCAGCTAGTAGTATATAAGACTGAATTATTTATTCCAAATCTAATCAGTCTCATTTATTCCTTTCCAGAAACACGTGACATTAATGAAATCGTACCTGTACTTCGAAATATTCTACTCCATCGTCGGGTTCATCTACAGCGTGGCCTTCCTCACAAAGGAGACAGCCAGCGAGCTGTTCCTCGTCTTATTCCAATTGAGTAAGTACTTTAAATACCTACACCAATCAGCAGCAGTATTATAAATGAACAAATGAAGGGTAAAACGGGACCCTATTACTAAGACTCCGCTGTCCGTCTGTCTGTCTGTCTGTCTGTCTGTGTGTCTGTTTGTCTGTCTGTCTGTCTGTATGTCTGTCTGTCTGTCTGTATGTCTGTCTGTCTGTCTGTCTGTCTGTATGTCTGTTTGTCTGTCTGTCTGTCTGTCTGTCTGTCTGTCTGTCTGTCTGTCTGTCTGTCTGTCTGTCTGTCTGTCTGTCTGTATGTCTGTCTGTCTGTCTGTCTGTCTGTCCGTCTGTCACCAGGCTGTACCTCATGAACCGTGATAGTTAGACAGTTGAAATTTTCACAGATGATGTATTTCTGTTGCCGCTATAACAAAAAATACTAAAAACAGAATAAAGTTAAAAATAATAGTATATAAAAATAATTCGGCATTTCACGCCATCTATAAACACTTAGTGCGTTATCTTGAAATGTCGATCCCTACACGTTACACCTCGACACCTTTGTTAGACGTTAGATGGCGTTATAAGAAATAAAACGTTTATTAATTATTATTTTTGCTGGCGAAAAATGATACTGGTATTTTTGCTCGATTTTATAAAATACTGTAGTGTCGTACGGAACCCTACTAGTGCGAGTCCGACTTGCACTTGGCCAGTTTATTGTATTTTTCTAATCCCAATTTGCAAGTTTGCGATACAAAATACTTCAACGGGTGACTCGTTTTCTTTTCAAATAGTCGAACCGCAATGTTCATCTCGTTAATTGAGATTACGTTTTGGCGCCAAAAATCCTTAATTTAGTTTTTTTTTATTTTTATGTACCCAGTGTCACTCTCATGACTAATACGAATCTATTGACACTACTCACAATAAAATACGACAAGCCGTTTAGGCCCTAGGGCATGCCAAAGAAATATTTCATAAATACATACATACACTCGAAAAAACATAACCCTACTTCTTTCGCAGTCGGATAAAAAGGCAGATCGTTTGTGACGTCTTCAAAGTTAAAAATGCACGATGCAAATGCCGCTTAGCCTAACATTTTGTAGAGGCATACAGATAAGATGGTCTAAATGGATGCGTCTCTATATACGCTAGCCTATAAATGTTGCCTATCTATACTAATATTATAAAGAGAAAACATTTGTATTTTTGTATTTTTGTATGTTTGCAATGAGTAAGCTCAAAAACTACTGAACCGATTTAAAAAATTCTTTCACTAATGCATAGAATAGACTTTCGGAATGAAAATAGGCTATATTTTATCCCGTTTAAATCAAAGGTACATTCGTGGAGACCTAATTTGCAACCTAAGTCGGCAAATAAACGGTCGAATAAACACGTTTTTTACGAACGCTGCTTAATTGATAGAAATAGATAGAAGAATATATAATATAGATAGAAGAATTGGCAAAGCACCGGAACATGTTATTCAAGTCCCGTTGGTACGATTAAATTTTGGATTGTGTTTAACAATTTACAAAAATATTAAGTGTGTAACACTTCAAAGAAACATAATATTTTTAGTCGTGTTGGCAGTGACAGAGTACTGTTGTCGACGCAATAAAAACAGTAAATTAGAACCATAAACATGCGCGCCCTCAATTTCTACGTGTGTTCTCTTTTTGCACAGACTCTAGTAGCGAATGAACACTGGCTACCAACAGCTACCAACTATAGATTAATATTTTTACAGTTATTTTTTGTGTTATGTTTTTATACATTACTGACTAATGTCCCGCGGCTTTACCCGCACTAAAAACTTCTTTCATTTATTTAAAACTTTTAAAAAACTTTGTTTCATACAAACACAAAAATAATTAGCCAAATCGGTCCACCTGTTCTCAAGTTATGTCAGGGACAAGGGGATTCGTTTTTATAAAACCGTATTGATTTTCAGACCTTGTTTCCTACCCCATTTCATGCATTTAGAGGTTGAAAAAGTCTGAATCACGTATTTATTTAGTTAGTTACAGAAGTATTTGTATGAAGTTTCGAATAAAAAAGACTAATCTTGTTCTAATCTTGTTTCTCCATATACACTTTTAATCCCCTAAAGGGGTGAATTTTGGAAAATCCTTTCTTAGCGGATACTTACGTATTTGCTCATATAATAACTACCTTCGTGCTTAATTTTAGTTCAATCCGTTCAGTGGTTTGTTCTGTGTGTTGATAGATCTGTCAGCCAGTAACGATTGCCTTTTATAGTAGGTACATTATTAGCTTTGATATAAATTATGTAATGTTAACGTGCTATTGCATAAACCTTCGCTTGATAAACATTTTTGAGGGCCCGGTGGCGTAATCGGGAGAACGGTCGGCTTTGATGCCGTGGTACCGAGTTCAAACCGCCGCGCACCAATGGATTTTTCTATCGAAAAATGTATGTACGCTTCTCACAGTGGCCCTCCGGTGAAGGAAAACATCGTTAAGAAACCAACAACCCCCCGCATGGTGGTAGGACACTATCTAGTGTCCGCCTGGCCAGCTACCACCCTCAAGTTAGAAAATCTGTCACCAAACATCTTATGTGTTCCGGCAGCTATCCTTGAGAGCCAGTTCCCATTCTAGGCCTAGCGTGCTTACCATCTTCGACCGCATCATCACTTACCAACAGGTGAGATAGTGGAAAGCGAAAATGGGTAGCGCTTGACGCTACCCATTTTCGCATTAAAAAAAAACTGTTTGTGGATAAAATGTCTGAACTGATTTTGATTTACGTGGTGGTGGAAGGTACTTGTTTTGTATCCCAAGAGCCACATTTGTGTAGAATGTTGATAAAGTCTGCATAGCTACTACATCCTTTGTAGAGATTTTTTAGTAGGCAGTTATAGTATAACTATTACATTTTCTAAAAACAACAAATATAAATGATTTAATGTTAAACAATACAATTTAAAATTTCACCGTTCTGACGGGACTCGAAGCCGCGCCTACCGGGGAAGGGGAGGGGGGTTCCCCGGGAAGACGTTCCCGGAGGACGTTCCCGGAGGATGTTCCCGGGGGATGTTCCCGGCTTGGTGCTCGTTCAGCTACATTCACTATTCGAGTCCCGTCGGGAATGTAAACATTCGGATTGTATATAAATATGTACAAAAATATAAAGTATAGTAACACCTAGAGAAACGTAATATTTAGTTAATGAACAAACATTTAACCATCATTTTTTATTTCAGTGCTCCAAATCTACTTGGTGAACCTCATCTGGAGTTTAATAGTGAAGATGGAGCGGGATGGAAGCGTGAAGTACACACGAGATAGAGAAAGTGCCTAAACAATCTCGAAAATTATAACCACGATGGCTTACTGCTCGTGAGCATTTCTGCGACCTTTTAAAGCAAACCAATGATCAATGTCACTCTAAAAGCCAATTGCACTATTGATGTGAATCCTCTCCAGACACAAGCATATTTAGCTTAGTTGTAGAGGTTAAAAAGACTACTAGTAATGTGCAACCTACATTTCTAGTAAGCTTTCTGAAAAATATATAATGAAAATTCACATTTGTTAGGACCAAGTTTTATCGTTGCTTGATTATTGAGTCCTGCTGTTAATACTATAAACTGCAGCTCTGGCGGTTGAATCCTACCGTCGTTAGGGTTATATCTCATTAGAGGTGGCGTCTCATCATCTCATCTCATCATCAACCAGTCGCGGTACCATCAAACTTTAAACATCTGTATGGAAGGTACGTAAGCAGATTGGGATAAGATGCGGTCGTTTTTTGAATCTGATCCTTGGCGGCTTGTTTGCTATTCTTCTGACGATCCTTCAGTTTTTTAGCGGATTTTGTGACGAATGTGCTACGTCAAGGAATGGAGTATTATTTTCCAGTCTCTGATACAGCGATCTCAGGTAAAGCTTAATCTTGGATCGGAGCTGATTGCAGAAGAGCTGAAGCACCGAAAGGTTGATGCTCGAAACGGCAAGACTAAGGATATCTCAGCAAAAAAGAAAGCACTCAACAAGGCTGCCAAGTCCTCCAAGAAGGTTTTTCGGAAGGGTCCGACTGATCACATAGGCCGGATTGGGACATAAATAGCTTGGTACCCAGCGGTTAGTAAAGAGATTTAGTCCCTGTCAAACTTCTACCGCAATAACTTCCTCCACTGCCGAATCCTGATGGGACACGACGTATATTCATACCGCCAAAGACAAGGAAATCTATTTCATTTGCGGAATCTTTACGTCTAGATACTCCCGGCTAAATACCCCCTAGTCTAATTGGAAGCGTAAAAGCGTGACAAATATGTCAGAAATATGCAGAAGTCAGACTGAGGTTCGAATAACGCTGCAAAATCTAGCCGCGACACTTCCATTTGCCTGCTACCATTCTTGACCGCAACGTCACTTAGTAACAGGTGAAATAGTAGGCAATCGTTAACTTATATACAACTCGTGACCGACACCAATTGCAGCAAGAACATTCTGCAGTATAACTGATCGCAACCGAGGTCACCACCGCGGCCGCAACGTGATCGCGTTGGTCTGCGCATAGTTTTAAGATTAGGAATTTTACCAGAATTGTGATACGTAAAAATAATTTAATATCATAAGACTTGAGCTATGGTGATTACGTGCCTTTTCTGTAGTACTTATAATAATGTGATTTTTATATTAATATTACCTACATTGCGTTATAGTAGTTAATTAGTTAGGTAAGATAAAAAACCGTACAACGTTCACGGGATCGATCTCATTTATAAAAATTTAAAACACTTGAAACCCTTATAATATCTAAAAACAAAGTTATAAAAACATAAAAAATGATATATTGAAACATATAACAACATATGAAGTGATGATAGCCTTCTCGATGTGAGCGTTGGACGGTTTTGATACAACATATCTAAATAAATATATTTTGATTTGTCGCACACGATCCACGCGGTGCAACAAAACGTCGCCACTTGAAGCTAGAAGTGTTTTCATAGTAACTTTAACAGCCACACGTAAAGTACATAATTTATCGAAAAAAACTAAAATAAATTGATATAGACATACCATTCTATATTAACTTACTTTAGTTTCAACTTCAAGTTTCAAAACTTGAACTTGGATTGGTAAATTTTGGGGTATTTATCTTCATATCTCTGAAGTTATTTAACAGAATTTGATAAAATGTATTTAGATTCACTCTAGAATAAAGAGTCATTGAAATCATCTCCATTAATCTGGAGATACAAAACTTATCAGATCACAACACATTTTATGAAAGGGCCACCCCCGAGATTTACTCAACTTAATGGAACAAAACAATAAAATAAAAACATAACAATAAGTATACACCAGTGAACGCAAATATGCTTTCACTGGTATACACATATAAAATTCCAGCTACGAATTTTTTTTGGTGGTCAGTCAGTTAAAAATATGACACGAAGCGAGAAGTGGCGCCTCGTGGTATGTAGCGACCTCAAGCGTCACCGTGTGACAAAGTTCATATCAATAAAATGTTCGGAAAATCCTGTATCTCAGCTCAGTGGCGGCATTTCCTAGCTGCAGCGTGTGGCTTGTATGCGGCGGCCCTTAAATGTTACCATTTATTAAGTGTACAAATATAGCTTTACACTTGTTAAACCCATCAATGTATATTTCTGTAGTTTAAATATCTAAGTTAATCAGGTAGTTTGTACAACGTTTTATTTTGAAGTTTCAGTATGCTGAGGTATTTTTAACCGACTTCAAAAAAAGGAGGAGGTTTCTCAATTCGACCGTATATATATATATATATATACATATATATATTTATATTTGTTCGCGAATAACTTCGTCGTTTATGAACCGATTTTGATTATTCTTTTTTTGTTGGAAAGGCAATGTCCCAGGTGTAGGACCATGTTAATTTTATCGAGGTCTGATAAGTATCTCCAGAGATATGGAGATAATCACCTCAAAATTGGTACTGAAAATAAATAGCGCGGCATTGAAGTCGGTTATTTTTAGTTTTTTAAACGATCTTATTACTTTTTTTCTTTATGTACCTACTCATGTTCAACAAAGTACTTCTAAGCTCAGTAATTCATGCCTTACTATCTATGTAATAATACTATTAGTGTCAAATATTTGTGAGAGAGCAGTGGCCGGCATAGTCTTATTCGGTTTTGTGGTGCTGCCGATAAAAATGCAAAAGCTAAAGACGACGGCCTTACGAATACCTATCTCAAGACTTTGTTTTTTACCATTGTAATGCAAAGTTTGTAAATTGGATGGAGATGGATGTTTGTAAAATTTTATATATCTTCATCATCATAAGCAGCCAGTGTCAGTCCACTGCTGGACATAGGCCTCTCCCAAGACACGCCAATGCGCCCGATATTCGGCTCATTGGGAGGGATATGCCCTAATCGCCACGCTGGACAGGGGGGTTGGCGATCGCAGAACGTAGCTCCTCGCATCGGTGACGCTGCTGCCTGTATTTTATGTATCTTCATGGATTTTATAAGCATCCATGTATACATATGTGAATTTAGCTTAATAGTATTATTGCTATGATTTGATGTGATGGGTAAATTTTCTATCATAATTAAAAATAGGATAGAATATTAAAAACATATTATGATAAGAAAATAAAAATATATTTTGCATATGGAATTTATTTAACATATAGAAACAATATGCTATAGGAAAATATTTTATCAACAAAATAAAAACATATTTTTTCAAACGCTCTTTCATTGAAATATTATTATTTATTTATCTATACCTACCTATCTATTACATCATCTAGTCAAATACAAAATACAAACAAATACTTTATTGATTTAAAATGCTAAGGACCAGTTTCATCGGTACCTGACAAAGTTACAGTTAGATATCTGACATTAAAATGCCCTGCCATCCGCCAAAGTGCGCTGATGTTTACATTTAAAAAACTAATCGTGATTTATTAACGACTATAACGTAATTTTACAATTAATTGGACGATTCGTCATGACGAGTCGCATTTAAGGAGCTAAGTATTTTCGTGGTTTCTGGATGATTCGTGAACGTTCACGAAATTGCCAAAATCCATGAATACATCAATGCGGCCATAGATATATGCCACTGAAAAACAATAACAGACTTAGGGCCAGTTTCACCGGTTCTTGATAAGCCTATCAGGAACTTTATCTATCATCTGTCAGACAACTATCTGTTTATTAGAACCGGTGAAACTGACCCTTATAAAAATAACGTTGTGGCCAAAATAACTATTCGTAAATATGAATGCGTCGTGAGGCCAAAACTCGTAAAAGTTTATGAGTAATTAGATATCATCGCCAATATTATAAATGCGAAGGTTAGTGTATTTGTTTGTTTAGGACTTCTTCACGATCAAACAGCTCAACTTATTTGGCTGAAATTTTGCACAGAGATAGCCAGTATAGTGGTTAGTACAGTGGTTCAAAAGTATCCTAGGCCATAGGATACTCTTAAACGTGAATATCTTGATTTATACAGCCTGGTATCTGAACTCCTTCTTGAGTAGATACTTGACTCTCTCCCCGTCTCGATACTCTTCCTCCAACTGCTTGCAGAAACTTGAGACCAGCATCAGCATGTAGAAACGGACCACTGCCACAAAAATAGAGCATATAAATAAAATACTTTTCTGTGCAACAAAAGTAGGGCTTACCTGACCCATGAAATCTGATTTTTCTGAGTAGTTTGGTAAAAGAACCTTATGTTGTAGAACCAAATCTTGTAGATTTTTAGGGTTCCGTACCTCAAAAGGTAAAAAAGGAACCCTTATAAGATCACTTTCTTGTCCGTCCGTCCGTCCGTCTTGTCTGTCTGTCTGTCTGTACGTCTGTCTGTCTGTCACCACTGATTTTCTCAGGAACGGGTGGACCTAGTAGGTTGAATTTTATACTAGATACTGAAGTCTATAGTCCCTATTAGGTCTTCGAGCATTTACCAATGGAGATGTTAACACAAGGTGTACCCCTCTGCTGGCCATATAGCCATTTTGGCCATATTAGCGTGCGTAACTACGCTGTTTTTTTAATACTGTGTGCGTGTTTCAAGCTAGTGTGCGGGATCGCTAAAGTGAGTGATTTGTGTGTGTGCAATGCGTGTTTACCTCGTCCCCCGTAAGTATCGGCAGAAACAAATGTTTGCGGATTACAACGTTAACATCTCCATTAGTAAATGCTCGAAGTATTAGGAGTATAAAAATCAAGGTCTTAAGTCAACACGATAAAAAGATATGGGCAAATTTAGATTTTCGCGAAATTTCCAAAAAATAAAAAAGTTGAAAATTAAAGGGTGTCCCCAGTCCCCATACATACATAGTTTACGCCAATTAAGATAGGACTCTGAGTTATATGAGCGCTCATACAATTTTAGAGGTCTAGCTTAATTGGTACCAACCAACGTTGGTATGGAAGCCTCGCTGGGCGAGACCAAATCAGTTCGCAATTGATGGAGTAATCGCATAACATACATACAAAAAAAACATACAGCCGAATTGAACCTCCTGCCTTTGATGTCGGTTGAAAACAACGGTCATATTATTATTCACCCATAAAGCTATATGGTGTTATAGGTTATAGCTATGGGCCTCTGTCCAACAGTGGACGAATACTGTATGATAATGATGATAATAAAAGCTAAGCTAAACTAGTCGGGCATTGATATAAAGCTCATAGATATGGCACATGAGAGAAATCGGTCGATAGCTCTTCAAAAGAGTTTGTATTCTTTTTAAGAACATTACGAATACACTCTTGCTCTATGTCTTCGGAATTCTCCTCAAAGTACATATACTTACAAAGGCCTAAAAACTCAATAACGTAAACGACCAAAGAATCCTTTCCACTGTGGCTGGACATCATCACCGTCGTCCAGAACACGAACAGGAGAACGTGGATCAGCAACAGAATGGAAGTCCAGATTACCCATGGACGAATTAGGTTTGATTTTTCCTGAAATTTATTTAATTTTTAAATTATTACTATCACATAAAATAAAAGGTCCATAAATAAGTAGAAGGATACCTTACCTACAAATAATTTGAAAGGGCAAAGTGTCTAACAAAATTATAAGGTAAAAGGTACGAACACACCGCAGCGTTTTGCGTGCGCGATCTAAGCGGTGATCAGATAGCGCAGTAGTATTTGTACCGACTGATTCACACCAAACGCGATCAGAAAACAATTCAAAAGTACTGAGATCGCGCCCGCAGATCGCAGGACGCCGCGGTGTGGCCGTACCTTAACGTGTCAGACCAAATAAGAAGTCTTTGGCCTGGTCTGTTGCAGCAAATTGCTTTGTGCGGGTAAATTATATATTGTATCAACACCAATATTATAAATGCGAAAGTCAGTTTGTTTATTTGTTTGTTTGTTTGTTTGTTTGGGACTTCTTCACAGTCAAACGGCTTGACCGAGTTGGCTGAAATTTTGTACAAAGATAGAACATATGGCAGAATAGGATATAGGATAATTTTTTTTGGCTATCGAGTCAGGGGGTCGAAATATTTTTAATTGAATTTTGTATATATAAGATCTCTTTTCGAATAAACGGCTTGACCGATTTGCCTGAAATGTTGTATAAAGTCAGTTCATAAGGCAGAAAAGAATAAAGAATACTTTTTATCTGGCTATCGAGTCAGGGGGTCCAAATATTTTTAATTGAATTTTGTAAACATAAGATCTCTTTTCGAATAAACGGCTGGTCAAGCCGTCAATTTTTTTTTGGCTATCGAGTCAGGGGCTCCAAATATTTTTAATTGAATTTTGTATATATAAGATCTCTTTTTGAATAAACGGCTTGACCGATTTGCCTGAAATGTTGTATAAAGTCAGTTCATAAGGCAGAAAAGAATAAAGAATACTTTTTATCTGGCTATCGAGTCAGGGGGTCCAAATATTTTTAATTGAATTTTGTAAACATAAGATCTCTTTTCGAATAAACGGCTTGAACGATTTGCCTGAAATGTTGTATAAAGACAGTTCGTAGGGTAGAATAGGATATAAATACTTTTTTTTTGGCTATCGAGTCAGGGGGTTAAGATATTTTTAATTGAATTTTGTAAATATAAAACTTCTTCTAGAATAAACATGTCTCTAAATACATGTCATAGGGCAGAATAGGATATAGGATACTTTTTTCTGGCTGTCGAGTCAGGGGGTCCAGATATTTTTAATTGAATTTAGTAAATATAAGCCAAGCCCTCTTCTCGAATAAACAGCTTGACCGATTTGCCTGAAATGTTGTTTAAGGACAGTTCAAAAGGCAGAATAGAATATAGAATACTTTTTTTCTGGCTATCGAGTCAGAGTGTACATATATTTTTAATTGAAATTTGTAAATATAAGATCTCTTCTCGAATAAATGACTTGACCGATTTGCCTGAAATGTTGTATAAAGACAGTTCATAGGGCAGAATAGGATATCGGATACTGTTTTTTGTCCATCGAGTCTGAGTGTTTAGATTTTTTTTATTGAATTTTGTGAATGTGTGTCCTCTTATCAGCTAAACAGCTTGACCGATTCAGCTGAAATTTTATACATATTACAGTTCGTATTGCATAGAATCACAAAAATACTTTTTTTCTGGCAGTCGAGTCCAGGTGTCCAGTATTTTTAAATTGAAGTTTGTAAATCTGTGGCCTACTCTCGGTCGAACGGGTTAACCATTTAAGCTGAAATTTTGTACACAGACAGTCAAAAAGACATAGAAGGGCAACGAATACTTTTTATTTTAGGTGGAAATTTCGGTTGTCTATATTTTTATTATGGAATGTTGTAAATGTGTGGCCTCTTTTTGGCCAAACGGCTTGACAGATTCAGATGAAATTTTGTACAAAAAACATTGAATAGGGCATAAAAGGGCAAAGAATACTTTTTTCGGCAGTTAAGTGTGGGTGCCTATATTTTTTGTTAACTTTACATAGAGTTTGCATAATAATAAAAGTTTGACCTTAGGTTCATAGATTATGACTAAACTTAATAAGTGCATTAATTAGGCCATAACACTGTCAGGGTCATTAAAAGTCATCAAAATTTACGCGATGGCTTTGCTTGCCCAACGTGTTTTATCTGCTTTGTGGGAAGTATTTCATAAGCATTCGTGTTTTAACAGCCACATTTAACCTTAGGGTTATCGGTGTTGACTTAGTAGGTTATAAAAACTGTCAGCGTCATAAAACGTAAAATTTTTTGCGCTCACTTTGCTCGCGCAGTCGTAGCGCTCGCTGCGCTCGCGCAATAATTTGTTTGGTTTACTTTGTAGGTAATATTTCAGCAACTTTTGTATTTTAATAGCCGCATGCATCAGAACGAGTCCATAAATTAAAACAGTACAATCTTCAATAATCATATTGAATATTAACCTTAAAATAAGTGGATATGACGTTTAACCTCTGTGTCATCAGTGTTGACTTAATAGGTCATAAAAACTGTCAGGGTCATAAAAGGTCGTAAAAATTTTTCGTTATTTCAGTTTCGTTTTCAGTGATAGCGCTTACTACGCTCGCGCAGTAATAGCGCTCGCTCCGGTCGTGCAAGCATTAGTTATATCTACTTTGTAGGAAACATTTCAGCAATTTTTGTATTTTAATAGCCACATTCATCAAAACATGACATGAATTGGAACAGTACAGACTTCAATAATCATAATGATTTTTACCTTAAAATAAGTGGATATCAAGTTTAACCTTAGGGTCATCGGTGTTGACTTAGTAGGTCATAAAAACTGTCAGGGTCATAAAATGAAGTTAAAATTTCCGCGCTCGCTTCGATCGCGCATTGATAGCTCTCGCTGCGCTCGCGCAAACCTTTGTTTTATCTACTTTGTAGGTAATATTTCAGCATTTTTTGTATTTTAATAGCCACATGCATCAAAACGAGTTAATTAATTGAAACAGTACAACCTTCAATAATCATAGTGAGTTTTTACCTTAAAATAAGTGGATATCAAGTTAAACCTTAGATTCATCGGTCTAGACTTAGTAGGTCATAAAAACTGTCAGGGTCATAAAATGACGTAAAAATTTTCGCGCTCGCTTCGTTTCCGCATTGATAGCTCTCGCTGCGCTAGCGCAAACCTTTGTTGTGTCTACTTTGTATTAATAATAATTTATATAATATTTCAGCATTTTTTGTATTTTAATAGCCACATGTATCAAAACGAGTTTATAAATTGAAACAGTACTACCTTCAATAATCATAATGAATTTTTACCATAAAATAAGTGGATATCAAGTTTAACCCTAGGGTCATCGGTGTTGATTTAGTAGGTTATAAAAACTGCCAGGGTCATATAATGATGTAAAAATTTTCGCACTCGCTGGTAAACCTTCGTTAGGTTTACCAAGTACCAATTAATGATTAATGACTTCAACAATAGACGATATCGAGTTCGACCTAAGAGTCATCTATATTGACTTGATGATTAGGTCATTAAACTGTCAGGGTTATAAAACGCCATAAAAAAAATTTCACTCGCCCAATAATAGCGCTCGCTACGCTCGCGCAGCTATTCACCTTATTTTTAACCGACTTCACAAAAAAGGAGGAGGTTCTCAATTCGTCTGTATGTTTTTTTTTTTTTTTTTGTGTGTGTATGTTACGCGATTTCTCCGTCAATAGTGAACGGATCCAAATGATTCTTTTTTTAATAGGTAGGATACGTTTCCGAGGTGGTCCCATTTTAATTTTATCGAGATCTAATAAGTATCTCCAGAGATATGGAGATAAATACCTCAAACATAGGAGAATGTACTGGTTTTAGTAGAAGAGTCCCAAGAAGATTATACACAATGGAGGTTGCTATTGGATATACTTTTGAAGACTAAAAAATATGACTTTAAATAATGTTTTTACATCTTTCTTCTCGTTGATTTTGGTTTTTGACAGATATTCTTACGGTAACTGTGAGCGAGATAGAAATTAAGGTGGGGATAATATTTTTTTTTTTGTTTTTAAATATCTTATAGGCTAGCGTTTGACCACTATCTCACCTGTTGCTAAGTGATGATGCGGTCGAAGATAGAGAAGTGGACTATAATGGGAACTGGCTCTCAAGGATAGCTGCCTGAACACATAAGATGTTTGGCGACAGATTTTCTAACTTGAGGGTGGTAGCTGCCCAGGCGGACACTAGATATGTCCTACCACCATGCGGGGGTTGTTGGTTTCTTAACGATGTTTTCCTTCACCGGAGGGCAACTGTGAGAAGCGCACATATATTTTTCGATCGAAAAATTCATTGGTGCACGGCGGTTTGAACTCGGTACCACGACATCAAAGCCTGTTCTCCCAATCACGCCACCGGGCCCTCAATAAATAATTATATATTAATAATTATAATAAATAATTATATATAAATATAAATAATTATATATAAATATAAATAATTTGTCTTCACAGGAATGTTCTACCGGGCAAAGTCTTGTTAGGGTGCAAACTTTTTTAAGCATACCTAAGATTTTTTGACATGACATGACGTTTGCCAAAGATGGCGGCCATTTCAGTCCCGCGACACTGCATACATTATTAAATAACTCAGAATTATGAACGTACTTTGTACCAACCAACACTGCAAAAAAATAATTATAAGCATAATACCACAGATTATATAATAGTTACTACGTAAATAATACTTTCCGTTGTTAGGTTAGGTTAGGTTAGGCTACACAGTGCTTTCATAATTCAGGTTACAACAATATAGGGAAGTGCCTCTTATAACGTAGTAGAGTGATTCAGTACTCTGTTGGCCATATGGCGGCAAGTAATGTTAATAATCGCAAATAATACTTTTTTATATTCATTTTGGAATACAACTAGTCCGTGTTATAAAAGTATTTGGAATTATTGTAATAAAATAGACAATTAATTTTCGTGTGTGTCAGATGCTTTAATTGCACAGGGCCATTTTGGACATTGTCCTTTGATACCTTGATGACATAATTATTACTAGTGAATATTATCACTTTAGCAAGGCATTTAAAGTCAATTTTTTTAGGGTTCCGAACCCAAAAGGTACCAAATAAACACTTTCTGAGACTTTGTTGTCCGTTCGTCCGTCCGTGTGTCTATACATATGTGCGCACTTTACAGATCTGTATCTTCTTAACCGTTATAGGTACATACTTGAAATTTTCAAAAAGTATATATCCGTAAGTGTATAACGGCCCAGACACCAAATGTAATAGATGCATGTAATTTTATTAAAACTTGTTATGCACTAAAAAGGGTAAAATAAGTTATTTTTCAAAAAAAAATAAAACCGACTTCATAATCTCAAACAGGCACTCAAAAGCGAAAAATAAATTACTTAAAATTATTATAAGCGCTACCCACTTATCTATTTGAAGTCGGTGCCAGCCAAGTCTATTGGATAGTAGATAGATACTATGTATGTAGTAGTAGTAAGTAGGTACATGTAGGTTAGTAAGTAGGTAGATACATGTAGGTATTATCTATCTACTACCTATTAGACTTGGCTGGTACCGACTTCAAATAGATAAGTGGGTAGCGCTTATAATAATTTTAAGTAATTTATTTTTCGCTTTTGAGTGCCTGTTTGTGATTATGAAGTCGGTTTTATTTTTTTTGAAAAATAACTTATCTTTGTAAGAAATGTTTTAGGAACTGTTGTATTGAGTCAAACATTTAAACAGCACAATTTCGTATACTAACCTAACCAAAATGATTAATGACTTTAACAATAGAGGATATTGAGTTCGACTTTGAGGGCACCTATGGTGATTTGGCCTAAGAGATCATCGATCTAGACCTCAATGGTCATAACGCGGGCGAAGCCGCGGGTAACAGCTAGTTTACCATAAAGCGGTGTCGTCTATTAGTAGGTATCCCCGGTCGTCCTTTTATAGAATGGGGATGGATATTATAGAAATTATAGAAAAATATGACACACCGCTGCGAACTGCGGGTGCGGGCGCAATCTTCTTTTCAATCGCTGTCTGATCGCCGTAGATCTCGTTTGGTCCCAGTCTGTACAAATGCTATTGCACTATCTGATCGTGCCCGCACCCGCACCCGCAGATCGCAGCGGTGTGGTAAGCTTAATAAATATTACAGAAACTTACCCTCAAAGCTCCAACCAGCATGAGTGCAGTGAGGGAGAGTGTGACGCAGTACGTAAGGGTTGCCATCACCACAGCTCCGAATGTAGCCACAAACGCAGGGTCCTGTGACGCGGCCGGCCACAAGTCCACGATAGCTGATGTGCAATGTGCCAGTGACAGTACTGAGTGTAACTGGAAAACAATTAGAGAAAAATAATTGAATAACGCATTTAAAAAATTAAAAACGTCGCAACTGCTATCAACACAGGCTATCGTTTTCTCGGCCAAAAAGTCACAATTTCCTGTTGCCCCGCTTTTTCAGAACATTCCCCTTACCTTGTCGAAGTCAATTAGCATATTGGGTGTCGACATATCTAACGAGGTCCAGTTTGGGAGTCACTTGGAATGCAAAGCAAAACTTACTGCTAAAAAACTCGGTGTACTAAATAGAGCCAAACAGTACTTCACCCCGAGCCAACGTCTGTTGTTATATAAGGCGCAAGTTCGGCCACACATTGAGTACTGTTCTCATCTATGGAGTGGTGCACCGAAATATCAACTGCAACCACTTGACTCCCTTCAGAGAAGAGCTATTAGACTTGTCGACGACCCCAAGCTAACTGATAAATTGGAACCTTTGAGTCTTCGTCGCGACGTTGGCTCTCTTAGCCTTTTCTATAGGTACTATCACGGGGAATGTTCTGAAGAGCTTTTTAATATCATTCCTCCGTCCCGTTTCTACCATCGGAACTCCCGACACCGTCAAAAAGCACATCCGCACATTATAGATACGTGGGCATCACATACTACTCGTTTCACACGACTGTTCTTCCCACGTACCTGTAAGATGTGGAATGATCTCCCACCTGAAACTTTCCCTGAAACCTTCAACCTTGGTAGCTTCAAACGAAGAGTAATGAGAGTGCTCACTAATAAGGGTAGGCAACACACCGGCAATACCTCTGGTTTTGCAGATGTCAATAGGCGGCGGTGACCACTTACCATCAGGTGGGCCGCTTGCCTGTTTGCCGATCTATATTATATTAAAAAAAAAAAAAAAAAAAAAAAAAAACTGATATATCTCTAATCTGTGCGACCATTTCAAGCCCATACATGACATCTCAACTGGTGAGGTATCATGCAGATTCCAGAAGACCCTCAACATCAGGATAAGATTACCATGATACTTTCAGGTGAACAAGTTTTTAAAGTAAATTTTATTAAGCCGATATAGTCGATATAGTCGCCAATATACATGTTACATTACAGCCGGAGTTTTAGCTTGTGGATGGATATGATGTATGAGATTTAGGTCTAGCTGAACATACCACATGTGGTGTGGTTTTATGAAACCATGATGCAATGCAAGTTTTATTTATGTGTAGCTATGGTAGCTAGCTACTATGACAGTAGTTGACATGACACATCATACAAATATGGTTGTGGAAGCGTCCGCCAATCACAGCTACACCTAAATGCCATACATCATATCTACCAATCAAGCTAAAACACCGGCTGTAATGCGACATGCATGTCGGCGACATGCGACATGCGATAGATGGACGAACAAATTTGAGGCAATGTAATGAAAGTTTCATTTTAAAAACAAATCAAATTAGGGTTAGTCGTTTGCGAGCTATAATGCCACACAGCACAAACAACATAGATTTGTTTAATGCTGTGGTGTTATAAATGTTTTACACTTATTTTAAGACTTATTGAAATAATTAAGATAGTTTAAAACTAAAACAACCGACATCCATGCCGCGCGAGTCAGTTTCAGTAGCAAGTTTGAGACGTTTATCGTCATATCTCTGGAGATAATCGTCAGATCTCTATGAAATTACAATGGGACCACCTCGGAAACAAACCCTACGGATTAAAAAAGAATAATTCAAATCGGTTCACATTTCACGAAGTAATCGCGTAACATACACACAAAAAAAATCATACAGACGAATTGAGAACCTCTTTCTTTTTGGGAAGTCGGTTGAAAAATGTTTTCTATAAGTGAGTGCACTTAGGTACGTAGTACTATTAAGTGTTCTCTGACTTAGGTTTTATTGTGTTAGTTACTTACGATGACAATCAAGGCAGATATTACACTGCCTAACTTGAGGGAAAGGCAGGCGAAGCTGCGTGGCCGAGGGATGTCCTCCATTGAAAACGGAAACTCTGTAAAAATATAAACAATAACATTAACCAGCTAGCAATAGTTCTTCTTATATCTGCGTGATGGAAAACGATGATGGTGAAAAGTAAAATAGAAAATTATCTTAATATCTTTATTGACCGAACAAAGCTAAGGTCTCCGTTTCAGCTTGTACAAAAATACTTTCGTATGTCTGTCCGAATGTCTGTTCTCAGCGACATCCTACCAATCCTATCTTTGGTAGGATGTCGCTGTCTGTTCTCCTTTAAAGGTCGCATTTTCTCAGCCGATTCTCGTAAAATTACGTGAGCAGTTTCGATAATTACATGGAACTTATTTTTGTGATGTGAACGTATCGGCTTTTTTCACGTTGTATTTACTTCGGATATGCTCCGCCCAGCCCCCTGATTCTCAATCGTTCAAAAACCTATTTAGAGTCGGAAAGTGCGTCATTTTCGACTGTGATCGTGAAATTGCAAATCTCAATGCTCCGATCGAAAACTTTTCAATTCGGAAAGTCATGTGACTAAATTCGAAAAGTATTCCCCGAGCAAATAGCTGGCGGAATCATATCCGTGATACATTTTTTCAATAATATATTAACTAATTCCATACGTACAAAAATTCTACCATTTCTACCATAATCCAGCATCCTTTGTAAATGATGTGAAATGTCAATGCTCGCTAGTTTGTGGTTTTAAAATCGGAAAATCCCGAAGATTGCCAAAGTTAGTATCCGACAGATTTCGATAGAAGTTGAGATTCGCATTTTGCTGCTCCCTCGGAAAATAATTCGATCCGTGAAAATCGGGACCTTTCGAATTCGACTGTATCCGATTGAAATGAGAATCAGGATACAGGAGGCCTGGCCTATTCCGAAGTGGTAAACCGAAGTATCGGCCGAAATCATCAGGCGTTTCCTACTACGAATCACATTAGGTTCGATCGGTCGGTTCAGCTTTTATCATTCAATCCGACCGAAATACATTTGACATTTCGTTGTATCGTAAACCCTACTTTTTATTAACCGACGAAAACAAAAAACGGTTATCAAGGCGACGCGTATATATTTATTTTTTATGTATGACCACGCATAACTTTTTACAGAGTAGTCTGATTTCGATAATTTAGTTTATTGGAAAGGGGGAAACCCTCAAGGGGGTTCCATTTAAATTTTAACGAAATCGGTCGAGCCGTTTTGAATAAATCAACAAAAATAATGGATAAAAGTATCATTATTCGGATGATTTTTTCAAATCATCAATGTATGTTTAACAAACACTGGAAAAAACAAAGAGCCGAAAGTCGGGCTCAGTTGCGTGTGTTGAGAGAGGCATATGTTCAGCAGTGGACTGATACCGGCTGATTATGATTATGATTATGATGATGATGATGATATTTTACAGGTGGTGCAATTTAAATTTCATCGAGATATTATGTTCAGTACCTCCAGAGATATGAAGATAAACACCTCAAACTTAGTATAGAAATTGACTAGCGTGACGTTGGAAGTCGGTCTTTTTAGTTTTTTAAGTGATCTTAAATTATTTTTATTCTTATTATAGAGCATAAATGTTCTATATAAAGTTTTTCTAGGCCAGGGGTAAGCAATGACGCCTGCTTTAAACATAGTAGATTATGGCCTCAAAAAATTATAAAATAAGACTTTTTAACAAAAAAATTAAAGCGCCGAAAAAACTGAAATGAAAAAAATAATTAAACTTTTTTATTTAACCTTAATAACGAAGTTCTTAAACTACTGTTTGTATAACTAAGTATATATTTTTGTAAATGTTTTGAGTTTTTAACTAAACATAATAACTAAGTTCTTAAACTAATGTAAGTATGTATACCTAAGTAATTTTGAGTCGGCGCCAAATAATCAATAAGCAAAGATCACTAAATAACCTCTTAAATTTAAAGAAATAACAAATCAAATCAACAATGCAACGTGAAATCTCCAGCGATGAACATAAACATTCCAAAAAATGCGCTTCCACACGACCCACAGACTAAATAGAGATGCACGACCTCTGGCAACGACGTGTGCCCGTCACGGGCCGTCACAGATTACTATATGTGGTGCCCGTTGGAGTTGCAGTCTCGCTGACATTAACTTCGTCAACACTCGGCATTTTCCGGCGAACTGGCGTGTCGCGCCATGTCTCCGCCGCGCATCACGCTTTACGTAATTAACTTGTATTTGCTTGTTTTGCGCCGACTCAAAATTACTTAGGTATACATGCTTACATTAGTTTAAGAACTTAGTTATTGTATAAGGTTAGTTCGTAAGAATGATAACAGATGGCGCTAGCTATGTAAATGCATGTTCTGCATCGCGCAAACGGTTTATTTGCAGAAATGGTGTACGTTTCGAACTAATTTTGTATTTTGTTAAGGAAGCTAGGCAAACCAAGCCAGTTCACTTCACTACGATTGTAGATCTTATGTGTGGTCAATATACGGCTTACATTGGACCTGTCGTTTGAATGTACTTGTTGTAAATGTTTTGGTCCATCCCGCCGGACTTGTGAGCCTATCAAACGGCTTCAGTAGTCCCACGTGACGGGATTACGCTTCGCACCTATGGGCAGTGGATCGCTGTTCGGGGCGAATATTAGTGGGACAAGCCCCGCTGCGTCAAGGTTGATGACCTTGAAAGAGGAAGATTCACCGGTCTGAGGAAGCCCAGGGTGAGAAGAGGATCAGCAGCGGCAGTACTGGAGGAAGTATTGCAGACGGAGCTGGGAGCTAGCACGGAGTCTCAGTAGCACCAGGAGGTGCTACCACCGCCGGAAGCGGAAGGGGTTCCTAGTGACGTCAGGAGCAGTGGTCAAGTGTGAGTCGAAGATAAATTGTGAGTACATTGACATTATTAACTGTAGGAGTGTTCAGTGAATTAGTAAAATCAAAGTAATTTGGACTTTAATTGTTAGATTAAAATAACTTAGAAATTTGTGCCGTTAATTTAGAACTTAGAATAAATTCGCAAATTTGGTTTATACGGGGAAACTATGCAGTGTCAATTTCTCAAACACTTGTAATATTTCAAAGTAATTTTAGGACTTAGAATAATTTCGTTAATTTGGCTGAGACGGGGAACCTATGCCCAAATTTCAAATTTTCTAAGTGTCAATTTACAAACACTTGTAAAATTTTAAAGTAAATTTGGGACTTAGAATCATTTGCAATTTTTAGATTTTCTGTGTCGATATTTCAAGCACTTGTAAAATTTCTGTAACCTTAGTTATAAAGTTAAACAAGCTGTACTTGGTGTATGTATCTTTAGAATCATTTCAATATGGCAACAGCTAAATTAAATGCGCAGAGAGTACTAGACAAAATTACAAAGGCTTATAGTAATTTTAAAAAATCACCTAAGTATCGGTTGTCTGGGCCTTACGTTGAGACAAGGCTGTATTAGATAATTTATGGAGTAGGTTTCAAAAAATACACCAAGATATTATAGATGACTCTGGTGATGAGGTGTATGAACATATATAGCTTACTACTATACTACTTTATGTAATCACATCTATATTAAATAAACAGTGTTACTCCAGCATTCATTGGTTTCACTTGTATACCACCCGAACCGCTCCTATTGCATGGCGACCCTGCCACTGAAATAGGAATCGCGCACCAAATATGGACCGTGCTTCATAAACATCAGTGATCTAAGCTTGAATATAAATTAAAAATTATAATGTTCGTCGGATTGCTTGACTTTACTTGTATCTACGTGAAAAAAAAATAACATAACAATGGGAAATACAACAACAAAAGAAGAGCAGAAAGACGTTCTCGTTATACAGAACGCCGCAGGTACAGCAAAAATTGACGAACTAAAGGAGCATTTTAGCCATACTAACTGGCTACTGACGGCTATTGGATTATTGCTGTTAATCGGCATGGTTATTTTTCTGTACAAGATGTACAAACGTTGCCATACAGAGCTTGTACAAGGACACCAATGGGTTTAAAGTCATCACCTAGTAGTTTCAGTAGAATGATGACTATAGCCATGTAGGGCTTGAATTACGAAAAATGTATATGTTATCAAGATGACCTTGTAGTTTTTGGACGAAATATACAAAGTCATAATCAAAATTTATTGGATATTTTCACAAGGCTTCGTAAAGTAAACCTTAAATTAAATCCGTCTAAATGTAATTTTTTGCAAAAGCAAGTACTTTGCTTAGGTCACGTAGTTTCCGGAGATGGAATTTTACCTGATCCCGAAAAAACTAGAATTTTAGAACAATACCCAAGACCGCAAAATACTGACGAAGTAAAACGCTTCGTAGCGTTTGCCAATTACTATCGTAAATTTATTCCTAAATTTGCAGATATAGCTATACCGTTAAACCAATTATGTAGGAAAAATATCAAATTTTCATGGTCAACAGAATGCGAAAAGTCATTTCAAGTTTTGAAAACGGCACTTACCAAACCACCTGTTTTACAATATCCTGATTTTACAAAAAATAACGAATTTTTATTGCAGACAGATGCATCGGGAAAAGCTATAGGTTCCGTACTATGTAATAAAGACGGTCGCCCTGTAGCTTATGCCAGTCGTTCTCTAAATAAGACTGAAATAAATTACCCAACAATTGAAAAAGAGCTTTTAAGCATTGTATGGAGTGTGAAATATTTTCGACCTTATTTTTATGGACGAAGATTTAAGATACAGACCGACCATAGACCACTTGTTTATTTATTTGGCATGCGTGATCCATCTAGTAGATTATTAAAATTCAGACTTCAATTGGAAGAGTATAATTTTATTATTGAATATATAAAAGGAAAGTCAAATTCGGTTGCAGACGCATTGTCACGAATAAATATAACTTCAGACGATTTAAAGAGCATGAATGAGGGAATTATTAATGTAATGACTAGAGCCCAACTTCGCGAAATGAAGACTTGTGACGAGAGTAATAAGTCCAGTAACGTTTCGGTTGATAATATTGATACAAACTCAAGGCCTGATCAACCAAGAGTTGTGGAGATTATTAAAAAGCCGAATAACTTTACTGAGCTTTCCTTTATCACAGAAAATAATTTAAATAAATTGATAAAAAAAAGTATTTTCATAGTGAAAGGAAAATATTTTTCTTACGTGCCCAGTAAGTCCACTATTTACTTACAAACAACTTCTCGATCATCAATATCGCGAGACGAGTTGGTGAGAGATTTGTTATTGATAAGTAAAAGATTTAAAATAAAGGAAGTACGCGTACTTAGAAAAGAAAATAATAAAGAGTTTATAGACGGGCTTATACAATTAATAAATAATAGTAAGGTCTGGTCCGGACCAAGGTTATGTATAGTGAGAGACGTTCAAAGAATAGATAATCTAGATGATAGAAAGGTAATATTGAATGATTTTCACTTGTTGCCTACGAGTGGCCACGCAGGTATCAGGAGAATGTCAAATAATATAAAAAAGTTTTACTTTTGGCCTAATCTAGAAAAAGATGTCGCGAATTATGTTTCTAAATGCGATTTATGCCAAAAACAAAAGTATTCTATACCTATTAAACAAAATATGGTAGTTACATCAACTGCTAACTCAGCGCTAGATAAGGTATTTTTAGATATACTAGGACCACTTCCAAAAGACGCAAATGGTTATATTTATGTTCTCACGTTACAATGCGAACTGTCTAAGTTCACAGAGGCGTACCCCCTGCACAGCAAAGATGCGGTAAGTGTTGCTCGTGCTTTTGTCGATAACTTCGTTTTAAGGTATGGCATACCTCGTGAAATCGGAACCGATAGGGGCTCCGAATTCATCTGTTCCACGATGACGGAAGTATGTCAAATCTTACAAGTTAAACATCTTACTTCGACAGCGTACCATCATGAGAGCATAGGAGCTTTGGAGAACACACACAAAACTATGGGTGCGTATTTAAGGATTAATTGTGAGAATAAACCGGGATTTTGGAGCAGTTGGTTACCGTATTGGTGTTTTGCATACAACAATACAGTACACACTGAAACAAAATATACACCACACGAGTTGGTGTTCGGTAAACGGTGTTTACTGCCGTGTAATTTTACCAATGGCGTTATTGACCCTTTGTATGCTCATGATAACTATGCCTTAGAGTTAAAATATCGTCTTCAAGTAGCTCAAAAACATGCTCACGATAATCTAATTCAGAGTAAAATAAAAAGAAAAAATAAATATGATATGTTAGCTAAACCTGTGTATTATAATAAAGGTGACTATTTGCTTGTAAAAAATCCATCTGGCAATAAAATGGATCCATTGTATTTAGGGCCATATACAGTAATAGAAGATATGGACTGTAATGTAAAAATTTTAAAAAATAATAATAAAGTAGACATTTTGCATAAGAATCGTACTAAGCCTTATAACATGCCTATTACATAAGTTTTGTAACTATTTTAACAAAATGTATAATCCTAACTATTACATAAGTTTTATAACTAGTTTAAGAATATGTATAATCCTAGTTTCTAAATGCAATATTATATATTTTAGTGGAAATGTGTAATCTTACCTTGTAGTAATCATACTCTCTACGTGTAAAAAAAAGTAAAATTGTGTAATTATCTTTTTTTTTATCTTTTTGAGGGAAGATGAGGTGTATAAACATATATAGCTTACTACTATACTACTTTATGTAATCACATCTATATTAAATAAGCAGTGTTACTCCAGCATTCATTGGTTTCACTTGTATACCACCCGAACCGCTCCTATTGCATGATTGGGAAAAGTTTCAAGAGTCTGTCTATATTAAAGAAAACATTTACGATCAAGCGGAAGAGGCCTATGTTATATACAAAAGTAAATTGGTTAAGAGTCGACCTCTTGTAGCTTCAGCTTCTTCAAATGAAGGTCAAGCACGTAGTACTAATACGTCAGTTAAACTACCTAAAATAACTATTCCCCCGTTTTCTGGGACATATTCAGAATGGGTATCATTTCGAGATCTATTTAAATCTCTGATACACTCTAACCCCGACTTAGACGATGTTCAACGGTTACATTATCTTAAAAGTTTGCTAACCGGGGAAGCGGAACAGCTCATACGTCAATTGCCAATTACCGCCGCTAATTATATTGAGTGTTGGAATCAATTAGAGGCTAGGTACAATAACAAGCAATTCTTGGCGAACTGTATCCTAAAAAGACTCTTAGGTCAAAGGAGCTCCAACTCTGAATCAGCTTTGGCAATAAAAGAGCTAGTTGATACGACATCGGATTGTCTACACGGCTTAAAAAATATAGGGGTTGATGTCAATTCGTGGGACATAATTGTTATTTTTATTGTGGCAAATAAATTAGATGTGGAAACACGCAAGCAGCGGGAATTGAGGGTTTCGGCAAACAATTCTGAAGAGTTACCTAAATTTTCCGAGTTTCGAGAATTTATGCAATCGCGATTTAGAGCTCTTGAGTCGATTGAGCCGATCGTAAAATCAAAAAACTCACGTCCCACTCCAAGCCATTTAATTAAACACAAGGTTTTACACGTGGCTAATATAGTCTGTGATTATTGTACTGAAGACCACAAGATTTTTACATGTAAGATTCTGTAAAGATGACGTAACCACGCGACGAGAGTTTGTGTTTCACAAAAGGTTATGTTTCAACTGCTTGGGCAGCAATCACTCGGCTAGGTTCTGTCCGAGTAAGTCAACTTGTCGCGTATGTGGGGCGAAGCATCATTCTTTGCTTCATCCAATTGGTTCAGGTGGAGTTGGTAGTCCACAAGTTTCAAACACTGGCATTTCAACGTCTGGAGCAGGTGTGAGTGGTTCATCTACTGGTAAATCAGTAGGCAACTCCAGTGCGGTAGAATCGGCGGCAGTGGTCTCGTGTTTCGGTCAACTGCCGGTTAAGCGTCATGTGTTGTTGGCGACTGCTGTTGTGTTGGCAGAGTCGTCAAATGGTACGAACCAATATATCAGAGCATTGCTAGACCAAGGTTCACAGGCATCCTTTGTCTTAGAAGCAACTGTCCAATTCTTGGGTATTAAGAAACATCCAGTAAAGGCAATGGTATCAGGCGTGGAAGTGAATAAAACTACCCTTGCCAAGTCTAAAGTGGAACTTAAAATCCACTCAAGGTTAGATTACAACGTAGTAGTCACGGTTCAAGCGTTCGTTCTCAAATCGATTACGACGTTACTTCCAAACACGAAGATGGAAGAGGTAACTTGGCTGAATAATATTTGTTTAGCTGACCCGCAATATCACACGCCTAATAAAATTGATGTTTTGTTAGGTGCTGAGGTTTATAAGCAAGTAATCCAAGAAGGCATAAGAAAGGGTCCTCAAGGATATCCTTTGGCTCAAGCCACATCATTGGGATGGGTTTTATCGGGAACGTGCCAACGTTCACAGTCTTTGTCAACAAATAGTGTTACGATGCATGTGTGCGTCGAGGATAATGAGTTACTGAAAAGGTTCTGGGAGATAGAAGCTGATCCTACGCCACGTAAAAAGATTATGTCTGAAGAAGAAGTTTCGTGCGATCGGGTTTTCGCTGAAACAACAAAACGTGACGTCGAAGGGAGATACATTGTGAAGCTTCCCTTCAAAACAGAAAGACCAGATTGTGTAGATGGTGACTCACGAGCTGTAGCTGAAAAAGGCTTAATGGATTATTTTCACGGTTCAAACAGGATGAAGATCTGAAAGAAAAATATCAAAGGGTTATAACAGAGTACTTACATTTGGGATTCATGGAGAAGATTCCTGAAGTAGACGAAGATAATACGCAAGCGGTGTACATACCTCACCATCCAGTTGTGCGAAATGACAAGGAGACTACACAGGTTAGAGTGGTGTGCGATGCATCTTGTAAATATAAAAATGGTGTGTCATTAAATGATGCACTTATGACGGGTCCTACACTACAACCAGAACTAAGGCATTTGCTGATGCGCTGAAGAATACATTCGATATGTCTAGTAGCTGATGTCATAAAGATGTATTGTCAAGTCAAGGTATCAGAAGAAGACGTCGATTATCAGCGACTGTTATGGAAGGAAAGCGCAGAAGCAAAAGCTGAAGATTACAGGCTACTTAGAGTTACCTTCGGTACGGCTGCTGCTCCTTATCTTGCTGTCAAAAGTCTGCAACAAGTAGCGCAAGATGAAGGAAAAGGGTATCCTGTTGCTTCTGAAAAGGTTCTTAATGACTTCTATATGGACGATCTGCTTACGGGTTGTGACTCTGTAGAGGAAGGAGTTGTTATTTATGAAGAAATGAATGAATTGTTAAAAAAAGGAGGATTTGAATTACAAAAATGGATGAGCAATAGTGACGAACTTTTAAAGGCAATTAAGAAAAAGGATATTATGCAGGAAGGACTCAAGCTGAAAGAAGATGAAGTAGTAAAGTTGTTAGGACTTTACCTGGGACAGAAGAACCGATGACTTCCGATACACGGTGACGCTGGCTCCGGAATCTAGACCTGTAACAAAAAGAAGAATTATTTCGCAAATAGCGCGGCTGTATGATCCATTAGGGTGGGCGACACCCTGTGTGATAAAGGCAAAAATACTTATACAAAAGCTGTGGATAGCTGGGCTGAAATGGGATGAGGAGGTATCAGACAAAATATTTGGTGAATGGATGACTTACCGTGATGAATTAACGGTGTTGACGCAGATACGCATACTTCGATGGCTTGGGACGTGTACAAATGATAAACACTTGGAACTACACGGGTTCTCAGATGCGTCTAAGTTTGCATACTCGGCGGCAGTCTATCTGCATAAAATTACTGAAACAGAAATCGTTCCGGTAATCTTAGTTACCGCTAAGACAAAGGTTGCACCAATAAAACAGATCTCCATTCCTAGACTGGAATTGTGCGGAGCAGTGTTAGTCACAAGACTACTAGTAGAAGTAGCGGAGGTTTTGGCGATTCCAAAGTCAAATATTCGGGCATGGACGGATTCTACTGTGGTCCTAGCTTGGATCAACAGTCACCCAAGTCGGTAGCAAACATTTGCCGCCAATCGGGTATCCGAGATATTGACGACACTAGATACGAGTCAGTGGGCGTACGTATCTTCAGGGCAGAATCCTGCAGACTTCGCATCGAGGGGAATAACCCCTGCAGAGCTTCTTGATAATTCGATGTGGTTCAATGGGCCGGAGTTCTTGCGACGCGTGGTTGTTCCATACAGCAAGCCGATTGTTGAAACCCAGCTATAAAGAAATCAAGACTCATGTCACAGTAGCAGAAATACCCATCTGGAACAGATACTCGTCACTCACAAGGTTGGTTAGAGTAGTGGCATATTGCCGGCGGTTTCTGAGACCAAAAGGTACACAGGTTTTAAATTATCTCATGTCCATGGAGTTGGCAGATAGCTTGGAATGTTGTATCAAACAGTGTCAAGAAGAACACTTCAAGAAAGAGTTAGAAGTCATTAGACAAGACGGACATTTCGCTCGGATAAAGGGACCGGTCAAGTCCTTGAATCCCTTTCTTGATAATAGAGGAGTGTTGCGAGTTGGTGGACGCTTGGATAAATCACCGCTGAGTGAAAGCGTTAAACACCCAATATTGTTGCCAAAGAAGTCGACATTCACGGACTTGGTTATTGCTGATGCCCATTTTAAGACGCTTCATGGGGGCATTCGGCTCATGTTGGCTTATTTGAGCTCGAAATACTACATTTTGGGTTCAAAATGTTTGGTGAAGGGATACATACGTAAATGTATCAAATGCATTAGACAAAATGCAGGGTCATCCTATCAACTGATAGGTCAACTGCCAGCTGCTCGTATCACTCCCACGAGAGCGTTCAAATGTAGCGGTGTTGACTTTTCGGGTCCAATCAGCGTAAGAACAACAAAGGGCCGTAGTCACCACTCTTGTAAGGGCTACATTTGTCTATTCGTGTGCATGGTCACGAGAGCTGTGCATTTAGAAGTAGTCAGTGATCTAACTACCTCTGAGTTTTTGGCTGCCTTTAAAAGGTTTGTTGCACGTCGAGGTCATTGTACCGATATCTGGAGCGACAATGGCACGAATTTTGTCGGAGCCTCCCGTGAGTTGCAAAATTTGATAGCTGCGGAGAACTCAGGGCTACCACAGGAAGTAGTTAAATCTTTGGCTGCTAATGGAACGACATGGCACTTTATTCCTCCCCATTCGCCTAATTTTGGAGGGCTGTGGGAAGCAGGAATCAAGTCCACGAAATTCCACTTGAAGAGGGTTATAGGGGAATCAGCGTTGACATTTGAAGAATTGTCGACTGTTTTAGCACAGATCGAGGCCTGCCTAAATTCGAGACCACTGTCACGGCTCGAATCCAAGTCTGATGCAGATGTGTTAACACCAGGGCATTTTCTTGTAGGGGAGCCACTTATTACTGTTCCAGACCATAGTTTTGAAACTTCAAATGTCACTAGTTTACATCGATGGCAGTTAACTCAAAGGATGTTGCAAGAGTTTTGGAGACGTTGGTCTCTTGAATATTTGTCAAAATTTCTGCATCGCTATAGGTGGTCTTACCAAACCCCTGAACCGAAAATCGGAGACATAGTATTAGTTAAGGAAAATGACTTACCTCCTTGTAGATGGTTGCTTGGTCGGGTGGTTGCTAAGCATCCAGGTACTGATAATGTCACACGCGTAGTCACGTTACGCACAAAAGGTTCTGTTATCAAACGGCCTACATCCAAATTGTGTGTGTTGCCTATAGCCGTCTAAATTCTAATTTGTTTTGTTTTGTTTTGGTAATACAGTCCATAAATCGTTGTTTTGTTTGTATTGTTTTTAAGTTATGTAATTTCACATGGCATTGTAATTTAGTTTGGTATTTTGGTAAACATAGTTTGTAAAGAGTTCAACTCACTAAGGACAAATCAACTAGTTTTATCAAATTTATTTACACGTTGGTTCATGGTGGGCGGAGCATGTAGAAGGACAAGATAAATTTGTCCTTGGTGGGCGGAATGTATAAGGTTAGTTCGTAAGAATGATAACAGATGGCGCTAGCTATGTAAATGCATGTTCTGCATCGCGCAAACGGTTTATTTGCAGAAATGGTGTACGTTTCGAACTAATTTATGTTTTGTTAAGAAAGCTAGGCAAACTAAGCCAGTTCACTTCACTACGATTGTAGATCTTCTGTGTGGTCAATATACGGCTTACATTGGACCTGTCGTTTTAATGTACTTATTGTACAGTTATTATGTTTAGTTAAAAACTCAAAACAATTACAAAAATATATACTTAGGTATACAAACAGTAGTTTAAGAACTTCGTTCTTAGGGTCAAATATAAAAGTTCAATTATTTTTTGCTTTTCAGTTTTTTCGGCGGTTTAATTTTTTTGTTAAAAAGTCTTATGTCAAAAATATTTGAACTTTTTTCTTAGTACTCGTAGGTCATCGGCAAATTCGGTCGGTTTCGGTGCCTCTAGGAGCGGCTAGGATGGCCCGCGCTTCCCGTCGCATATCCGAAGTAAATACAACGCGAAAAAGTGTTCACATTAAAATGAATAATTTTCGCGGAAACTTTCATACTAAAACTTATTGTTGATTCATTTTTGAAAATGTTTCAAAATGGCGGATATATGGGGGGTGAAAACGAAAAAAAAATCATATTACAGAACAATATACTATGTGTAATAAACTGGCCAAGTGCAGACGAAGAGTCCTGTACCACCGTAGTAGTGCGAAGGTGTAATGTCCAACTTTGAATGTCCACTTTGACTTTCTATTAATCACTAGTAGAGTAAATTATTCGATACAGCCTCAAAGGGTCATTGCCCTTTCATATCTTACGCGGTTAGTACAATAAAAATATAATTCTATTTTTTTACCGACTTCAAAAAAGAAGGAGGTTTCTCAATTCGACCGTATATATATATATTTTTTTTTTTTTTTTTTTTTATGTTTGTTCGCGGATAACTTCGTCGTTTATGAACCGATTTCGATTATTCTTTTTTTGTTCGAAAGGAGATATCCCAAGTGTGGTACCATGGTAATTTTATCGAGGTATGATAAGTATCTCCAGAGATATTGAGATAAACATCTCAAAATTGGTACTGAAAATGAATAGCGCGGCATTGAAGTCGGTTGTTTTTTAGTTTTTAAACGATATTATATCAAATCGTAAGAAACAAAGAATTTAACCACTACAATACGGGGTTAATAATTTGCACACAATATTTTTTTAGTAAATCAAACATATCTGCTGACGTCAATAAATAGACAAGGTAAAAATGGTCGCCAATATTTGAGGATATAGATGATATCTTATCGTTTTATCGATATTTTGGGCAAAGATAAACAGATAAGATCATCATGATTCAATGCATAAAGGTTTCCTTTTACTACCGAAACAAAGGCAACACTGAGCATAAGCAAAAAGAACTATGTAAAAACTTGCAGGCGTTATAGTCCGGCAATCTCGTGCGCGACCGTCCCGCGGGGTGTCAGACGGTGGCGGGGACGAGGTACCCATGATGTCAGCGGGTAGCGGGTGGTGTAGCGGGGAAGGGAAGCGTGTTTAGCCGTGTCACAGATTATATAATAATTACTACGTAGCCGTGTGCTAGAATGACCGCTACCTCGTCCCCGCCACCGTCTGTCACCCCGCGGGACGGTCGCGCACGAGGTTGCCGGTCTATAGTAAGTTCGGAATAGCGCATAAAACACATTCTAATTTAAACTTTCATAATCATCGTCAACATTATCAGCCAATTTCCGTCCACTGGGACAAAGGCTTCTCCCATGGCACGCCATTAAGCTCGACCTTCAGCTATTCGTTTCCAACCGCTGCCAGACAGCTTGCGTATATCATCGCTCCACCTAGCTGGAGGGTGTTTACCGAACCGATGGTCTCCACTCTAGAACACGTCTACCCCAACGGTTATCAGTTCTACGACAGATGTGACCAGCCTACTGCCATTGCAGCTTGCTAATCTTTTGAGATATGTCGATAACTTTGGTTCTCTCACCAATTCTCTGTTAATTTAAACTTTAAGTGACTTTTTTTTTGTTCGAAACTGTACTCAACATAAAACATTAGATACATAAAAACTTTGTTTAAGGTACGGTCACACCGCGGCGTCCTGTGATCTGCGGGCGCGATCTTAGTACTTTTCAATTGTTTTCTGATTGCGTTTGGTGTGAACCAGACTTTGAACCAGTCGGTACAAATACTACTGCGCTATCTGATTGCTACCTAGATCGCGCACGCAGGACGCTGCGGTGTGACCGTACCTTAAACAAAGTTTTTATGTATCTAATGTTTTATGTTGAGTACAGTTTCGAACAAAAAAAAAGTCACTTAAAGTTTAAATTAACAGAGAATTGGTGAGAGAACCAAAGTTATCGACATATCTCAAAAGATTAGCAAGCTGCAATGGCAGTAGGCTGGTCACATCTGTCGTAGAACTGATAACCGTTGGGGTAGACGTGTTCTAGAGTGGAGACCATCGGTTCGGTAAACACCCTCCAGCTAGGTGGAGCGATGATATACGCAAGCTGTCTGGCAGCGGTTGGAAACGAATAGCTGAAGGTCGAGCTTAATGGCGTGCCATGGGAGAAGCCTTTGTCCCAGTGGACGGAAATTGGCTGATAATGTTGACGATGATTATGAAAGTTTAAATTAGAATGTGTTTTATGCGCTATTCCGAACTTACTATAGACCGGCAACCTCGTGCGCGACCGTCCCGCGGGGTGACAGACGGTGGCGGGGACGAGGTAGCGGTCATTCTAGCACACGGCTACGTAGTAATTATTATATAATCTGTGACACGGCTAAACACGCTTCCCTTCCCCGCTACACCACCCGCTACCCGCTGACATCATGGGTACCTCGTCCCCGCCACCGTCTGACACCCCGCGGGACGGTCGCGCACGAGATTGCCGGACTATAACGCCTGCAAGTTTTTACATAGTTCTTTTTGCTTATGCTCAGTGTTGCCTTTGTTTCGGTAGTAAAAGGAAACCTTTATGCATTGAATCATGATGATCTTATCTGTTTATCTTTGCCCAAAATATCGATAAAACGATAAGATATCATCTATATCCTCAAATATTGGCGACCATTTTTACCTTGTCTATTTATTGACGTCAGCAGATATGTTTGATTTACTAAAAAAATATTGTGTGCAAATTATTAACCCCGTATTGTAGTGGTTAAATTCTTTGTTTCTTACGATTTGATATAATATCGTTTAAAAACTAAAAAACAACCGACTTCAATGCCGCGCTATTCATTTTCAGTACCAATTTTGAGATGTTTATCTCAATATCTCTGGAGATACTTATCATACCTCGATAAAATTACCATGGTACCACACTTGGGATATCTCCTTTCGAACAAAAAAAGAATAATCGAAATCGGTTCATAAACGACGAAGTTATCCGCGAACAAACATAAAAAAAAAAAAAAAAAAAAAATATATATATATACGGTCGAATTGAGAAACCTCCTTCTTTTTTTAAGTCTGTACTCAACATAAAACATTAGATACATAAAAACTTTGTTTAAGGTACGGTCACACCGCGGCGTCCTGTGATCTGCGGGCGCGATCTTAGTACTTTTCAATTGTTTTCTGATTGCGTTTGGTGTGAACCAGACTTTGAACCAGTCGGTACAAATACTACTGCGCTATCTGATTGCTACCTAGATCGCGCACGCAGGACGCTGCGGTGTGTCCGTACCAGGGATATTTAATAGTTCCATTTTGTGAAATAAAAGACAAATTTAATAACTTGTCTGCCAGATGCAATACGATTTGGGCTAGTTTCACCAATAAGTGAAAAAAAGCTATGTCAAGTCTCTGATATAGCCTTTATCAGAGACTTGACTTGGCTTTTTTTCACATCAGGATATCATTTATTTATTACATAGTAAAGTAAAATATATGTTTCTGAACAAAATTTTAAAACATATCTTCGATTTGAATATAGAGTATTTACCAGTAAAAATAAAATATGTTATTTCCGTAAGAAAATAATACTTCAATGAAACATTTAAAACCACCCCCTACTGATTTGTATATGTACATGCATAATTTGTTCATTGAGACCATTTCAATGAGCCTAAACACGACATCTCAGACGAGGAGTTGAGGAGATTTCTGCTGATTCAAGGAGATGTCTCAGCGTTAGGTCAAGTTTGCCATATTCTTGCAATATCATTGAAGTAACAGGATACTGAATTTCAAATTAATACATTTGATTTGACTAATGTAAACTATTGTACGCTAAACAGACAGAATCAGAGTGAAGGGTATGTAGTACGCACTGCGCAGAAGCGCCATTTTGATTTTTTTGACGTCCGCGGTTTTTTTTTAAGTTTCATTATGGCTCCACACGGTTAGTGTATTTAGCCAGTGTCAAGTATTGAAATTCTTGAAGTTTTATGAATTTTAGTCGTAGAGATGGGTCAAAGTCACATTTCAGGTCAATTTTCAAGTAAAAGTCTAATCTTCAGTAATTATGTTGTGTTTACTGAAGATTTTCAGTGGAATTTTGGTGAGAACGCAAATAGCATGTTTTTCAACATTGTGCTGTTTCCCTACACTCGCACACATCCACCGGCACTTAATGGTTAATAATCCACATTTATAACATATTAACACGCGGAAGAACACAAGTTTTAGGAAAAAATACAATGAGAGCGCACACACTTTTCCACGTTCCCGCGTGCGGTTAAGGGCTACGAAAGTTGCTATTGTAGTCTCATCAACCAAAAAAGAGCTAGTAAAGAGCTACTAAAGAGATAGAGATAGTATTTAAATACTATCAGCTCTTTTTTGGTTGATCTGAACAGATTTTCATGAAACAAAGCTAAGAACACTCTCGATGAAGACACCTATAAAAAAAAACAAAATTAAAATCGGTTCATCCGTTTGGGCGCTACGATGCCACAGACAGACATTGTGTTGTTGGTGTAAAATATTATGTATATAGTATTTATTTTATTTGTTTGAAATGGTGACCAAATAGTGTGTTCTTATCTATTATGATTTTTTTAAACCTTTATAATCCGCCGTATAAAGATTATTTACTTTTATCAGATTTTTTTGCCGGGGTTTTTTAATGTACTTTTTTATATTAAACGTGTTAAAAGAAGTTTAGTATCAGTATTAATAGCGGCACAATTTTTCATACTAATCTCGTAACCAGTAGGGTTATTCTCAATCATTCGAAATCAAATTTGGATTCGGAATCACCTTCGACTTGGATCTTTGCAATTCACAATGCTCGGTTACTTTTGATATTTCTATTCGAAAAAATCAGTGATTCTAATTGGAAAAGTTTCCGCGACTAAACAGCTCACGTAATCATCAAAATTCAGAATTAACATTTTATATTTATTTAGATTTTTTTGATTTTAAATAAACTGGCCATTTAGGAGTCGGGTTCGCACACGTAGGGTTCCAATTGCACAAAATTTGCCAGAAAAATACGTTTTTTAGGGTTCCGTACCCATAGATGGCGTGAAATGCCGAAAAAAACACGTTTCTTGTATA
Organism: Cabera pusaria; assembly: GCA_954871355.1. Taxonomy (NCBI): domain Eukaryota; kingdom Metazoa; phylum Arthropoda; class Insecta; order Lepidoptera; family Geometridae; genus Cabera; species Cabera pusaria. The sequence goes on along the minus strand of OX940900.1, from coordinate 21,352,454 downwards.
GGGACCCTCTATTATTTTTAACTTTATTCTGTTTTTAGTATTTGTTGTTATAGCGGCAACAGACATACATCATCTGTTAAAATTTTCAACTATCTAACTATCACGGTTCATGAGATACAGCCTGGTGACAGACGGACAGACAGACAGACAGACAGACAGACAGACAGACAGACAGACAGACAGACAGACAGACAGACAGACAGACAGACAGAGGGACAGCGGAGTCTCAGTAATAGGGTTCCGTTGGTACCCTTTGGGTACGGAACCCTAAAAATGAAGCTTCCGAATCATAGGTATTCGAACAACTGAGAATCAAGGAGGCAGAACAAAAATAAACTGGCCAAGTGCAAGTCGGACTCGCACTAGTAGGGTTCCGTACCACACTACAGTATTTTATAAGATCGAGCAAAAAAATACCACTATCATTTTTCGCCAGCAACTTTATTTTGTTTTTAGTATTTGTTGTTCTAGTGGCAACAGAAATACACCATCTGTGAAAATTTCAACTGTCTAACTATCACGGTTAATGAGGTGGTGACGGACAGACAGACAGACAAACAGACAGACGGACAGCGGAGTCTTAGTAATAGGGTCCCGTTTTACCTTTTGGGTACGGAACCCTAAAAATGTGGTGCATGACCTCAAAATGACCAACATTGACCAAGCTTCTTGTTTACTATTTTTATTTGAGTCACCATTTAGCGAGATAACGACATTTAACCGTATGACTGAATAGATTATTAATTTGTAAACAACATAATTACTGGACAGGAACTCCAAATATAAATAGGTTAATGTAAGTATACAAAGAAAGAATACATACATAGCTTACATTGTTATTGCCGAGATTTTAGTGTTTTTATTTATATCTGATAGGCTAGCGTTTGATCACTATCTCGCCTGGTGGTAGAGATCTTCTACGATAACATGGCCCGCCCCTCCAAATTACTGTTTTAATGTGTGTAGTCACACCCTTACAAAAGAGTGTGTATGTAGTTGTAATTATATTGTACTACGTTATAAGAGTAGGCACTTCTCTACATTGTTGATGCCCGAATTATGAACGTACTTTGTAGCCAACCTAACTTAACGGAAAGTATTGCTTATAAATTTCATAGAAACTTTTTTTTGCAGTTTTGGTTGGTACAAAGTACGTTCATATTATGAGTTATTTAATTATGTATGCAATGTCGCGGAACCGGCAGTACCAGTACGCACACATGCGTGGTGGCGCGTTGTAAATACTTTCACAAATACTTTCAAATGTTTTTGAATTTTGGAGGGGCGGGTCATGTTATCGTAAAAGATCTTCTAAGTGATGATGTGATCGAAGATGGTGAACACGCTAGGCCTAGAATGGTCTGAACTCCTAAGGGCTGCGTGCTGCCGGAACACCGTAAGGTTATGGCGGCAGATTTTCTCGTTGATTTTGGTAAGCCACTTTTTAGTAGCAAGTCAGGGGGAACAGCATAATGTTTCTACCACCTGTGACGCTCTTGTACTGACGCTGAGACCCACAATTAGATTATTTTCATGAACACCTTTCGCGTTTCCTGCCCTTTAACACTTTGACTGCGGCACTTTTTCGCATATTTTCAATATATATATTTATTTTTTGTTACTTTTTTTCGTAGCTCTGGCATCGAATCAAAACTAAAATAGAACAGCAGAAGGTCACACGCACCCCTTGTGAAAAAAATTAATTAAAAAAAAATGTATTATATATATTTTAATTTTACTTCCGATACCAAAAATCAAAAAACGCACGGTGTGTGTTTTCAGTGTTTTCTTAAGACACTTTTAACCTTTCTCTTGAAGGTTAAAGGCGTCGGTGATCGAGAGTTCGTGAGATCGATCCCCACCTATTGCACTATTAACGTGAACCCACTCCAGACACAATCATATTTAGCTTAGTTGGAGGGGTTAACAATTTAAGAATACTAGTAATTTATGCAACCCACATTGCTAGTAAGCTTTAAAAAAAATCCATATCGTATCTAACGGGGAAGACCTTAGTTGGAAAAGCTCAGTAAGCAAATGTATATATACTAAATAACTAAATAAATAACATCATCAATTAACATCAAGTGATTCAGTTGTGAAACCTTACCTATCAACACGAATATCATAAAAATTCAGTTTCTATATACTATAGTGTTATAGCGTGTTTACCATCCTTACCCTCATCATCGTTTACCTCCAGGCGAGATAGTGGTCAAAAGCTAGCCTATCAGATATAATAAAGATATTATTAATTTTATTATATTCTTAGGTAGGTTCTTTCTAAGCGTTTAAATTTGCAACTATGAGCGTAATATTCTGAATTTACTTACTGGAATACATTTTACTCCTCAATCCAATATCACTTTATATCACTTAAAATAAACAAAACACTGCTGTTTTAATATTACGTTTAAAAGAGTTCCAAATGTATATTTGCCGTCAACTCTATCACAACATTAAAGTAACCTCTACAGATAAATTTTGAATTTGGAACACTACCTATATTTTTAATTTTATTTTTAAACAGCACAAGACATCGCAAGCGTCGGTCATAGGGACATACTGATAGCATTTATCAGGGTTGCAGACGATAAGCACTATATTATTATCAAATATCGATCATTTACAAACTGTACTAACGATAATAACATTTATAATCTGCATGACATACTATTAGCGATTATTTAGCAATAACCAATGTTAACCATGAAATGTACCGTTTGTTTTTAGTACAGAAACATTCAACGAGCCGTTGCGTTTGTATGAAAAACGTAACCTTGCAATAGGTAAATAAGATAATATTCACTATATTAATATAAGTCCTTCAAATCGCAAATGTAAAATAAGAGTAAGGTATCTTCTCTTTTAACCGACTTTCAAAAACGAGGAGGTTGTCAATTCGTCTGTATGTTTTTTTGTTGTATGTATGTTACGCAATTATACTCCGTCAATTGTGAACCAATTCTAATAATGCTTTTTTAAATTAGTAGGTAACATTTCCAAGGTGATCCCATTGTAATTTCATTGAGTTCTTATAAGTATCTCCAGAGATATGACGTTAAACGTCTCAAACTTGCTTCTGAAACTGACTCGCGCGGCATGAAAATCGCCTGTTTTAATTTTTAAACTATCTTAATTATTATTGTGCGTCTACGCTAACGTGTTCTATCATCACTTAACACCAGGTGAGATCTTGGACTTTGAAGACGTTTAAAAATTAAAGGAAATATAAGAAACCAGAATTTTAGGTGTGAATGGTACATATGCCATTATTTTATTTTGTTATAATACACACAATTCTATAACAATAAGACTTAATAACATTTTAACATTGAGGTGGGTATTCTAAGCACTTATGAATAAATTACTAAAAAAGCTTATTAATACAATCAGCCTTAATTTCAGCTTTGACTAATATTCAACGCATATTTTTTGTATCTATTAAAATATGTACAATACTTAGGCTGAGTTGCACCATCTTACTTTAACTATGACAAAAGTAAAAAATCTGTCAAAATCCATATAAAAATATCGGTTAAACATGGTGCAACTTAGCCTTAGAAATTTATTAGGGTAAGGTTGCCAATTTTCAACACTGTACTGGTTTTATAACAAGTATGAAATCCAAACTACTTGTTATTGTGTATAATTTTTGCAGTTTCAAGTATTACAATGTACGTAGAATTAATTCCTCTTTTATACCTACATTGAAAATGTGTTCAAAGTTGGTAGCTTTACCCTATCTACGTGTAGTAGGTATAAGAAATATTATAGGGATGAGAAAAATCAAATTAAATAATAAATTAAATAGGCGGAAAACTAGGCCAGGTGAGGTGATGAAAAGTGGAGTTAAGTCTTTGACGGAATAGTAACCATGATCTGTAACAAGTATCAGCCTATACTAGTCCACTGCTGGACATATACCTCTCCAATTGCACGTCACTGAGCACGATAAAAGTAGATATAACTAGTCAAAAAACTCGTGCTTCCAAGCAAGTACTTTTTATACAATTTCTTTCAGATTTTTAATATTCGATGTAAGAACCAATATCTTAATAAGGATGCTCAATTTGATGTCCATGTGAGGAAACCACTGCACCACTAGAAACCACTGGTTGTTGAGAAACAGTCCCTGAACTGACAAAACCTGATCCAACTCCTACGCTGGAATAACCAGTCCCATACCCTCCAGATAAACCCCCAGAATACAACCCCGGCCCGTATCCTCCAATCGATCCAGGACCTATATTTAATCCTCCAGCTGAGACCGGTATACCTACTGGTACTCGAACAGGCACCGCTGAAGGAATTTGTACTGCATATGGCTGAGGAACCGGAATACCAACTCCTTGCGTCACAGTTACCGGCACAGGATGAGCAACCGGGTAAGGAAACGGTCTATCGACTGGCACAGCAAACGGTCTCGGTATAATATGGGCTACTGGATGAGGCACCTCAACTGGAACTGCTCTGGGCTGGTCTACTGGCACTCCTACGTGGACTGGGTACGGAACAAGTCTAGGAACGCTGATTGGTATGGCTTGAGGATATGGCACAGCAACTCTAGTTTGGTACTCTGATACTGTATGCTGGGTTGGAATACTGGATGGTCCGACTATTCCTTCTGAGCCAATGTCATCGGTGCTAGGTGATGCTATGGATCCTCCCAGGTCTCGTTTGTCTTGAGTTGCACTTCTGCCATAGTGCACGCTAAGGAAAAATACGAGTAGCATCTGAAAAAAATATAATATACGTTTATTATTATTTGTGCTTAAGATTGTTTTATTGGTTATATATTATTGCAATTTTTTTACCGACTTCAAAAAAAGGAGGAGGTTTCTCAGTTCGACCGTATATATATATATATATATATATATATTTTTTGTGTTTGTTTCACGGATAACTTCGTCGTTTATGAACCGATTTTGGTTATTCTTTTTTTGTTGGAAAGGAGATATCCCAAGTGTGGTACCATGGTAATTTTATCGAGGTCTGATAAGATATCTATATCTCCAGAGATATTGAGATAAACACCTCAAAATTGGTACTAAAAATGAATAGATGCCGCTCTATTGAAGCGGGTTCTTTTTTAGTTTTTAAACGATATTATGGGTTATAAATTGGTATAAGAGTAATTTTTAACCGACTTCAAAAAAAGGAGGACGTTTCTCAATTCGACCGTATATATATACATATATATACGGTCGAATCCGGGGTGTGCGGGTTCGAGTCCCGTCGGTACGATGAAATTTTGGATTGTGTTTAACAATAGCCTACATTGTTAATGTCAAGTTTTTTTTTATATATATCTGAGAGGCTAGCGTATGACCACTATTTCGCCTGGTGGTAAGCGATATTGTGGTCGAAGATGAGTACGCTAGGCTTGGAATACTCTCAAGGTCGGTTTTTTTCTACTTACCTCACAATCGAGATGTAAAGCAGAGTAGTTAGCTCGGGTGTAAGCATCAATTGCACCCTCGAAATATCTCGGGCTGCAATTGATGCCTTATAGCACTTGGCTATTAATCTACTATTAAGTAAGGCAATAATAATAATTATGCCTAACTTCAAATGAAATTAAGATCGTTTAAAAAACTAAATTAACCGACTTCAAATGCCGCGCTATTAATTTTCAGTACCAAGTTTGTGGTGCTTATCTCTTATCTCTAGAGATACTAATCGGATCTTGATAAAATTCCTATGGTACCTCCCCTTGGATAACTCTTTTCCAACAAAAAAAGAATCATCAAAATTGGTTCATAAACGGCTAAGTTATCCTCGAACAAACATAAATATATATATACGGTCGAATTGAGTAACCGATAATATCGTTTTAAAAACTAAATAATATCGTTTAAAAACTAAAAAACAACCGACTTCAATGCCGCGCTATTCATTTTCAGTACCAATTTTGAGATGTTTATCTCAATATCTCTGGAGATACTCATCATACCTCGATAAAATTACCATGGTACCACACTTGGGATATCTCCTTTCGAACAAAAAAAGAATAATCGAAATCGGTTCATAAACGACGAAGTTATCCGCGAACAAACATAAAAAAAAAAAAAAAAAAAAAAATATATATATATACGGTCGAATTGAGAAACCTCCTCCTTTTTTTGAAGTCGGTTAAAAAGAACGGACTTCAATGCCGCGCTATTCATTTTCAGTACCAATTTTGACATGTTTATCTCAATATCTCTGGAGATACTTATCATACCTCGATAAAATTACCATGGTACCACACTTGGGATATCTCCTTTCGAACAAAAAAAGAATAATCAAAATCAGTTCATAAACGACGAAGTTATATGCGAACAAACAAAATACATATACATATATATACACGAGTATGTATATATTATTATATATATTATATATATTTTTATATATATATATACCATATATATATAAATGTATATATATATATATATATATGTATATAAATGTATATATATATATATATATATATATATATATATATATATATATATTATTATATTATTTTTCTATTTTTAACCGACTTCAAAAAAAGGAGGAGGTTTCTCAATTTGACCGTATATATATATATATATTTTTTTTTTTTAATGTTTGTTCGGGGATAACTTCGTCATTTATGCACCGATTTTGATTATTCTTTTTTTGTTCGAAAGGAAATATCCCAAGCGTGGTACCATGGTAATTTTATCGAGGTCTGATAAGTATCTCCAGAGATATAGAGATAAACATCTCAAAATTGGTACTGAAAATGAACATTGAAGTCGGTTCTTTTTTAGTTTTTAAACGATATTATTATTGTTATATACCGGCTATAATTCACGTACCTTTAGTCGAATTTTCTCGACCTAGGTTTCGAGCGAGTCAGTCGCTTTTCCTCGGGAGTGAGGTCACGCGGTGAGATCGCGATGTTCACTGGTGTGAAAAATTGGACTAAAGGTACGTGAATTAAAGCCGGTATATAACAATAATTAAGTTTACTTATCACTTACGTAACGCATCTCAGTTCCGGAGAGCAGTGGTCGATGTGGAGCAAGGAAAGAAAGTGATGATGGTAAGTAAGGTGTGTGTATTTATAACGCCATGTGTGACCGAGCCTTACACCCTGTATGGACCAGATGAAAGTCGTCTAGAATATCTCTAGGGTCAGCTCAGACCGCGACGCGAAGTGACGCTACGCGGCGCGCACTTTTTGAGAGAGTGATACAAAAAAGCACTTTAATCACTAAACAAAAAGACACACATTTGATTGAGTTAAATTCAGCAGCTCCTGTCTGTGATACAAATAAACTGGCCATGTGCAAGTCGGACTCGCACTCGTAGGGTTCCGTACCACACTACAGTATTTTATAAGATCGAGCAAAAAATACCACTATCATTTTTCGCCAGCAAAAAATAATAATTAATAAAAATTTTATTTCAATATAACGCCATCTATGGGACGTTTACCTAACTTAGCGTTCATAGATGGCGTTACATTGAAATGCCGAAAAAAACACGTTTCTTGTATGGGGACCCTCTATTATTTTAACTTCATTCTATTTTTAGTATTTGTTGTTATAGCGGCAACAGAAATACATCATTTGTGAAAATATCAACTGTCTACCTATCACGGTTCATGAGATACAGCCAGACAGACAGACAGACAGACAGACGGACAGCGGAGTCTTAGTAATAGGGTCCCGTTTTTACCCTTTGGGTACGGAACCCTAAAAAGGGTGTGGCTGTATCATGGACGCTGCCGAGTGTTGTACGTAAATTCGTCTCGTAATCGGTGACATTTTTTCTATATAAAATAGAATAGATGTACTGGCACAGTCGTTGATCCGCTCGGTCGCATTCATTTTTTTACCATTTTTAACCGACTTCAAAAAAAGGAGGAGGTTTCTCAATTCGACCGTATATATATATTTTTTTTTTTTTTTTTTTAATGTTTGTTCGCTTCGTCTTCGTCGTTTATGAACCGATTTTGATTATTCTTTTTTTGTTCGAAAGGAGATATCCCAAGTGTGGTACCATGGTAATTTTATCGAGATCTGATAAGTATCTCCAGAGATATTGAGATAAACATCTCAAAATTGTTACTGAAAATGAATAGCGCGGCATTGAAGTCGGTTCTTTTTTAGTTTTTAAACGATATTATAGTTTTAATGGTACCATTCTATTGCTTTTGAAATCGCTTTTCCAACCGCATACGATTTTTGTATTTCGATTTGGCTTTTTGACGCGTATTTTTTACATCTTAACACCTAATTAAGGTCACAGTTACAATATTACGCTAATGTTCAATCTATAATCGATAGATTTTGTTGAGAGTTAACGATTGAAACTTGAACGAACGTCGTAACTTCTGCGAGTCAAAAGTTATACTAAATAAAAATCTAGATACCAGCAAAATGACCTCAAAATGGCGACGCTCCCCCCTCCACCCCACGCGATGTATTACAGTCCTTACATAGCTCAATATTTTTTTTGATTCTTTAGATATCCAGTGGTGCAATTGAATGTTAAATAGTGATGACAGATTTGAAGCTGCAACACCAAACTGTATGCCCCAATTTGTTATCATTAATTTTTTTGATTGGCCTCCCTATGGAAGCAATTTTAACGACGTATTCACGTCAATAGAACTTTATTTACTACACTAAACGATACACATTTCATTGAGATAATACAGTGGCACCGCGTGTCTCACTGCGTTGCGCGGCGTCGGGCTGCACCGCGCCGCTACATAACCACAAACATCGTAATGTCGCGTCGTGTCTCGGTGTGAACTTACTCTAATAGAGCTGGGGTTGTGAGCGTTTAATCACTTAGCTTATATGATTATGTTGACAGATTTTTATACGGACGTACATTTTACCTGACTTTCCTCACTGTCGTCTTCCAATTCCAGACATCGGAGGATAGTGGTCAAGTTCTTGTCTATCTAAAATATTTATATATCTATTTAAAATATTAATAAAATAATATTATAAAAATATTGCCCACAGAGGGATGGAATGCCAAAGTCTACAACAAGTGTTCACCCATTTTGTTCCACCTAGAAAATGCTAGTGAGTTTTGGTGTTGTGGTTGCATTGTATGGTAGGTGTTAATTTATTATTTTCATGCAATAGGTATAATACCTATTTAAATTAACAATTATAATAATAAACCAATTTAGCAAAAATTAGTTTTGCTAACTTTGTAAAGACAAACACAACAAAGACTCCGTAATCACAGTTACGTGGATTGTTACTATGGTTACGGAATAAACATCGGTCAACCTCGCATCCGCCCTAGCGCGGGTCCCGTAAATAAAATAAAAATCGAACTGAAAACTCCATGGTCTATCCCATAGATAGTCGATCCAAAGTTTACTTACTAAAGATACTTACATCTGCCACTAATAAAAATCTTAGATTTCTAGTCTAAACATATACGTAATACTTATCACTTGGGGTCTTCGAGCATTTACCAATTGAGAAGTTAACGTTGTAATCCGCAAACATTTTTTTCTGCCGATACTTACGGGGGACGAGGTAAACACGCATTGCAAACACACAAATCACTCACTTTAGCGATCACGCACACTAGCTTGAAACACGCACACAGTATTAAAAATACAGCGTAGTTACGCACGGTCATATGGCCAAAAATGGCTATATGGCCAGCAGAGGGGTACGCCTTGCGTTAACATCTCCATTGGTAAATGCTCGAAGCTTGGGGTAATGTACTCATAAGTATTCAATGAGTGACATAAAACCGGTATATTTGAGTACGCACTAAGTTTTTGTGATCTTGTACTTACCCAAGTATGGGGTGCTTATGTCTTAATTTATTAAGTTGTAAGTTGTCTGTGTTGGTGGATTCTATGCTTGGTTAAAATAACTGCTTTTTTAACCGACTTCAAAAAAGAAGGAGGATCTCAATTCGTCGTAATATTTATTATGTTTTTAACCGACTTCAAAAAAAGGAGGAGGTTTCTCAATTCGACCGTATATGTTTTTTTATTTTGTTCGCTGATAACTTCGTCGTTTATGAACCGATTTTGATTATTCTTTTTTTTGTAAATTGTTAAACACAATCCAAAATTTCATCGTACCGACGGGACTTGAACCCGCAACCTCCGGAATAACATGTTCCGGTGCTTTGCCAATTAAGCCACGGTGCGAAGTATCGTTACTACGAAATTAGTGGATTGCATTTTGTTAACCCAATTATGCATTGGTGGCGCCATCTATGACTACTTATTACGTAAGTTAATCATTCGGAAGAAATCATTACAGTTTTTGAATCCGACGAGAGATGTTGCACTGCGTAAATCAAATATTATGTTTCTTTGAAGTGTTTCACACTTTATAATCTTGTAAATTGTTAAACACAATCCAAAATTTCATCGTTCATTTCATTTTCAGTACGATTCTTTCGAGTTCATTCGTCGGTACGATGAAATTTTGGATTGTGTTTAACAATTTACAAGATTACAAAGTGTGAAACACTTCAAAGAAACATAATATTCTTTTTTTTGTTGGAAAGGAGATATCTCAAGTGTGGCACCATGGTAATTTTATCGAGGTCTGATAAGTATCTCCAGAGATATGGAGATAAACACCTCAGAATTGGTACTGAATATTAATAGTGCGGCATTGAAGTCGGTTCTTTTTAGTTTTTTAAACGATATTATTAGTTATTTTGTTCACCGATTACTCGAAGACGCCTGGACCGATGTAGATTTTTTGTTTGTTTGTAAGGGTGGTCACTTCACAGGTGGTCTTATTTAAATTTTATCGAGATAATTATGGTCAGTATCTCCACATATATGGAACACCTTAATTTTGGTACTAAAAATGACTAGTGCGACATTTGAAATCGGTTTTTTTAGTTTTATAAACGATCTTAAATTGTTAATAAACTTTATTACCAAACATTTCTGATATGAGATATCTACATTTTAAATGTGTTATTAAAATATAGAAATATAAGTCCCAAGTACCAACTTGGCTTTGATAATAAATTATGGAAAAAGTTTATCCCAGTGGCATCTTGCTTCTCTAGGGGTAATAAATGGCAGTGGGACGCTGAATATTCAAAAATACATGGTGTCGTGTTGGTCCCACCAAGTACACGGGAAACCTGCAACTTTCTTTATGTCACGATGTATATAGTTTGAAAAAAGATCGTGGACTTCACAAACCATGCGAGTAAGTTAGATTTGTTTACCTGCCTCCTAAATTCTAGAAATCGTTATCAGATCCCCATAATATTCATTCGGGTCTAGCTTGCAGCTTTAAAAGAAAACATTTATTTTTCTTGTTATAGACAACTTTACAGACATACAAATACAAGGACACAAGTATACCGAGGCACGGCAATTTTTTTTTATAGATCGCATCGTTGTCATGTGTGGGAATAGAACCCACAACCTTCAGTTTTGTGGTCAGTCCAGTTGACCACCTGGTCAGTAATAGATGACTCAACTGTCAACCCAGCTGTCTAAATGGACGTAATTCGAAACCAATGACACGTTATTCTGGACAGGTCCATTCCACATCCATTTCTCCGTTTGGCAGATAGCCAAAATATTTGGTCACTTTGTTTGTACGCTAACTGATTGTTTCATTTGCGTACCTGCTGAAATATCAATTTTTTTTGACAATATGATTGCCTAAGACAGCTTTTGGTTCTAAAATTTCAAGGACAAAATAAGTATTTTAATTTTAATTAGATACATCTGAGTTGGAAATTTGGAATGAATGAGTTCACATGTGTCATGGCGTCGGCTGTGACGTCACGCAGGCACGTCATTAATTATTATATAATCTGTGACAAAGAATACACGTAAGTTTTCCAAAATTTAACAACATTTTCAAGAAAACCTCTTATGAAGAGGACATAGGCGTGACGTCATGCGCTGTGATTGGTGTTTCAATCAAAATGGCCGATTGCAGTATTTTAATGTTTTATTTTATTGAAAATCTTAATAATCTCAATTTTTTATATAAAACTAATACAATACAATACAAATACAAATACTCTTTATTGATTACCATGTAAAAGATTACAATAAATACATTTTTGAAACACTGTAAAACAATCGGCGGTCTTATCGCTTATAGCAATCTCTTCCAGACAACCTTTGTACGGACTGGAAAAAATGCTTACATACTAGCGGTGATCAGGTAAAACATATTTGACTTATTAAAAAACAATTTACCTAATATTACTTACATAAATCTATTGCACTAAATAACTACACAGTAATTACAAACATAATAAAATATACAATCATAATAATCATCGTGTTCTAAATTGTTTTAATATGCTTTTCCCCTAAAATCATCAAATTTTCGATTTTTTGATACTGTCGCCATGCCTATTCACACCAACTGGCCTTAACGTAATAAATTGGCAAATAATTCAAATTCAAAGCCGAGCCACACGACGCTCGTGCACGAGATATTTACTAGAAGTCCTGTAAAAATACGTGATGAGCATGTTACCTCCAAGGACGAGGCTTGCAATGCTCACTACTGCACTTAGCAGAGACATAAATAAATGCTACAACTGCAATGGCAGCAAATTCTTTAATTACTTATAGTAATAAAATAATAATATTTTTAACTAGCTGTGCCTTGCAGCATTGCCTAGTTATGAGGTAACAAACATAAGAAGGAGGCAAATTGAGAACCGCTCCTTTTTTTGTGAAGGCGAAGTCTTTTTTGTTGAAAAATATTTATTTCTTTACCTCGACTGAGTAATAAGTTCTATTCACATACAGATTTTATTATTTTTGTTTGAGAGTTTTCGCGAAAATTATTCATTTTGATGTGAACGTACCGGCTTTTGTTCGCGTGTATTTACTTCAGATATGCTCCGACCGGGTTTCAACTTAATTCGTGGGTCATCGTCTGGGAGCGGCCAGGATGGCGGCAACGCACGTCGTGTCTTCCCGGGAGAAGCGCGGGAAATTTTATTATGTTTAAAAACGGTAATTTAACGGCGATTTCTGTATATGTAGTGATGGACATAATATGTTTCGGATTCATTCCAAAGCCTTCATCAGGATTGCGAGTGCGGCGGAGTTTCAGCCTTGCACTTCTAGACAAATTTTGTATCGTACTTGCTTATATGTATATGGTCGTGACTCTACCCTCCATAAAACGTCCATACCAGCTTGTCACTACGGTTAAATACCACAATGAATAACCATTCTTCGTTCTACAGCTTCCTTCCAGGTATAGTCACAATAACTTTGGTTCCAGTAAGAGAATGTTATCAGTTTTACTCACACTCACACTCTACTTATTCAGGTTTGCGTAAGAATAAATGACACATTGGTAACACTGAATATAGGGTTGCCAGTGTTGACACTTAGACGTGGTAGCACCAATTTATGATCTATTCACAGTCCAAAACTATAATACTCTCGCAACGCACGCTTTATTTTCATATCTGCTCTTCCAGTCATTGTATAACCACCATGCGTATATCGTCGTTACATCTTTTATGTCATTAATCTTCTTATTTTTTTTATAAATAGGTCCAACTGCTGGGCAAAAGTATCCCCCATAGTCTACTACGAATCTCTCTTTAAGGCTATGTTTGTCCGTCAAGGTTGGCGGGCCACTATATCGCCACGCCATGTCTTTTGTGGTCGACCACGACACACACGACAAAATGAATCAACTGAATATGACTTTAAACTCTTGACTCTTTACAGCGAAGAGACACTAGAATTGTCGGCGATCCCGAGCTCTGTGAAAAATTGGAGCCACTCAGCCTCCGTAGAGACGTCGGTGCGCTGGACATCTTTTACCGTCTCTATAATGGAAAATGCTCTGAAGAGCTTTTTGACCTGATTCCACCATCGCCATTCTTTTATCGTACTGCTCAGTACCGTCAAAAAGCTCACTATCACATCTTACAGACTTGGACGTCTCGCACTACTCGTTTTAACCGAGGATTTTTACCGCGTACCTGTAATATCTAGAATCACCTGCAATGGAATGATCTTCCCACCTAGGTCTAGGATGGAATCTTTTAAAATTGGTATCCAAAACTCCTCAAAGGTCGGCAACGCGTCAACAGCACTCATGGTGTTGCAGTTGTCCATAGGCGACGGTAACCACTTTCCATCAGGCGGGCTGTTTGCTTGTTTGCCAAACATAACATAAAACTAAAGTCCCAATCATTCCACAGAACACACCTTTGTGTGTTAAGTTTTGTAGTAGATAATATCAGTGACAACCCTATAGCTGCTAGGTGAGCACATGAATGGTACATGAGCACGATCTACGACGCCTAGTGACGCCCCGCGGAAGATGCTCTGCATTGTAGTCACATCACTATCGACATGGTTTACATTTGCTGGCCGTTGTTTAGTTTTCAATTAAAAATCCTTACCCTATATAACTTAATTAATCGTTCTTTTTTCTAAAACATATTTTGTTATTGCGGCACCTCACTTGCTGCTAATATGTTTAAGTTATTGTAGGTAGGGTCACAGAATATTTAATAGTACTAAGTAGTAGGGTTATAGTTAGGTTAGGACGGGGGGTGTTATAATATTTGTTGTCACACTGCTACATTTTTAGAGTATATGGTAAAAGCAAACCACGCTTTACAATTAAATTGAGACTAAAAATATTTAAAGACTGGTATATATTATATTTAGACGGCTTAAGGGATGTAAGGGAGCACAGATACCACCTCAGTGCTCCCAGCCAACCTCACCTGCCCGTGGTGCATCTAAATACTGAAGGCCGGTGACGGGGCAGCGTCATCGGTGCGAGGAGCTACGTCTGCGATCGCCAACCCGCCTGCCCAGCGTGGCGATTAGGGCGTATCCCTCTCAATGAGCCGAAGATCGGGCTCACTGGCGTATCTTGGGAAGTTGGGAGAGACCTACGTCCTTCAATGGACTGATACTGGCTGATTATGATGATGGTACATTTTATTTAATAAACATATTTAATTTTTAATAATTTTCACTTAAGACCTTTTTAATAGCTATTTGCTACCGTTTGTGATATTAAAAGAGTTATGTTAATTTATGTACCTATGTTCGAATTATTAGGTTCAGCAGCATTATTTCTTCATAATTTAGTTTAAACAAGATCACACCTCAATGTTGCTATTTAAATTATCTTTAATTAATCACTGAAGGAAATTTTCTACATAAGGACGAGCCATATAGGTTGGACTCGTTTTCACGAATAAAACCGCTTGTAATTAATTAACAGTAATGACCAATGTTAATGACAGTTTGTGACAAGAATAACAACAACCATAGGCATTAATGAATTACGGTTTAAATTACCTACTCGGCCAATGGTTCCATGCTTCATTGTGGGATTCCATTGATGAATTTGAGTGCCAAGTGTGTCGATAAGCATAATATTAGCTAACCACTCTTATGTGAATGACGCTTCGAGGAATCCACCAGCACTGGTAGCCTCTACATGCATAGCAATAAGATTCGACCTTTTTTTTTTTTTTTTTTAATGTGAAAATGGGTATCGCTTGACCAGTATCTCACCTGATGTTAAGTGACGATGCGGTCGATGATGTAGCGCGCTTACCCAAAAGATACCTATTCACTCGCGACTTGAAGACCCCTATGTTGTATCTAATCGGAAACACAGACTCGGGCAGGGAATTTCATTCCTTGGCAGTACGTATGATGAAAGAAGAAGCAAATCGCTTTGTACGCGTAAATGGTATATCCACCATGTAGCGGTGGCGCCTCTTAGTATCCCTGCTAGTCCGATTATAAAAAGGGGATGGCGGAATCAAGTTATGAAGTTCCGATGCACACTCCGAATTGAATCCGATAAAAAACCGACAAGCAAGCGACCTTGCGACGATGCTCGAGACTCTGGAGTCTTTTGCTTACTAGTTGGTCGTCGTTGATGAGCTTCTTGGCTCTCCTCTCAATAGCTTCCAGTGTCTGTAGCTGGTATTTGGCAGAACCATCCCAGAGGTGAGAACAATACTCCATACACGACCGGACTTGTGCTTGGTAGAGATTGAGCAACTGTCCCGGTGTGAAGATCGTTGATCGTCGTTAAGGACAGGGATGCAATTATACAACGGTTTAACTGCATCTCCCTCTTTTAAACGTTTTTTGTTGCAGGACGCATCGATATCAATGTAGAGAATTCTACCCCAGGCAATAGATTTTTTATGCTTTTGACTTACTCCTTTATATACTAACTTTACACTTTTTGATTTTGTAGCGTTTTGAAGGACGGTTTAACTGACTATTAAAAAGGTGGAAGATTTTTAATTCGTCTGTATTTTTTTAAAGTGAATTCTGTTTTTTTTTATTAGGGGCAGACAAGCCTTTTACTGCTACTTATCTCACTTGATGTTAAGTGTCAATGTGATTCATTTTTATCTATAAAACATAAAAGCTAGAGTTTGACCACTCTCTCACCTATTGGTACATGTAACAAAAAACTGATCAGTAACGATGTGGTCGTTGATGGCAGCACGCTAGGCCTCTCTCTATCTAGGCCTAATTGTAGAATGGGAACCAACTCCATCAAAGAGTCTACAATAACAATAAGGATTAGGTGACGTAACGTCGGCTGACTCAAAGTTGAATTAACACTTAGCAAACTGCGCGTGCGTCGCATTATCATACACATTCTCACGATGATTGCTATCGGGCACCTCCGTATTAGTGCGATGCTTCACGCCTTCATTTAATTGCTGCCCATAGACATTAGGAGTTCTACGATAGTACCTAATTTTTATAATTTATTTTATGACAGACAATGACTTGACCACTATCCCACCGTGATTTGAATTATTTCTGTAAAAAGGTTCTGAATCTAAATGTACTTCTGAAGAAATAAGTTTTATATAAACACCCTTTCGATATAAAAACACTTTATGCCATATCCGCATAATAATAAAACCTTTCTAGTCAGCAAGGGCCGGCCAATATTTTGGGAATTGTTATCACTTTGTCAGGTATTCATCAGTGGATAAGAAGGTTTTTAAGTAAGAAGAGCAATATGACTAATTGAATTGGCATTGCGCTGTCAAAATCAGCGAGTCTTATGCGAGTTACTTTCTGTAAAGGCCGCTCGCTGCATATGTAACGAGATAATATAACTCGGGCGGGACGTGAACGGGACAAAGACGTGACTGCCCCGTAAGTGAGTGCCACGTTCCCGTCCCATCCTTGTCTCGGTGACATATGCTCTATCATATACATATTGTATGAAACGATATTTCCAAAACTTCCCGTCCCGTCCGTTTAAAAACCTGTCACGTATGCAGCGGCCTTAAAACAGTTCACCAGCTTAAAGAATTGAGGTCCTCGGCCCAGACGTAATACGTGGAAAGCGTGGAAACTTAACCGTACTACAAAAATGGTAGAGGAACCCATGTAACTAGACGCATGCCAGACGTAACACCCAGTTGACAGCAAAAACTAACCCTGGCCGCACACGGGCCACGGGCCACAACCACAAAACGCCGCCACCGGCATATTTCCTATAGTTTTCATACATTTTATCATGTAGCGTGTGGCGGCCACTGGCGTCAACCGTGTGCGGCGAGTCCATATAAAATGTATGAAAACTATAGGAAATATGCCGGTGGCGTCGTTTTGTGGTTGTGGCTCGTGGCCCGTGTGCGGGGACCCTAACAGTTGCAGGATGACGGTCATCACTTACACCTACTTACAAATCCAAACCGATGGTCCTACTCTTTGCACGTAAAGAATTTTCTCGACAAACTTAGCTTTAATCTACGTTAATATAAAACAACCTTATATCTTTGGAATAGGGTTGCAGCGTTATGCAAATGTATCGCGGTAGATTTGTAGACGATATGGGAGCGGCTAGAACAGTTTTTATGACATTTTCACAAGTGTCATAAGTGATGCCGTCACTGTGTGACAGGACCGGTCGTAGATGGTCCATTTTGAAATAATAACTTGTGTAACGGCTGTAAACTCGGACCGTTTTGGATTGCCCTGCTATTGCACAATTGTATGTGGATTAGATGGCATTAATACCTGTGGGGATTCCACAGGGGTTCGTAATATTCTTATATCAATCATACATTCAGACCATCAGCGATGATGTGGTCGAAGATGGTAAACACGCTGCTAGGCTAAGGGCTGATTTCTCCATTGAATTTAAACGCGATTAGATCGACTTGAACTTTGTTTACGTGTTTAACTGAGATTAAACCGGCATTTTGCATTTTACCACCACAAATTGAACGTGGTTACAGTTAAAACGAGTTCTAATTCTGAACTACCGATTTTGGGCGTTTAGCGCTCTTGATCCCGTTTACACTGATTACAACCACTGTCACTCCTATTTAGCTCTTTCGTTTTCGTGTCCGTGCATGGCATAACAAGACGAGACGACTTGTAATTTCGTTATTAAAATTTTTAATATTTTGATTCCTTGGGCTACATTTTAAAATTTGAAATTCACGATCTAAACACAAAAATACGAGTATATACCATGCACGGACACGGAAATGAATTTAGTGATATGAATTTGTCAGTTTGACAATGCCAAAACAATCTAATACGACAGCACAGACGACATTTACGTTCCATCGTGCGTAATAGCATAAAATCTTGGTTTTGGTAAACGCGATCAAATGGATCCTGATGGGAGGTGGTGAAATCAAGTACGCGTAAACCAAGATCAACATCGACGTTTGAACACGTTTTAGTAGAACTTAGTTCAATAAATCTTGATTAGTAGCATAAATGGAGAAATCAACCCTAAGAATGCTCTGACTCTGAACGGTTGCGTCCTGCTGGAATCTTAAGGGTATAGTGGCAGATTTTTTTCCGTGATGGTGGTTGTGTATGGGTGGTAGAAGCATAATATCGATATTTCACTTCACTTACTACGAAAAAGTAACTCGGCATGCATTTAAAAATCTATTGGTGCCCGGCTAAGATTTGAACCGGTGATCTCTCGGTTCGAAGGCACGCTTGTGTTGGCAAGTTGCATGGTGGTAGGACACTACCTTGTGTCCGCCTGGGCAGCTACCACCTTCAAGTTAGAAAATCTGTCGCCAAGCATCTGCGTTTCGGCAGCTATCCTTGAGAGCCAGCTCCCATTCTTAGCCTAGCGTGCTACCATCCTCGACCGCATCATCACTTACCAACAGGTGAGATAATTATCAAACGCTAGCCTATAGGATATAAATAAAAATTCTAATAAAAGCACTACACGTTACGCCAATGGGCCACCATACAGCTTCCTGTATTTAGTTAAATTTCACAAACGCATTAAACATTGATAATCTAAAGTACTGTCAACATAATAACACCATTTAAATGTAAATAAAGTGAACTAAAAGGAGCAGATCCTTAGTTCATCGAAAGTAGAGCATCGAGACATTCCTTAAGAGTCAATAGATACTTCCTTAAACGCAAAAATAGACCTTTCTCCACAAATCTAAGGATGGTAATTGCGCAACTGTAGCTGTGGTTGTTATGTCGTTAATTTCAAAGGTTTATCTAGATCTAGGAGCTGTGGGAACCGTTGTCCCTTTCAAATGGAAGGTTGTTTACGCTGCCGTTAGTAGGGTTACCATATTAATAGTAGATAAATGTGGTCACTACCTGTGAGCTACCAGGATTCTCTATAAAAATATTAAATAATATAATGATATAAGCAGTGTGACATCTCTCGTTAGATCTTAAAAATGAAATAATTTCATCCGAATGATTAACTTCTAAATAGTTGTCACAGATGGTACTAACATTGCATAATAGGCGTGACGAAAGATTTTTAAATCCTCTTCCGTAATGTGGGAACACATTCACTATTCACGAAACAACCTTTATTTCGGTAATTAACTCAAGTTTCACGAAGTTTAAAGCAATTAAAATAATAATATTTTTTCAATAGTGCGCGAATACAGCTCACATGTGTCATGGCGTCGGCTGTGACGTCACGCATAGGGTAATGACATACTTAACGTAGTAACTTTTATATATTTTGTAAAAATGAATACACATGGGTTTTTCAAAATTTAATAACATTTTCAAGAAAACATCATAAGACATAGAGAAAGTATATTATATGTAGAGACAACATTAGCGTATGCGAATGAAATAGCTATAGAGATATAACCCGACTAAAACGATGAACACGTGATACATATGCCAGCTATAAGATAAAATGAACAACGTAATTTGGTCGGGTTACTCATGACAGCGGATGAGAGCCAATGGGTGCACTAGAAACTGGCTCCATACATTGCTGGAGCCAGTTTAATCGCATACGCAGGTAAAGGATAAAAAAATGTTGTTCATCTCGCTCTCACATAGCAGTGATTATATAGTTTTATCCTTCTCATATTATTATTTAAATGCCACATCCGCTTAATATTCCATCCACGTCATAAGAGGACCTAGGCGTGACGTCATGCGCTGTGATTGGTGTTTCAATCAAAATAGCTGATTGCAGTATTTTAATGTTTTATTTTATTGAAAATCTTAATAATCTCATTTTTTATATGAAACTAAACTAGTGTTTTCAATTGTTTTAATATGTATTTTTCCCTTTTTGATACTGTCGTCATGCCTATTGATTAAAATGCAGTCCATTAGTTTTGTCGTATTGCTAGGATCGTACTGTAGCTGAGTTGGCCACAGCGTCAGGCCTTGTTTCCAGGGAGGCTCGGGTTTGAGTCCCGTCGGTACTATACAATTTTGGATTGTGTGTAACAATGTACAAAAATATAGTAATATTAAAATATAAGTACTATTAATCTGAAGTTTGCATTGCTGATAATTCGTGTTGGAGCAGTTAATAATTAAGATCGTTTAAAAACTACCAAATCGATTTCACATGCACTGCTAATCATTTTCAAGCGCAAGTTTGTCTCCATATCTATGGATATACTCATCTGATTTCAGTAACAAGTTTGAGGTTTTTATCCCATTATATCGGTTTTTTGCCCACTTCAAAAAAAGGAGGAGGTTTCTCAATTCGACCGTATGTATATATATATATATATATATATATTTTATGTTTGTTCGCGGATAACTTCGTCGTTTATGAACCGATTTTGATTATTCTTCGAAAGGAGATATCCCAAGTGTGGTACCATGGTAATTTTATCGAGGTCTGATAAGTACCTCCAGAGATATCGAGATAAACATCTCAAAATTGGTACTGAAAATGAATAGCGCGGCATTGAAGTCGGTTCTTTTTTAGTTTTTAAACGATATTATGTTATTAATGAAATATACCACAATTCCTCCATTACTTTTATGCAAGGAAAATAGATGTTCTTTAAAGTCAAAATTAGTGGTCACCGTCAGGAGCGCTCCGATGCTGTTGAAATCATGAAACAGATTACTTATTCAGTGTCTATCGCATACATCACTATAATCGATATCTCATGCAAATTGTGTCGATTATAACCCACGTTGTCTAAGTGGAAAATAAATTAATTTATTTCATTTATTTTCCACTTAGCTAATAATATTAGTAAATGGATTGACTGTCCAAAGTAAAAAAAAAGGAAGTCGGATTTTCAAAACTTTTATTTTTCAAAAAATATAAACAACAAGAATAAAGAGTTTGAAATAACGAAACTGGCCAAATGCAAGTCGGACTCGCACTCGTAGGGTTCCGTACCATACTACAGTATTTTATAAGATCGAGCAAAACATGCCACTATCATTTTTCGCCAGCAAAAAATAATAATTAATAAACATATTATCAAAATATATAATAATAATAATAAAAATAATAAAATACGTTTATTTCAAGTACCTTTGACTCATATACAATTTTAAAAACCACAACACAATATATAAGAAATTCAATAATAATCATACACGTAAAATATACTTAAATTAAAATCATTACTAAATTACTAGGTTTATACAATCACAATAAAATCAAAATCAAACGAAGTCATGTACGTAAATTATATAAAACATAAATAAAAATTATAGGAAACAAATGTCAAAAAAATTGTGTTGTGAGTTGTGAGCCGCGTGCTATTTTCTTATAACGCCATGTTACGAATATCTAACGCTATCTAAGTGAAAGTTAACACAAAGGTGTTAGGGATCGGCATTTCAATATAACGCCATCTATGGACGTTTATCTAAGCGTTCATAGATGGCGTTATATTGAAATGCCGAAAAAAATACGTTTCTTGTATGGGGACCCCCTATAATTTTTAACTTTATTCTGTTTTTAGTATTTGTTGTTATAGCGGGAACAGAAATACATCGTCTGTGAAAATTTCAACTGTCTAACTATCACGGTTCATGAGATACAGCCTGGTGACAGACGGACAGACAGACAGACAGACGGACAGCGGAATCTTAGTAATAGTCCCATTTTACCCTTTGGGTACGGAACCCTAAAAACGACTTCACATTCCACACGAGTTGTTGATAACCTCCTCTTTTTTGAAGTCGGTTAATAAAGGGCCATTCTGAATTGTGATTGCACCACATCTTTGCATGTTTCCAACCTTAACTATTCTAGCTTTACTGTTACTTAATAGCTAGTTTAATGTTGGCCAGAAAGTTATTACAAAACCAAGCTGTTATGGAGCTAATGCAGTCTTTGTGCTGATATTATGTCGGGAGCTTAAATACCCGATGGCCATTATTAGATAGAAGGGTTTGTGATTGAATGAAATTATGATAATTAAGATAGGATAAATACTAAATAAAACTGGCCAAGTGCGAGTCAGCATCGCGTCTCTTATCGCACTCTTAGGGAGAGTTCCGTACAATACGAAACATAACAGAGTTTCAACCTCATATATTTGATTAATTGATATTACCCAGAATATTTGGTTTGGTCGCGATCTAGAAAGACGGGGCTCGTTAACTAGCGCCATCTATGTCATTTTGCCAGATTTTGACAGACAGACAGACGGACAGCGGAGTCTTAGTAATAGGGTCCCGTTTTACCCTTTGGGTACGGAACCCTAAAAACCGACTCCCATGCCGCGCGAGTCGGTTTCAGTAGCAATTTTGGGACGTTTATCTTCATATCTCTGGAGACACTTATCAGATCTTGATACAATTTAAATGGGGTCACCTTGGTGACAAACCCTACCTGTGCAAAAATAATCATATAAATCGGTTCATAATTGAAGGAGTTATCGGTAAACACAAATACAAAACAAAATAATATAAACATACAAACTAATAGAGAATCTTATCGTTTTTGGAAATCGGTTAAAAAGGAATACTGTTACAATAATCTCAACTCGGGAAATGGGTTAGAGTACACTGAAAACCAGCTATATTTAGACCACCCAGTCAACCTAGAACAATGCTGATTTTTAGTATACTCTACCCCAATGCCCTATCCCAGTGTCCAAAATATTGTTGTGCGTATTGTTTGTTTCTTTTGTGTATTATTTTAGGCAATAAATGTGTTTTTATTTTATTTGTGTATTATCTTAAATTAAGTTCATTTATTTATCAGTATGGTTCATTTATTTATAATTATTTGATTAATAAAGTTATCGTGAACGATACACATATTAAAGTGTGTAATTGGCTACTATCACGCATACATTTTATTTACCGGAAAATTCACTCCGACCAGTTTCGAACATTCTTGATGCGAGGCCCGAGCATCGCGAACGGGCTTGTAGGCGAAACTCCCAGATGATGAACTTCAAGAATGTTCGAAACTGGTCGGAGTGAATTTTCCGGTAAATAAAATGTATACGTGATAGTAGCCAATTACACACTTTAATATGTGTATCGTTCACGATAACTTTATTAATCAAATAATTATAAATAAATGAACCATACTGATAAATAAATGAAAAAACTGTTACAAACTTCAATAGGTTTTTTTTTGGCCTAAACTATGTATATAATGTATGGGTGCACCCTTTAAATTTCTACTTTTTTTATTTTTTGGAATTTTTCCTTTATTTATGCTGTAAGATTTTGCTTCTTGCTAAATTTCATGATTCTAGGTCAACGGGAAGTTCCCTATAAGTTTTCGATCCACAACTTATAGGGTACTTCCAGTTGACCTAGAATTATCAATTTTGGTTAAAAGCAACGTCTTATAGCACAATTAGAGGAAACATTCGGTAAAATAAAAAAGTGGAAAATTAAGGTAAATTTTGGTACTTACAAGTTTTTGCGAAAATCTAAATTTGCCCATATCTTTCTATCGTGCTGATTTAAGACCTTGATTTTTGTACACATTATAGGGACTATACATCTCAGTATCTGGTATAAATTTCAACTTGCTAGGTCCACCCGTTTCTGAGATAATCGGTAGTGACACACGGACAGACGGAAAGACAGACAGACAGGCAGACAGACAGACAGATTGACAAGAAAGTGATCTTATAAGGGTTCTTTTTTTACCTTATGAGGTACGGAACCCAAAAAGAGCTGCGGATGTGTGCCCTTACTTATAGATTATAGATTATTACACTACAGTTTCTAGAGCTTGGTACATATAATATCTGTTGACATCCTGAATAGTCAAAGTTCAAGTTCAAACTTCATAGCTTTTATTCATTATGCAGGCAGTATTATTACACACACACACACACGTCTAAATTCATAAAATAAATCATAATTGGTGATCTATATATTTATATATATTTAATCATAAGAAAAGCTTAATTAAACTCTTTGAATTAACAGTGATATTTTAGAAAACCTTTTTAAACACAAGCTTTTACATAACCTAGAACCAGAGTAAGTCCAACGAGCCCAAACACGATGAGTATAACATGTGTAGTTTAGGAGTTCCTTTGGCCACCTTCCAGCTCCATCATCAGATCAGCACCAATTAATCATAATATTGCATTGTCATGTGATTTACACATGTATTGTCACGTGATTTACACATGTATTATTACAATTTCAGATCAAACGGTAACCGGGATGTAGATCAAATTTAATTTGCAAGATTTGATGACAAACATCGGGACAAGTGAAACTAAATAAAAGCTTATAATAAACTGGCCAAGTGCAAGTCAGACTCGCACTCGTAGGGTTACGTACCAAACTACAGTATTTTATAAGATCGAGCAAAAAGTACCACTATCATTTTTCGCCAGCAAAATATAATAATTAAATAACATTTCGTTTCTTATAACGCCATCTAACGTCTAACAAAGGTTTTAGGGATCGACATTTAAATATAACGCCATCTATGGGACGTTTACCTAACTAAGCGTTCATAGATGGCGTGAAATGCCGAAAAAAACACGTTTATTGTATAGGGACCCTCTATTATTTTTAACTTTATTCTGTTTTTAGTATTTGTTGTTATAGCGGCAACAGACATACATCATCTGTTAAAATTTTCAACTAACTATCACGGTTCATGAGATACAGCCTGGTGACAGACAGACAGACAGACAGACAGACAGACAGACAGACAGACAGACAGACAGACAGACAGACAGACAGACAGACAGACAGACAGACAGACAGACAGACAGACAGACAGACAGACAGACAGACAGACAGACAGACAGACAGACAGCCAGACGGTCAGCGGAGTCTTAGTAATAGGGTCCCGTTTTACCCTTTGGGTACGGAACCCTAAAAACAAAAGTAATGAGCCATTCAGCTGTCATCCAATCATCAACGTCAAACTACAGTTGAGTTGCCAGCCATCGTCCTGCCACACGTATAACGAGAAACGGATTCTATAGATTTAAGATTTCCTGTTGTTTATCTATCCAGTACTTTAGTTCTAGATTTAAATCTAGCACTAAAACTATTTCAGCACTTAGACCTACGATATCGAGCCTAGAATAATCAGTTAAAGTAATTAGGAATGCGCTGAAGAGATAGCATCATGCTCTAAATCTCTGTTTCGCACATCAACACTGATATTATAAATGTCAAAGTCGGTTTGTTTGTACCCATTATATACTTAGACAAAGACAGAGTATTCGACAACCTATAGGAATTATCCATTACGTCAGGTATTGATATTGTAACCATTCAATCATACGAACGTAGCACAGATGAGCGTAGCAAACTGACGAAAGGCTACGCCATATTGCTACGCGCACATAATGATTTATCTTAGTAACAAAATACATGAATAAAAACGAAATACATGAGAACCTTGAGTGCAAAGCTTTTTAAAAAAGAACTACTAAGTTGGCTAAGGAGAAAAAGCTTCTATGATGTTAATGAATTATTTGTTAAAGTATAGTGATAATCTTTATTCATAATTTAACGGTATCTTGTAATTGCAATTTGTTATAATTATGAATTTGTTATGATTTCGACATTTAATTTAATTATCAATGTATTTATAAATTTACTAGAAGTTCCCCGCGGCTTCGCCCGCGTTAAAGACTTCTTTTATTTACTTAAAACTTTTTTTTTTGTAAAAACCTTTCTATCATAAAATACACCAAAGAAGTAAAAGTCAAATCGGTTTAACCTTTGAACCCCCGTTTCATCCCCTTAAGGAGTGATTTTTGAAAAACCCTTTCTTAGCGGATACTTACGTCAATATAAATATCTGCATACCAAATTTCAGCGCAATCCGAAATAATATTGATTTCAGACTTTGTTACCCCACTTCACCCATTTAGGGGTGACTTTTCGAAAAAGTCTGATGCACGTATTTACTTATTTATTCACTGAAGTACTTGTGCGAAGTTTCGAATAGAAAAAACGTATCTAATATTGTTTCTTCATACAAACTTTGAACCCCGTTTCATCCCCTTAAAAAGTGAATATTGAAAAATCCTTTCTTAGCAGATACATACGAGTACGTCAAAATAACTATCTGCATGCCAAATTTCAGCGCAATCCGAAACAATACTGATTATCAGATTTTGTTCCCCATTTCACCTCCTTAGGGGTGGAATTTCAAAAAAGCCTTAAACACGTATACGTATACGTATACAAACTTATTTTTTACTGAAGCACTTGTGTGAAGTTTCAAATAGAAAATACTATCTAATCTTGTTTTTCCATACAAACTTTGAACCCCCATTTCATACCCTAAAGGGTTGCATTTTGGAAAATCCTTTACCTTTACGAACTAAAACAAATATACCCTCCAAATTTCAAGTCTCTACGACCAGCGGTTTAGGTTGTGCGCTGTCTGTCAGTCCGTCAGTCAGTATGTCAGGACAATAATTCTTATAGTATTAGATTCAACATAATTTTAGTTACCTAAGTATATTTTATACGTCATTGTATTATGACAAAATAGGCGGACTAACCAATAATTAAACATCGCAATTGTAGACAATTTGGATGAAATAAATTATTCTATTCTATTCTTTACACTTTGTGACAACATTAACATAATTAATAATTAAGATCTATATCTTAATAAAATATACTCACCTGCTATGGAATCATTCATAATAATTTATGTTTGCATCTTAAATACTATGAATACAGTAGATACATAAGCCTTATGATATGAAATAAGAATAAGTTGTATTTTACGTAAATTTTTTTTTTTTTGTTTCTTTATGGCTCCACACGATTAGTGTATTTAGCCAGTGTCAAGTACTGAAATTTTTCAAGTTTTTATGAATGTTAGTCGTAGAGATGGGTCAAAGTCACATTTCAGGTCAGTTGTCAAGTAAAAGTCTAGTCTAAGTCATACCTTCAGTAAAGATGTGGTGTTTACTGAAGATTTTCAGTGGAATTTTGGTGAGAACGCAAATAGCATGTTTTTCAAACATTGTGCTGTTTCCCTACACTCGCACACATTCACCGGCACTTAATGGTTAATAATCCACATTTATTACATATTAACACGCGGAAGAACACAAGTTTTAGGAAAGAATACAATGAGATCACACACACTTTTCCACGTTCCCGCCAAAACTCCTACGTAAATTTAGGTACATAAATATTTATTTTCAAAATACATGCCTGACATGACTATGTTCAAGTTGTATATGTCATATTTAACGTCATATTTTTACGTTAATAAAACCTTTTTTATTTAAATGAAATCTTTTTGATTAATTTTAATATTTATCGTTAATCACAACTGCATTTTAGTTATTTTTTTTCCATACGCCACAGAAGTATAACTTCTAACGCGTGTACATAAGTACACACACTCTTTTTTTTTATTTGAGAGAGTTGGTTATTCTATTTATAATTATTTCATTGTAATTATAGGTCGAGATATGGTCAGTATCTCTAAAGATATGGAGATAAATGCCTCAAACTTGGTACTGAAAATTACCAGTACGGCAAAAAACCCACTTCCAATGAGAAGAGGGTCTTGTCATTTTAAAAACAATATTAAATTATGAAAGACATCAAATAAAACAATAATTTTCCAAATCGGTTCATAATTGACGGAGTACTGAAATTCAGTTGCATTGAGAACCTCCTTCATATTTGAAGTCGGTGGAAGACGTCATATTTCAGCAGATTTGTGTAAAGCCTATAAGTATCCCGGAGACAAACAATTTTGACCCATCAAACTTGATTTTACTCACAAACTCAATTTCCTGCGATTTTGACACAAGCCAGTAGTCAGAAGTTCTACTCCAAATGAGAACTCGCGATGTGTTAAGATATTGAGCATTAATTTCAGAACTGATAAATGTCAAGCAAGCAACTAATATCTAAGAGCCCTAAACTCTGAGATCTACTGCGCTAAGGAGAGTCAAATTATATTGGTCTAGCAAATTAGTAAACTGGGTCGCAATGGGATATTTAATTGGGGTGCTTTGTTTAATTTAAGTTGAATTATTTTGAGAAATGTATACTAAGATAATGTTTTAGTAAATGCAATACAAATAAGTACAATAAGTTACCAAACAGGATAAATCGAAAAATCAACCAAATATATTATAGATCAACTAAGTTAAATAATATTATTACTGCATTTCATCCTTTTTTTTAACGGATATATCATTTTTTTCATATCTGATGAATGTGCATATATACATTCACTTATTATGTATAAAAATTATTTTATAATAACTTTAAACTAAAATAAGAGTCCTAACAAGAGTTTAACTAATGTCCTCAAAACATAAAGAATCAGAGAATTTTGTTCAACCAATCTTGAATTTAAAAAATGTTCTGTATTTTACATTATTTTGCTCTAAAAACTGGTTGGAGTTGGATTTCTAAAACTTTGAGAAGATAAATCCATACTTATAATATTTTAAAACCGTTTGTAACTCTATCGCTCTGTCTGTTTGTTACCTAATCACGCCTAAACGGACGATCCGATCTTACTAGAATTTAACAAAGAGATGAGGATGAACATAGGCTACTTTTCAGGGTTCCGTAGTCCTGACAAGGAACCCTTATAGTTTCGTCATGTCCGTTTGTCTGTCTGTCCGAGGTTTTGCTAAGAGACCGCTAATACTATAAAGCTGTAATTTTGTGAGGGTATGTAAATAAATGACGCTGATAAAGTGCTGAAATAAAATTTTGAAAAATATTTTTTTTTAGGGTAGCTCCCCTATATGAGAAGTGGGGATGATTTTTTTTTCATCGTCTACCCCATCCTGTGGGGTATCGTTGAATAGGTCTTTAAAAATTATTTAAGGGTTGCTAATACCATTTTTCGATTGAATGCTCCATTTTTGAAATATTAAACTTTAAAGTGCAAATTTATTGTTCCAGTAGGGCGTCCCTCCCCCCCTCTAAAAGCTAAACTGCTGGCTTGAAAAATCTGGCAAAATACGTGATAATAGCGCATTTCATGAACTTTAAAGGAAAACTATAGCGGTTAAGATAACTTTATTAGTTTAGCAGTAATAGTCGTTGAACTTGGGTGTTGGATAATTTTGTACCAAATACAAAATCCTTAGAATAAATCCTTTAAAGTGACAAAGACGGAGTACCTAGTTGCTTGTTTATAACGGATAAAGACTTGCATTGAATAACAGGCTACTACGGAACCCTACATTGCGCGTGGCCCGATAGGCAATTGGCCGGTTTTTGTGAAAATAAAATTATAGTTTTTACATATAACTTAATAAACTCAGATCACTCAAATGTTGATTGACAGAGCTTTACAGTGATAAAATTCTTGGTACGTGAACGAAGTCGCGATTATCAACTAATATTTCATGAGTATCTACGTATCCTTTAAATATCAACGAAATATCTTCCAGTGGCAGATTCACCATTATATTTACCGACGATAGGGCCTTTATGGCGACACAGTAACGCGCAGCGTGTAGCGTTTTATGGTGATTTCCAAATTTGACTCATCAAGAATGAACAAGTACTTTACTTTGCTTAACACCAGGAAATACAGCCTTGACTCTTCATCCTGAGATCTAGATTTACCCCAAACTTACCATGATCGTAAATTCCTAGTATGTCCAAATTTGCCAATTGTCCGCCTCGAGTGTTTGCAATATTCCGGTCGTATCCTTCAAGGGGGGTGGACGGCGAGCCTTATATAAGTTGTTACTGGTTAGACAGTCACATATGTCCAGTGGAAGGCAAGCCTTACAGTGATTTAGTTCAGTTTTGTGAAGTGAGCAATATGAAAATAATTGTAAGTGGTATTTTAATGAGGATACGGGGTTTGTGTGGAAAGTCAATTTACGTCACCAGGATTACTTGATGTTTTTTTTATTGTTACTGAACTAATAATAGTGATTATGATATTTTTTATTTAATAAAAGATTTACATTATTAAAAAATAAACACTTGAAAAATAAATTTAAAAAATACACTCTTCAGTTACCAAAAACAAATAGCATATAAAATAATTATTTATTTTCAATTTTGACTAATTACTTGACCCTTAATAAGGTTGCAATTGTATTAGTTTTTAACCGACTTCAAAAAAAGGAGGAGGTTTCTCAATTCGACCGTATATATATATTTTTTTTTTTTTTTTTTTTTTTTTTTTTTTATGTTTGTTCGCGGATAACTTCGTCGTTTATGAACCGATTTCGATTTTTCTTTTTTTGTTCGAAAGGAGATATCCCAAGTGTGGTACCATGGTAATTTTATCGAGGTATGATAAGTATCTCCAGAGATATTGAGATAAACATCTCAAAATTGGTACTGAAAATGAATAGCGCGGCATTGAAGTCGGTTGTTTTTTAGTTTTTAAACGATATTATTATTCAGCATTGCCATCTAAGGCTTATAATGACGATGATAATTAACATCAAGCCAAGCTACTAACACCGGCTGATTATGATCATGGTGATAATAATGAAAGGGCCAACTTTTGACGCTAGTCCAGTTATTGCCATTATATTCATGTTTGTCTGGATCAAATCTTGTAATACCAAACAACAGTAAAATTAATGACGTTTATTATATAAACTAAATACATACTCACTTAAATTAAGTTTTTAAGGGTAACGAACTCTAATAAAACCCTGTATATAATAAATAAAATATTTTAAAAAATCTAAATTAAAGTCACACAGTTCAGTTGGACTTAAATTTGGTATACTTGCGTATATTCGATGACAATGAAATGATATGGTACGAACTGTACGGACTCTAGATACGGCTGTAGAGACTGGAATTTCGTAATGGGAAATCGTAGAACAATCGGATTCGGACTAGTGTAAATATATCATTATCATTAGAATTTTTTATTAAAAGTACCTAGTTTAAAAAAAGCCAACTGTAAATTATTTTACAAATTGTATATCATTAGTTTCCAATCGGAACATTGTGTATTATAAAGGTCGGAGCTGAAGGAGATGCAGTTTTGTAACCCGAATAAGTTTATGAATATGTAGGTCATAATTGTGGGTTTCGTTTTTTGTTGGATAATTATATGGGTCCACGGGTGCTGGTAAACTGTCATGACTAAATATTACCAAACTCAAACTTCTAAAGGTACGGCCACACCTCGGCGTCCTGTGATCTGCGGGCGCGATCTCAGTACTTTTTAATATTTTTTGATCGCGTTTGGTGTGAACCAGTCAGTACAAATACTAATGCGCTATCTCATCGCCGCCTAGATCGCGCACGCAGGACGCTGCGGTGTGTCCGTACTTTAAATATTACAAACATCTAGTTTAAATATAAATGGAACCTCTGCAGTTAATTCTCTATCGAACAAAAAATATTTGGGCCCAATAATCTACAATCAGATTTTTAGAGCAACAGCCGTAAAAAAAGGTTATAAAAACAAATTCACGATAATGCACAGCTCCTATCGTGAAGTCAGTAGAAAAGGATGTATTTGCCTTTCTTGTAAAATCTAACGAGTTAACGCTTAGTATGCGATAAACGTAGCTGTGATTTAAATTATGTCATTTATACTAGACTACGATCACACTTTGTGAATGTATTCTTAGCACAATTAGTACGAGTTTTCATCGTAAACGCTTTGACAGATCTCACATAGTTTTCGACTTACTCTAGCTCCCTGATTGGTCTAAATTTAGTGAAGTGTAGTAACCACTAGAGGCGCTGTACTGTTTTTCATACAAAATTTGTTCGGTAAACGATATCGAGTTTAGAATGAAAACTCGTACTAGGGTTACTGGTTGTATGAATACTCCGGAAACTAGGTTAGTAATGTATTAATAATCATATCATTATTATAATAAAAGGTGAGATAATAGAGAAGTGCAGCTGATTCGTCCCCAATGATAATATTAAATAAAAAAAATAAAATTATTTTATTTCTAGTAACTATTAAAAACTCATGTAACAATAAAATTCATATAACAATACAATCACAATTAAGAATAAAATACACATCCATAATAACATATAAAAACTCTTTAAAATAAAATAATTTACATTGAAGATTGTTAAACACATTTACACAATTAAATTAATATAATTTAAAATATGATAGATAAAATTGATAGGGTTTAGACACTAAAGAACCGACTTCGCCGCCATTACCGCGCGGCTCAGTTTCAGTAGCAAATTTGAGGTTTGTATTTTTTTTTAATACTTTATAGGCTAGCGTTTGACCTTAAATGGACATAATATGTATGTCCATAATATGTCCATTGAGAATATCCTCATTTTTGAAGTCGGTTGAAAATATACAGACGAATACATACTTACATATAGATGAATTGAGAACCCCCTCCGTTTTGAAAGTTGGATAAAAGGGATTTTACGTATTCCATGTCAAGGTTTTGTTGTAGGATTGTGATGTAGGTATAGAAGGCAGCGAAACTGTCAGATGTTTCATCTTTGTTTACAGCGGCTCTAGCAAAAGCGTGATCACAAATTGTGTCTACTCGTGTGGATACAGACGCGAAGGTATTTAAGTTTTAAAATGCAGATTGTAAAGTTTTTAATTTTCATTTTAAGAAATGTCTTTATATGGATGGAGAACATAACAGTTTGTATGTATTTTACTGTGGACGGCCGAAAAAATATTTGGATATAAAGTCCAGAGGTATCTACTGCATGATGCACTAGCGGATGCAATAAGAAGCTGAAAGGTTATCATGCACTGTATATGCACGAGCGTTTTTTTTTTGTTGTATAAATGGTAACAGGACAAGCACGACGCTCGCCTGATGGTAAGCGATGATGTTTACCTATTACAGATATAGCGGCATGCAAAATTCTGAACTGCCAGAATTTTACATGTCACTGCACTGCGCCTGTTACCTGAGACATACAGATGTTCAGTCTCACATGCCCTGTAATTTCACTGGACACCTTGCCATTGCAACCGAAAAACATTCCTTTTTCACGGCTGAAAATTAATTGGCATAGTGGTGGTACCGCCCCAGGCGGACTAGCAAAAGTCCTACCACTACAAAAATGTATCATGACATGATATAGGTAAATCCTACTACAGTCCATTGCATATACGAAGACAGGGTTTGAATGAATCGTGCGTTTATTATCGTTACGTTTAAAAAATGAAAACAAGTCTAATGAAAACTTCACTAATATTCTAAATAACAGTAAATTAAATTGCAAACGTAGCGCAGCATCTGAAAGATTTGTGTTTTTAAGTACAATCAGGGGGTCGTCAAATCGCGAGTAAACAGGTGTCTTTTATAGGCAAGCGTGCATCGCTTCGTCAGTTTTGTCAATTAACATAATGGTCAAACGCCTAATTATCACATATAATAATTAAGATAGTTTAAAAACTAAAACAACAGACTTCCATGCCCCGCGAGTCAGTTTTGAGTCGTTTATCGTCATATCTCTGGAGATACTTATCAAATCTCGATGAAATTTCAATGGGACCACCTCGGAACGTATCATCATTAGAATCGGTTCATAATTGACGGAGTAATCGCGTAACATACGACAAAAAAAACATACAGACGAACTGAGAACCTCCTTCTTTTTGAAAGTCGGTTAAAAAAGTTTTCGCGCCGCAGACTACATTATAATTTTTTTGTAGTGATAATTATTAATAACATGACTCATACAAATCAAATCGAAAGTACTGTTATTGTTTACAAGTTTTAGGCACCGGTAGGTAGCGCCAGACTCGCATACATTATCGTATACTTTCGTATTGCGTGATATGACTTCACCACATCGCTTGATATGCAAGAGATGTTCAGAAACGAAACTGCACGCGTGATTACATTAGTAGATCGGTACTGTACCATGATTAGTGTGTTTATCATGTTCGAGCTTGGTCATTTATACGTAACTTGTTAGTGGAACATGGGGTTTAGCCTCTTTGTCATGCTTTATGGCGTTACCTACTTAATTTGACATGGGTTTGTAGTTCGTTCGAATATCCGTGTTAGGGGTACATGATGCTTTTGTTTTGTGAGAAGGGAATTGTAAAGGAAACCTAGATCTTCACGCTTGACTCTACATAATTTGTTATGGTCCTTAAGAGTAATAGAGGCTTCGGCTGTCATATCATCCATTGTTACAATACAATACAAAACTCTTTATTGATTACCAAAACACAAAATACAAAATGTACAATAGCTTCATTAAAAAAAACAATAACATAATGGTAAAGCAATCGGCGGTCTTATCGCATCAAGCAATCTCTTCCAGACAACCTATGTAGGGACTGGATAAATGCATACGTAATGGCGGAGGGCTATTTCAGCTAAAACTATTTTGCATTTCATAAACATACAGTTTAGACCGTTAAGACTAAGAACCTAAAATATCTACATTATAATTATAGATACATACACATCATTATACATAGATAAACACTGTACACACATACATACTCAATATATATATATATATATATATATATATATATATACCTACATAAAAATAAAATAATACTAATATAGCAGTGTGACAAACAGTTTTAACAAGGCAAGGATAAATAATGACGTTTAACCATGGACTTGAAAATTGGGAGTGATTTAGCACATCTAATGTCTTGAGGTAGCTCATTCCATAGTCTGATAGCAGACACTGTAAACGATTTTTCGTAAAATCTAGTGGTATGTTGAGGAAACATTAGCTGAAGGGATTCAGAGGAGCGGAGAGAAAGATTATTAGAAAGGTGCAAGAATAGGAAACGCTCTTTGAGATAAGAAGGTGTAGAAGGAATGAAGAGAACACTATAAAGTAGAGAAAGAATGTGGCTATTTCTACGAAGTCGGATCGGAAGCCATTGAAGTCTGTGCCGATACTCCGATACATGGTCGTATTTACGTAAACCATAAATAAAGCGTATACAGAGATTCTGCAGACGTTCGAGCTTATTAAGCTGCTCCTCAGTCACATCCGGGTAGCAGGTATCAGCATAATCTAAAATCGGTAGTAGGACAGAGTTCGCGAGTACAGTTTTGGTTGAGACCGGTAGAAAATTGCGCAACCTACGCAGAGATCCAGCCGATGCGAATAGTTTTCTGCTAACTTCGGCTAATTGCGGTACCCATGACAACGTTCTGTCAAAAATTACCCCAAGGTTCTTGACAGTTTCACTATAAGGAATATGTGTACCATCGAAAATTACTTGAGGGAGGCGAAACCAGTCGATTTTAGAAATCATCCTGGAACCGCCAATTATGATGACTTGCGTTTTTATTGGATTGACACTAATGCCGTAAGATTTACTCCAGTTATGGATACAACGCAAGTCAGAGTTGGTATGAAGAATAGCATCAGGCAATTGGGAAAACGGAACTTGCCTATAAATTTGTAAATCATCTGCGTAAAGGTGATAGGACGAAGTGAGTTGATAAGAAATAGAATTTATGAAGAGGGAAAAAAGAAGAGGAGATAGCACGCCGCCCTGAGGAACGCCTGCAGTCGTGTTACACCATGATGAGAAGGAGTCATAAACACGGATACGTTGCCGACGTCCAAACAGGTAACTGTGAAACCAATTTATTACTGACGGTGATAGATTAAGATTACGCAGAATGCCTAGTAAGATATCGAAATCAACGTTGTTAAAAGCATTGCTGAAATCAAGTAGCGATAGTACAGTCACATGCCCATTATCCATGCCGTGCCGAATATCGTCGGTGATTTTAATCAAAGCTGTGAAAGTACTATGACCAGGTCGAAATCCGGATTGGCATGGATTAAAAAGACTGTTCCTGTTAAGGAATAAAGATAGTTGTTGATTAACTAAACGTTCGAGGACTTTGGAGAGGAAGGGTAATATGGAAATGGGTCGGAATTCAGAAAAAGACGAAGGATTAGACTTTTTAGGGAGAGGGATAATTTGTGCCTCTTTCCACAAGGATGGAAAGTAACCAGTATTAATCGATTCATTCAGGATGTGCAGGATGATAGGTAGGATTTCATCTAGAATTGGCATGATCATGTTTCGACTGATACTATCGCTACCCACCGCACTTGAAGTAATTGATGATATGCTTCTCCTAACGTCACCGTCAGTAAATTCACTAAAAGAAAAAGATGGATAGTCAGGAGTTGGTATAGAAGAAAGATAAGATAAGGTGGTAGATTTGATAGATGAGTCAAAATCGCTAGAGGTTGAAAAATGTTTATTAAGTAGTTCAATATCAATATTTTTAGGGAAGTTATCTTGATGCTGTTTACCAACTCCTAATGACCTGAGAAATTTCCAAACTTTTGAAGGATCGTCGCTATCAACAGATGTATGGATGTGCTGGCGTTGTGCATTCCTACACACCCTATTGCAGTGATTACGAACTTCTAGGTACTTTTGTTTGTTGTTATCAGAAGGTCTAGACATAAACCTGGACTTGGATGCAATCTTTTTGTGCATAACAGCTTTGATTTCAAGTGTGAGCCAAGGTGCAGGTAAGTGTTTAATCTTAATGGGGCGTAGAGGGGCGTGAACGTCGTATAAACTAGTCAAAATGCTATTAAACAAATTTACCTTATCATCTATAGAATCTGCATTATATACGTTTGACCAATCTGTTTCAGCAGCATCTTTGCGCAAGCAATCCAGGTCAATAGCACCAAAACTGCGCTGTAGCCGGATAGTCGGCTTAGCTTTAGGCGGCCGGATTTTATACGAAACATAGATCAAATCATGATAGGAGAATCCGTCTGCCGCACATTGACCATGTTTGTGGACGTGGTAAAGGGAAGAAACCATAATAACGTCGAGAAGAGAAGGTTCAGAGTGAGGGAAATGGTGAGTAGCATTTGAAGGAAGAATAGACATGTTGCAAGAAGTAGTGATAGACTGGAGTTTACGAGAGCGAAAATCATGTTTAAGAAGGCAAGTATTAAAATCACCCATAATAATAGAGTGATCATAAGAGGAGGAAAAGTCTTCTAATAACTTCTCAAAAGAAGCGAAAAAGTCGACACGGAGAGAGGGACAATAGTACACTCCAAGTAAGAGTTTAGTGTAAGAGAGGGTCACTTCTATGAAAAGATGTTCGCCCGCATTGGCAGGAGGAGGTTGCGCTGACATATTTATAACAGTGTAAGGAATATGTAAACGAAGATAAATAGCAACGCCCCCGCCTCCACTACCAGTACGGTCGTTACGTAGTAACCGATAACCCGGCAAAGAATACAAAGTTGAGGGAAGGCAAGGTTTCAACCAGGACTCTGACACTAAGATTGCATGAATATTTTTATGCATGAGAGACACCTGCATCTCCGTGAAATGTGCTGGAATGCTCTGTGCGTTAATATGAATAACGTTAAAATTTTTCGGAACATCAGAAAAATGTGACTCTAAAGTGTTTTCAAGGTCTGGAATACTGCTATAACTGTCTACACTAGATACAGAATTACCTGAAGAACATGAAATAAAATCATCTTCACTGCAATCTAACATAAATATTATAAAATATTATTATAAAATATTACTATATAATATTAAAATACTATGTATAAATAAATAAGTATAAATAAAATTGAGCTCAAAACTATTAACTGCTATTTAAACCTAACTTAATAATGTTTATCCACCCACCAACGAGTTGTGCTAGATAAATTAAACAAAAGAGACAAACATCTTTTGCTGTAAAACATTAGAAGCTTATAGTTTACTTAAATAAAAAAATATATTTATATACTTGTTATCTCAATAACAAGAAAAACGCTTCAAAACATCAATTAATACAATAAATAAAGCAACAAACCATTGAAATAATTACTTAACAATTACCAGTAATAAGATTCATGCTATAGAAAAAAAAAGTTAATTAAAAATAATAATAATACAAACGTATGCTAAAAACGAAACGTTAGCTTGCATTATTTCACAGAAAAAGATGACGGTTAAAGCCTTTGCATTAAAATAAAATTCACATCGGTGGTAAAATGAGTTGAATGTGCAAAGCTAGTATTCAACATAAAAACTAAAAGGCACTTCGTTTGACATTGATATTTGCTATCTATAGAGATCTGTCGCTGTCAGTGTGCAGTGGACCCAGTGGTGCATTGACTTGACAGTTGAAATTTTTAACAACATGAAACATGAAATAAATATAAATAGAATAATGAGAAAATATACGGTATTTTTAAAAAGTGAGAAAAAAGACGAACTAGTCGGTAATTGCGGTAAAGATATATTCTACCTACATAACTAAAAAGTAAAAGTGAACGAACTCGATTTGTTTACCTATTATAAGCAAAAGTTGTTACTTTTTCGACGCTGCAGCTCTACGCGCGGCTTTCGATGTAACAGGCTCCTTGACCACTACCGTGGGCTTAGGGGCCTTGCGCTGAGGGACAGCCTCGATGTCTCCAAGACAGCATACTCGGTGCCGAGCACCATCTTCTCCTATGACGAACACGGCGCCCTCCCTCGTCCAGCACTTCGAGATACCGAAGCGCTGGCGAGCCGCCATGAAGACATCGTGACGTGCTTTCGTGAGGAACTCCGATATGGTTATACCAGAGCCCTTGAGGCTGGCCTTAGCAGACCAAATCTTGTCTCGCACGGTCAGATCACGAAACTTGCAGAGAATGGGGCGGGGCTTGCCATCGCTTCCCGGACGACCCATCCTGTGGCACCTGCTGATGTCACCCGCAGAGAAAGAGGTTTGCTTGAGCCGCTCGACCACAGCGTGAGCTACCACCTTCCCTGTATTTTCTGAAGATTCTTCAGCCAATCCATGCAGCAGCAATATCTTGCGCCTTCCTCGCATTTCCAGCTGGTCAATGCTGGCAGCAAGACATTCTATTTGCGCTTGAATGACACGCAAGGAGTTCATCATGAAGGCTTTGAAGCTGGCAAATTCTTCAGCAAGTGCATCCCGGCTGGGAGACGGGCCTGGTGTTTTAGCCAGCTTATCTTCAAAAGAGTCCATCCTTTGTGTAAATGTAGCCATTAGGTCGTTCATGGACTTCTTCATAGTAGTGGCATCCATATTGAAATGATGAAGTGAAATTTGTATGAAATCAGTGCAACACAGGGAAGATTGATTAAGGATTTTAAAGTGAGAAATAATTATAGGAAAACACACATTGGCAGGTGAGTTGTTTGATTATTTAGTTATATCATATTAGGCAGTTTGTTTACAATTTATATAATTAAAGTTTTGGGAGCAATAATTTTAGCTGTTTCACTTTTTAGCCTACCCGCAAAAAAAAAAATTTTTGTTTTCATTGTTGTATCACGAAGAAGACTAGACTATACATACTTTAATCTGTGGACTAGACATAATGCCAACCAGTTTCCCTAAGTAATCGGTTGTGTATGTAATCGGTTCCCTGAGTGCCAGTACCATTCTCTTCTTCTAAGCAACCAAATTCCTGAACCTATCTCTCTAAAAAATGATGATATTCTTCAAGTATATAATAATCTCCAATTCCCTGGTACTAAAAGCCATTGAAACCATTTACATAGGATTTTACTAGCTATAAAAGAAACCCTAGAGAATTTAATCCTATGATTTTAGGTACAGCTAAAATCATCCGTCCATTCACACGTAGTGACCGTATCTACTACAGAGTGGCTAATTTTCGAAAGTATTTTATGGTAAAAGACTATCAGCTTATTGAACGTAGCCATAGTCGTTGATCGTGAACACGCTAGGCCTAGAATACTCTGCTTCTCAAGCGCTGTTAGCTACCGGAACACCGTAAGGTTATGGCGGCAGATCTTCTCCTTGATGGTAGTAAGCTATCTTTTGGTAGCAAGTTAGGCGGAACATCGATGAAACATGCTTCTACAACCTGTGGACAAACACCCGTGCTAGGATTTGAACCGGCAACCTCTCGCTTAGAAGTCAAAACATTTATCCTTTACGCCAACGGAGCATTCGAAATATGTTCATTATCCTGAACCATGTAGCACTTAATTAATACGTAATGCTGCAAACTGTTCCATCCGGAGTTCACCAAACCAGTTCAACCAACACAGGGTAATTGGGCTCCATTCGAGCACAAATGGATATAGGCAACATATGTAGATACCCTGTACTTGTACCCTGATATGTCCGATACGGGAAATCGATTATTCAATAGACTCGTTCAGTGTTACTGTTCCGGAGGTGATACGAGTCTCCGGAACATGTTTAGTTATAGATCGTTGTGTTTTATTTATAGCAGTGGGTAGGATTTTTGTCTTGTTGTTATTATTGCTGAGGATAGGCCATTTTTGTTAGTGGAATGAACCCACGCCAAACATATTCATGTGGTTCTCGCAATTTTGATTTTATTGTCAATCTATCTTAACACCTAAACTAGGGCTCACGACTGTTGTTTTGTTCTTTTATCATTCCGCTATTATTGTCGGGTATATAACAAGCTAAGCCACTTAATTTTTAATGAGTCGCAGTTTATTCAAGTATGAGTATTGAACATCAAGCAGACCATTTTTTTTATTACATATCATATCACGCTAGGCGTAGAATACTTTAATGGGTACGGCCACACCGCTGCAATCTGCGATCTGAGGGCGCGATTGAAGTACTTTTCAGTTGTTTTCTGATCGCGTTTGGTGTTAACCAGTCGGTAAAAATACTACTGCGCTATCTGATAGCCTCCTAGATCGCGCACGCCGGACGCTACGGTGTGACCGTACCGTTACTCTCAAGGGCTGTATGCTGCTGGTACTCCGTAAGGTTATGGTAGAAGATTTTTTTCTTGATGATGGTAAACTTCTTTTAGGTAGCAAGTCAGAAGGAAAATCGATATAGTATGCTCCTACCACCCGTGCTGCGATTCGAAGCGAAGACCTCTCGCTTAGTAAGCCATCTATCCTTTACACCCATGGGGCTCTCTAAACCTAACATAAACATAACCAAAGAAAAACTAGTCTTTTTATTCAAATTACATTTTGACATTATGTTTTATTAAAATTAATTTAAAACTATATATACAATAGAAACTACTCCTGAAACTATAATACAGACTACCTTTATAAAATCTACAAATAAAAAACTGAATTAAGGTCGCTGTCCGCTGGTAGGGTACCGAAAGCTGGCGACATTACCTCTTTAAATGGCAAGACTAATTCGTTGCCCGAGGTAAGCGCAAGCTTTTTGGTCATGGAAGACATCTATCTATCAAGAAAAACTGTGTTAATGCATATCTTCTTGAAGTTTAGGTTAAATGCAGAAATTGTAAAGAGACTTCTTTCTTTTCAGTTCGCAATCCTTTTCGTGACGGCTTCCGTTCTAGCGGATCCAGAACCGAGCAAAGTCGTCCAGAAGCGAAGTGGCCTAGTGGGTCATTATGGCGGTATCGGACACATCGGAGTTTCTGCTCCATTGATAGGCCACGGATATGGTTTGGGCGGCCATGGCTACAGCTTGGGCGGCCATGGTTTAGCTCTAGCTGGACCGGCCATTGCCGGGCCAGGGTTCGCTGGGCCTGCCATTGCCGGTCCATACAGCTCCGGTGCCATCATCGGTGCTGATGTCCATACGACGGTGACGAAGCATGTTGGAGTACCTGTTCCAGCACCTTATCCTGTAGCTGTGGACAGGCCTGTGCCCTACCCCGTTAAAGTTAGTTTCTTTGACTCTTGTTTATTGGAATAGCAGAAGTTGACTCATAGGAATGAGGCGTGAAACCTCTGAAATAGCGGCAATAATTAAACATAGCATTGAAAAGTCTGATAAATTGCTGCCTAGCGTGCTACTATTCTCGACCGCATCATCAGTTACCGGTTACCTGGAAGAGATCGCTAATTAGTCACAAGACCGCCGATTGTACTGTAAAATGTAATCACTATTGTACTTTAATTTTTTAAGTGAAATAAAGCGTATTCTATCTATCTATCTACGCACAGGTGGGATAGTGGTAAAACGCTAGCTTATAAGAAGAAAAACATTAAAAAGACCTCAAAAAAAGAGAGTAAGTAGAGTCCACGAGAACAGCTATGTAAAGATTGTTAATAAAACATACAGAGTGAGATCTAGATCTAAATGTCTGAATCTGAATATGTCAAAGATTCTAAATGCAGCAAGTGCTCTAGAGTTCGAGAAAGGAATCCTCATTGGGTCATATTATATCAAAGAGGTAGAGCTAATGGAGCTCATAAATAAAGGAATCAGGAAAAATCCCCACTAATTACTAGCTTTGGTTTAAGAATGGCCAACTTACTTATACGATCACAAAACTTCTTTCTCCTTAGGTTGCTGTTCCATACCCAGTAGACCGTCCCTACGCCGTCCCTGTGCCGCGCCCTTACCCTGTGGCTGTGGAGAAACATATCGCCGTGCCAGTAGACCGCCCAGTGCCTGTGCCAGTGCCTCATGCTGTTCCAGTACCCATAATCAAACAGGTACAATATTTATGATATTATAAGGTATCAGGACAAGCACGACGCTCGCTTAGTGGTCAGCGACGATGTCTACCTATTATAGATACATGCTAAATTCTAGCTATCCAGAACTTTGCATGAAATTGCACTGCGCCACTGCACTGTAACCAAACATAAAGATATTAAGTCTCACATGCCTTGTAATTTCACTGGACACTTTGCTATTCAAACTGAAAAACATTCCTATATCACTGCTAAATTAATTGGCTAAAGTCCCACCCCAGACAGTCTCGCAGAAGTCCTACCACTACAATATCAATACCATAGATTTTTAAGTATGTAATGTGGGGTACTGTCATCCAAGGCTTTTATACAATATATACCATAGTCACTATAGTATTTTAAAAGCTTTTCTACACTATCCTCGTAAAACAATTATTTTCGTGCCGAAAGCTCATCCTGTTCTAGACATTCACCTGGACATTTGAAGTTTTCTTTTAATAATTGTATATGAATTGGTATAAACCAACAGCATTAGATTCTAAACGTATTTTTGCTTATTCAAGAGAAGTGGTCCTGTGCTCTTTCAATTGTGGTTATTGCTTAACTTGTATTTAATAACTTAACTTGCTTAACCAGCGATCATGTATAAAGGCGCTCATGAAATTGAAATCAACGGAAGAGGCACAGTTTTATGATTGTAAAACTGTGGAAGAGGTATGTGGAAAGAAGTAGTAGTCTCTGCGGACGGGAACTGACTGCAACGGGAAAAAAGCGTGATTTTATGTGCGTACGTATTTGGTTTTTAAATTTTATTTACTTGTATTATATTGAATTCCAGGTTGGAGTACCAGTCCCCGCTCCGTATCCCGTAGCGGTTCCAAGGCCAGTCGCCGTCCCCGTGCCAGCTCCAGTCGCAGTTCCCTACGCGAAGACCATCGTCGCCGCACCTCATGCACACCTCGGTATCCATGGACATGGGTTTGATCTTGGACATGGACTGTCGCATGGTCTTGGACACCTTGGCCACAGCCTTCACTCCAAACTTGGCTGGTAATGAGCGGAGGTCGTGACGTCACTTCGTCGGTTCTGGGGCTTGCGGATGAGATCATTGGTGAAGTAATATTATTAAGATAACTGCGAAAAATTTGATTAAGAAGAAAACACTTTACTCAGCGGTAATCGTCTCTGAGATAAAGTGTTTTATTTAGAAAAATATAGATGGGTTGAAATGGAAGCCAATAGAACCAATGTGCCATTATAAAATCTCTTTCTTTGCTACTGAACAGTTTTAGGGCACCCTAATAGGTTTAGTAGCGAGGTCTTCTGAGACCAATACGTGACCCTTCTATAAAAGGCCAACACGTCGAAAAATTAAGGAATTCTTCTGAGGATCATTTTATTGCAATGTTAAAGGGTCAAGGCTATAACGTAACGGATGATGCGATGACAACGACACATTCAATGATGAAAAATAATCCTAAAGCCCGCGAAAGAATGACGTCGTAGGAAAGGTGTTGATAAGCATTTTCATAATGGGAATTGTATACTTAGTCAAAGGATTTTATGTGATGTAGATAAGTTAGAATTATTATAGAGGGCATCTTAGAACACCCGCGATTGTCAATAAGTATGAAATACCTCATCATTGACAGTTGTAGGTACATGAAGGGTTTTAACCAAGGAATGTGCAATCAGTATGAAGATTGCTCGTTACATCTTAGGCTGCAATATACGACTATTCGATCCTATTGTCACACGC
Source organism: Cabera pusaria (assembly GCA_954871355.1). Lineage (NCBI taxonomy): Eukaryota > Metazoa > Arthropoda > Insecta > Lepidoptera > Geometridae > Cabera > Cabera pusaria. Next base: position 21,307,676 of record OX940900.1, on the reverse strand, counting down.
CCCAACTTTAAGCTTCGTCTAGTTTTACAGCAGGTACATACTATATTCGATCGGATTTCATGCGGCAGTAATACTTAATTCTTGAGTAATAAGTTTCCGCGCTCAGTCCGGCATAGTCAATATGGCATGATTACTACTTAACCAAAGCTGCGAAGTAATACTGCACGGAAGCGTCCAACCCTGCTGCCGCTTGGTAGCAAACTGAGCGCGGAAGCGTATTACTCAAGCATTAACTATTACTGAATTTGCGTTCGCTCGGGTGTTCGGCACGAATCTGTCTGCCTTTTTAATGATAGTTTGAGCGCTAAAGCTACTCAATGCTCCTAAAGACCGTATTCATGAACATATAGCGGTAAATTTGACTCGTGTAATGTCAATAAGGTATTGGTTTGAATAATACTATGTGTTTGCAAACCCTCCCATCCTCCTGTGATACCTAATATAGTGCTGTGAATACGGGGGTTAGTATGTTTGAAATATGGGTTTGGTTGGTCGATCTCTGAAGGGTTGGGCAATCTTGTAGTTCCAGCTTAAGATGTATGTAGTAAGTAGGCTTTGAGTTTGAACGTAGGAAGAGATTTAAGATTTCAAAAGCTTTAATTTTTGTGTGTGAACGATAAATGTTATATGTATTGTGTAGGCATTATAAAATGATGGCCATACATTTTGTTAGCGTAGGATTTTGTTTATGTATTGGTTTATATGTTTTATATGTATATTCAATATTATAAGATACAGTTTTAGATGAAGAAATTGAACTTATGTAACCTACCTATAATTTTTGATATATTGTATTGAATTTTTGTTTAAGATTTTTCGAGTATTGTTTTCACTTTGGTCTCTTTCAAAAGTGTTGGAAAGAATCGTCAAGTGCGTGTAGCTGGTAAAGCACTTTTGTATATAATTTTCTATTTAGTTTTAGATATCAATGAAGGGTTTGTTTCGACCGCAGTCGACTAAAAACTATTTGTACCTTTTGTAATAAATAAAATGTATTGATGACATTATTTTTATAATTTTATTTATACTTATGACCTAAAAAATATTATTATTTATTATATATATTATTTAGGTTTTGCTGAATAATATTATAGTGACTAGGGGGTCTTACATGTCGCTGTTTCGAGGCTAATTATTTTGTTAAAAGACAACCCACATTTTTAAAAGAATATATATTTATAGGCTACCGTTTGACCACAATTCCGCCTGGTGGGAAGCAATGACATGGTCGAAGATATAGAGTATTTTAGACCTAGCGTGTTCACCACACGCTAGGTCTAAAATACTCTATTTCTTAAGGGCTGTGTGCTGCCGGAACACCGAAAGGTTATGACGGCAGATTTTCTCCTTGATGACGGAAAGCTACTTTTTGGTAGCAAATCAGACGGAACATTAACGTGTGCTAGGATTTGAACCGGTGACCTCTCGTTTAGTAGTAAAGTCATCTATTAGGGTTCCGTACTCAAAGGGTAAAACGGGACCCTATTACTAGGACTCCGCTGTCCGTCTGTCTGTCTGTCTGTCTGTCCGTCTGTCTGTCTGTCACCAGGCTGTATCTCGTGAACCGTGATAGTTAGACGTTTAAAATTTTCACAGATGATGTATTTCTGTTGCCGCTATAACAACAAATACTAAAAACAGAATAAAGTTAAAAATAATAGAGGGTCCCCATACAAGAAACGTGTTTTTTTCGGCATTTCACGCCATCTATGAACGCTTAGTTAGGTAAACGTCCCATAGATGGCGTTATATTGAAATGTCGATCCCTAACACCTTTGTTAGACGTTAGATGGCGTTATAAGAAATAAAATGTTTATTAATTATTATTTTTTGCTGGCGAAAAATGATAGTGGTATTTTTTGCTCGATCTTATAAAATACTGTAGTGTGGTACGGAACCCTACGAGTGCGAGTCCCAACTTGCACTTGGCCAGTTTATTTTTCTTTACGCTAACGAGACTTACCGGCGTGTGTAATCTATGTGATTTATTAATCTATTGTCCGTATACAGTACAAAGATAGAAGTAACTAGTTACTTATACACCAACTGTGAAAAAGGCATCCCAAAGTGCATGAGTTTCTGGTTGAAATCTTACTTTAATTTAAATTACTAGGAAACGTTGAACAAAACAAAATAAATTATATTGTTTCAAAACATTTTTTAAGCACCATCTTTTATCATAATGTAATTGATTTTGTAATGTAATTAATTGTACTGTTGGAGCCAAATATTTATATATTCGCGCCGTGCGCCGCGGCCCGCGTACTCAAACCACAATGAACATATCAGCAAGCAGCCTGCGCCACGAAGACGCCCGCGCTCCAACTTCACAGCAACTAGACGATACGAACCGATACTGTAGAACACACGCGTTACCTTTCTAATATACCAGGGGCCTTATTCAGTATGACCAATGAGATAACGCGTTCCTTAACGCGCAACGTTACGTTATTGAAAAATTGTATTCTGTATGCCACACGATAGGTAAATTATACAAAACGCGCGCGTTACACGTCCTCATATGCCACGATATTTTGACAGCTCAAAACGCGCTCATAACCTTATCCTACCGCGTTTTAATTGGCATACCATAACGCGGAGAAAACGTAACACGGCACGGTAAGACTTTAAAATGGTCATACTGAATAAGGCCCCAGTTTTAAATACAGTCCACTATTTCATTTAATCGAAGCCTACACACCAACAGTACCAATAATGACATACAAGCTTATCCAAATTCCACTGTCCTGCTATTTGTCATAATGGAGTTGTAGTCCCTACAACCCGGCTTCATCATCATGTCAGCTGAATGGTACCATGTTATTGCTTGTCAGCAAACATATGCAAGTATACTAAATTTGAGTCCAATCGATCGTCAGGAAGTGGTTCTAATTTAGCTTCAAAGATTCGACTTATACAAACATACTAACACGGCAAGAAGTTAAATAAAAGCATATATGTTAACTAGCAGCGCCTCGCGGTTTAACCCGCGTAGTTCCCGTACCCGTGAGAATACGAGGATAAAATATAGCCTATGTTACTCGTAGATAATGTAAGTAATAAAAATAGTGAAAGAATTTTCGAAATCGGTCCTGTAGTTTTTGAGTTAAATCGTAAAAAATAAACACACAAACAAACAAAAAATAAAATCTTTCCTCTTCAACCGACTTCCAAAAAGGTGGAGGTTCTCAATTCGTCTGTATGTTGTTTTTAGGGTTACGTTCCCAAAGGGTAAAACGGGACCCTATTACTAAGACTCCGCTATCCGTCTGTCTGTCTGTCTGTCTGTCTGTCTGTCTGTCTGTCCGTCTGTCACCAGGCTGTATCTCATGAACCGTGATAGTTACACAGTTGAAATTTTCGCAGATGATGTATTTCTGTTGTCGCTATAACAACAAATACTAAAAACAGAATAAAGTTAAAAATAAAAGAGGGTCCCCATACAAGAAACGTGTTTTTTTCGGCATTTCACGCCATCTATGAACGCTTAGTTAGGTAGACGTCCCATAGGTGGCGTTATATTGAAATGTCGTTCCCTAACTCCTTTGTTAGAAGTTAGATGGCGTTATAAGAAATAAAATGTTTATTAATTATTTATTTTTTGCTGGCGAAAAATGATAGTGGTATTTTTTGCTCGATCTTATAAAATACTTTAGTGTGGTACGGAACCCTACTAGTGCGAGTCCGACTTGCACTTGGCCAGTTTATTTTTGTATGTACGAGTATGTTACAATTATTACGTCAATTGTGAACCGATTCGTATGATTCTTTTTTTAACCGACATCACAAAAAGGAGGAGGTTCTCAACTCGACTGTATTTATAATTGGTTAGATACATTTTCATGGCGGTCCCATTGTAATTTCATCGAGATCTGATAAGTATCTCCAGAGATATGATGATAAACGTCCCAAACCTGCTACTAAAACTAACTCTCGCGGCATGGAAGTCGGTTGTTTCAGTTTTTAAACTATCTTCATTATTATAATAATAGTTTAGATAAGTACATTGAAACCCAAGCCACGTAATCAGCAGTCACCTCGCATGTCCGGCCAGCCCGACCTATTCCAGTCCAGTTCTGGACCAGTTGTCGACAGTTACATAACCACCATGCCTTATGTGGACCACTTTCTATAGGAAGCAGGACGTGTGGGGAATTCTTTATGGTTATCTATGATTAACGGTGGTAAGATTAGCTAATCTATTGCGTGGATAGTTTGGTAGGTCAGGCGATGATGTAATAACTGTCATGTAGTAGTACCATGAGGTTCACCTGTGACCTTGTTCAGTTCCACCTGGTGTTCACGAGAAGAAGAATAAGAAACATGCGGGGCAGTCTTTGGGGACTGCCGATAGAAGGGAAAACTAAGTAACTTGTGGATTGTATCGTCGAGATACACAGTATACATGTAGCTCATGGGAAGTGTGCGGTGACGATGACGCGAGTTCCCAATAATATCGTTTAAAAACAAAAAACAACCGACTTCAATGCCGCGCTATTCATTTTCAGTACCAATTTTGAGATGTTTATCTCAATATCTCTGGAGATACTTATCATACCTCGATAAAATTACCATGGTACTACACTTGGGATATCTCCTTTCGAACAAAAAAAGAATAATCGAAATCGGTTCATAAACGACGAAGTTATCCGCGAACAAACATTAAAAAAAAAAAAAAAAAAAAAAAAAAAAAAAAATTCGGTCGAATTGAGAAACCTCCTCCTTTTTTTGAAGTCGGTTAAAAAGTGCTCAACGCGCCTTAAGAAGTTTTCACTACAAAAATAATTTATTGTCATTTCCAATCCATACTAAATCCATACTCCAGACTAATATAATATTATAAAAACGTTTGTAACTCTTTCCCTCTGTCTGTTTGTAACCTAATCACGCCTAAACGGACGATCCGATCTTACTGAAGTTTAACAAGGAGATACTTTATTTATAGCATGAGGATGAACATAGACTACTAAATTCTTGGTGTACGTGAACTAAGTCACGGGTATCAACTAGTATTTTACATTTATTTTTTATTATAAAACCTAACCAGCAAATAGGCTGCACTTTGCTAGTAGTTGTACTAATCATTATTCTGTGCTAGTAGTCTTGTTATTACATTAATTTATTAATTATAAAAGAACTAGCTGTGCTAGGATAGCATTAACTAATAAGACAGATACGTATCCCAGCTACACCGCGCCGTACCACGCCACGCTAATCCCCCCTTCCCTCGGCCCCTCGAATACCCTACCCTCCCCCTTTCCCTCACTTCCACCTCACCTCCCCTTACAACCCTCTTTTCGCATTAAAAAGTAGCCCATGACCTTTCTCAGGCTCTAGACTATCTGTGTACCAAATTTCATTTAAATCGGTTCAGTAGTTTTGGCGTGAAAGCGAGACAAACAGACAGATAGAGTTACTTTCGCATTTATAATATTAGTAAGTATAAACAAAACCCAGAGATGGCGCTAGCGTATATTTTTATAGCTCTCCTTTAAATATTGACTAAATGTATGACATCCTGCATCGCGCAAACGATATTTTCCGCGATATTGAAGCTGATGTACTTGCTTTGCAATTAATCATCTCAAAAGTTGAACTAGTTTAAAAACGTTTCCTCTTTATATTATTGGTGTGGATAGCAAGAATTGTGACAACAGGATGCTACAGGCGCAATTAATTACACACGCAGCGCTGATGATTTTTAAATGCACGTGCTAACATTTTTGGCGATATATAAATTAAAGGTACGGCCACACCGCGGTGTCCTGCGTCCACGTGCGCGTTCACGACCTGATTTTTAATCGTTTTCTGATCGCCGTAAATCGCGTTTATGTGCGAACCAGTCGGTACAAATACTACTGCGCTATCTGATCGCCGCCAAGATCGCGCACGCAGGACGCTGCGGTGTGGTCATACCTCTACAGTACGAGCGGGCTACAAAAAAAGCTGATGTAACATTTAAAAGTAAAATTATAATGACTTATTGATTACATTTAGACTACTAGTATAAATTGCGAAGATTTCGGGATACATATGTAATAGTGTTTGTCTTCTCGTGGGTGTGCTTCTAAAAATCTGATGTTTACCTAAGAGTACCTATGTTTAAGTTAACCTAGAATTGCGAATATACAGTGTGGAAATTAAACTCAGGCCTTGGAGGGAAACTACTTTAAATCCTTAAGCTAGCTCATTTTACTTAAAGGAGACATTCCTTTATTTTTGAAAAGAAACAAATCTGCATTAAAAGATTTTTTAAAACTCGCTTGCTTCGCCCGGGACTCGAACCAACTAAAATTAAAAAAATAAACACTCTTTATTTTATTATACTAATCGGTAGTATTCATATTCAGGATAAAGTTTCTCTAAAAAATGTTTGGTTACTGTTCACTTTTAACAAGTAAAAGACACGTAACAGTTCTGTTATCTCTCCAACACTCAAAGACTTCGTATGAAGTACACGCTTGCTAATTTATCGTTAAGTACCTTGTTGAAATCTTTGATAAGAAAATTGTTCAATGGTGGTAATACCTCTATGCACATTTCCTTCTTACATGATCCGAGGCGTTCAGTGGAGAAGTTACAAGGCTACAAGAAATTAATTTCAACGGCGACTAATGTTGTGTAGCCGGAACGACGGGGCTCATTTCGAACAATTTATCAGTTAAATAATTTAAGTGTTACAAAATTGATAGTAAAATAAAGTTGATGTTAGATTTAACGATTATTTTTATTTTTAAGACCTAATGTTTGTTAGAGAAACTTTATCCTGAATATTAATACTACCGATTAGTATATTAAAATAAAGATTGTTTATTTTTTTTAATTTTAGATGGTTCGAGTCCCGGGCGAAGCAAGCGAGTTTAAAAAAATCTTTTAATGCAGATTTGTTTCTTTTCAAAAATAAAGGAACGTCTCCTTTAAGTAAAATGAGCTAGCTTAAGGATTTAAAGTAGTTTCCCTCCAGGGCCTGAGTTTAATTTCCACACTGTATAATAAGTAATATGCATGATTTTTTTTAAATATTTTTAATTCACCGATCGCATCAATTTAACACAGTAAAAATATGAAATAACACTGAAAGTGTTCAAATGAAGCTAAAAAAAATAGTTTTAGTATTGAACAAATATGAGGTATCTAAAACGCTGCCAAATTTTCGCGCGCCTTTGTTACGTCACAGTGCACCGCACGGTGTCCATAGATTAAATCTTTTTATTAGAAATAGTACGTATCCGTACAACAGTGCATAGTATTTCTATGAAAAAGATTTAATCTGTTGAGACCGTGTGGTGCCCTGTGACGTCACTTTCTAATTGACAAGTGGTGGTGTTTCGCAAATTAAAATTTCCCACGCTTTTTTTGCATTTTTCTTATAATATTTTAACACATTTAAGAGTATTTTATATATAAAAAAAACTTTTTAACAAATTACACCAGAACAAGAATGATTCGAAAATAAATGATTTCAAGTAAATGTATACTACATGCATATTCCCTATTATTAAGATAGTTTAAAAACTAAAACAACCGACTTCCACGCCCCGCGAGTCAATTTTAGTAGCAAGTTGGAGACGTTCATCGTCATATCTCTGGAGATACTTATTAGATCTCGATGAAATTACAATGAGACTACCTCAGAAATGTACTCTTCCGATTACAAAAAGAATCATTCGAATCGGTTCACAATTGCCGGAGTAATCGCGTAACATACACACACAAAAAAAAACATACAGACGAATTTGAGAACCTCTTTCTTTTTGGGAAGTCGGTTGATTAGTATAATCGATAGCAGATAAGTCTTGGGATCTTTTCACAATGAAGAGGCGAACAGCCAATTGCTATTTTTCAAAACCATTAACGACCACGACCTTTGCAATAGATATATGTGTCGCAGGCAGATAGCTTAATAAGCTGTTCAATCAACAGCCTAGCCTCTTTACTAAACAGCGCCGTTAAACTAGATTCCTGAATGATATCCAGCCATTTGATCAAATAGCTAGGCAAATGACTTCAATCGATGACGTTTCATTACTTGCCTAGCCATTTGATCAAACGTCTAGGCAAATTACTTAGATCGATGAAGTTTCATTACTTGCCTAGCCTGTTCATTAGTCTGACACCAATGCAACACACTAGAGAAAATTGACCACCGCGTGACGTGCGCCGACCAGCGTAACGAGGAGGGGAGCATCGGCAGCGGCCGCGTGTCACCAGAAATATGTATATTATGCATATATGTGTAGAATTAATAGAATAATAGATAGAATAATTAATAAGATATTAATAGAATAATTAATAGAATAATAGAATGTGATTGGTGTAGAAATTGAAAGCGTTCTTATAGGTAAGGCGGAGTAGAATGAATGAAAAGAACCGTATATTCAGCTTTTTAAGAAACTCAGATATATGATCGAATTTACGCAGACCATAATAAACCATAATAAAGCGGATACAAAAATTTTACAAGTGTTCTATTATAGCTTATATTTAGCTGTTCTTGGGTTAAGTCTGGATATGACACATCAGCATAATCGAGCGAAAATAATGTGTATTACAATTATAATTGGTTACGATAAAGCCGTAGGGGCGGCTTTGTGTCGAGCCGACGGTGATTGGCGACACCACGTGCCCCTATAAATACTATTACTATATTTGAGGGCTAAATGAGACATTCTGAACCCTGTCTAATTTTTTTAGTTCTAACTTTTTTAGAATAGATAAATAATATAATAATAATAATAAGTTTAAATAAGAGCATCAGGTACTAACCCTTAAACACGTTTACATATAGGACCTATTAAAGCTGACATCGTAATAATCTTTACTAAACCAAAGCTTCACAAAGCTGACCTAAATACAAACAATGCAAACTCCAGTACAGCTAACAATTACCCAACTGATCACGACGTGGCGTCCGCACACGGAACCTATAGTGTACCCATAGCCTTATGCTTACGAAATACTGGACTACTGAGAAAATGTAACATGGAATGAGTAAATTGAACTTTAAAGGCTAGACCGTACTAAGCGACACTTCACGGCAGCGGCGCGACGCGACCCGTAGCGACAAAATATTCTTGGTAAGAAATTGCATGAGGTAGGTATAACGCACTAGGCAGAAGCGTAACTACGCGTCGCGTCACTGCGTGTCAAAGTTGACCAACTCATCAAATCTGACGCGCCCTGTAGTTCAGCTGCCGTAAGGCTAGACCGCACTAAGCGACACTTCCATCTTCCTCAGAAATTGCCGAACGACTGACAGACAAAATTTGCTGCAAACTGTCGTGGCACTGCAGTTCAAGTGGGGTATACCTAATAGTGTCTAGCCCTCTTCCCCTTTACAATTTCTGCAAAACATATATTATGGTTTGTGGATGGAGTGAGGTAAAACTATAAAAAGATAGTACATTAATTTATCATGGCTATTAATTTGTGCTGCTTGATGTCTGATGCCTGGTCTATGGGATGAGGTACGGCACCCGCCAATTATGCCTCATTACAAAATATTTAGGCGGGTGATGACTTGCTATACACTGAATGGGCCCCCCATATTACCGGACCGTTATATTGGCGCCGAGTGGCAACATTGGCGTGGATAGCTAAGGGTGTTGAGAGGTGTGCTGCACTTTCACTAAACGCTAGTAGCGGCTTTATGCCTTTAACACTTCCATCCTGGAGCTTAGGTCTTAGCTCTTGCGATTCCCACCACCGGCCGGCCGGTCAAGGCAAGCCGGAGGGTCAGAGGGTCTCATTTAGCCCTCACGGGATAGGGGTACACGGTGTCGCGACTCACCGTTGGCTCGCCACAAAGCCGCCCTTGCGGGATTATTAAAATAATATATTATTATTTATTCATTATTATAATAATTAAATAATTGTTAAATACTGATAGCGTGAATATAGTTACAAAAAGACCTCAGATATCTAACTGACTGATAAAAGCACATTGAAAAATCGAAACATTTATACGGCTGATATAACGGACAAATAAATATATTGCTTGGATAACTATCTGGCCGTTTTTCTGACGATCACACGAAAGGCGCACTAGCCACGGCCTGATATAATAAACTATAATAATATATGTACAGTACAATAACCGAGATCAAACTGCCGGCCGCTAGCATAGCTCTCGTTATGCACGTTCTAGTCCACCTTCTTTAGATATGAAATATATTTTAAGATCGTTTAAAAAACTAAAAGAACCGACTTCAAACATCGCGCTGGTCAATTTCAGTATAGTCATTTTCCAAGTTTGAGGAGTTTATCTCCATATTTCTAGATATACTGAACATATCTCGATGAAATTTAAATGGAACCACCTGAAAAGTAAACCCTTTAAAACAATAAAAGAATTTTCCAAATCGGTTCAGGCGTCTTCGAGTAATCGGTGAACAATATGAACATACATCAAAAAAATCCGACGAATTGAGAACCTCCTACTTTTGTGAAGTTGGAACAAAATATATGTATAACAGAAGTTCTTGAATATTGCCGGTAGTATCAAACTGCCAGCAGCTAACATGGTTCTCATTACGTACATTCCAGTATAATTGAATAATCTATACGAGTACTTTTAACCGATATCTACTTGATATCGTAAGAAAAGTATTATTATACCTAGTTTTGAGTATTCAGCCAAAGAATACTCAAAGATACCTAGGAAGTTTAATAGCAAAATTCGCCTGGTGTGAACCTCTTATAAGAAAGAGAGTGTTGCATGTTATATGTAAATTAACCATTAGATGGCGTTGATGTCGTTTGTACAATGCATTGGCCACTGGAGGCTCTACTCTACTACTAAGGTAAGCATTATTGAACTTGCGGCATATAAAAGTTACTGAAAAACACGATAGATGTCGTTTAACTAAACATAATTCTACGACTAGTGTACTCCCAACATCGACTTCACCATCATTTCAACAGGTGAGATAGTGGTAAAAAGCCAGACAGCATGCTAAAAAAATTAAGATAGGTTATTTTTTATTTATGAGAGATATTTGTAATAAGGGTAATCATAATCATTTATTCATATAACAAAATACACGTCAGTTGCATAAATAATTTAAAAATCAGAAATAAAATTATAATATTAATAAATTGAATAAAAATTCATAAAAAATAAAAAAAATACTAAATATAATTTAATTCTTATTAGAATTTATAAAATCGTTGTACGAATAAAAGGCCTGGTCGATAATCCAGTTCTTCAACCTGACTTTAAATAAAGAAAGGCTCGGTGCTTCCGTCACATTGTCAGGTAGTCGGTTGTACACTGACGGTCCCATGACATGAGTCAGCTTCCCACTTTTGGCTAGTTTGTGCGGCATACATGCCAGCTTCCCCGCCCGGCGCGTGTTGTACGGGTGATGGTCACTGTTCTTGGGGAACGAGTCGACGTTGAGTCTTACAAACACTGCCACCTGATATATCACCATGGATGGCAGTGTCAGTACGCGCAACTTTTTAAAATGGGGTCTGGCAGAATCGAAGCGTGTGATCCCAGCAATAGCTCGTATGGCACGCTTCTGCATTCAAAAGGCAAGTAGCGATTCCGCGGCCTGACCCCACAGCTCTGTGCCGTACTGGAGCACCGAGTGTACTGTCGCGAAGTAGCACGACCGCACCACACTCTCGGGGAGGAAGCGCGAAAGCCTGTAGAGAGCGAAACATGCGCTGCCTAGCTTTCCACAGACCTTATCAATATGAGACTCGCAGGTGAGAGCTCTTAAGAGGTACTTTGAATTGTACCTACAGCAGGGTTTTGCTGGAATCCATGGTAAGTATCGAAATAGAAAATGCATACATATTGGATGAGTAGTCTTGTTGATATTATTTTTTTCGTAAGAAAGTTAATCTTTTTCATTATTATTAAAGTCCAATTTACTTGGTACAAAAATCTCAACCCGTCATCCGTATTCTTTGCCATCTAACTTCATGCCGAAACATATGTGGATGGAGGATGGATATCAGGTCACTCAGGGACAAGCCTTATCTTTGACGTCAACAATCAACCATCGTATAATGTAGCGACAACATTTTGTCGTCAAGCATCATAGAGTTCTACTCATTTTCATAGTATCGACACATAACAGATACAACTACGTAGTATCGATTGAAAATGGAACAAAAGACAAAAGAAGAAAAGTTAGTACTTATAGAAAAATCTAGACCTTCACCCCAGCTCTAAATTCACACCTATGTACCTAATCTAAAGTTCGTTAATCAAAGTCGTTATTAAGTATTACAAAAGTAGCCTTCAGTGTGACCTCTCAACACCCTTAGCTGTCCACGCCAATGTTGCCCCTCGGCGCCGACATAACGGTCCGCCTTTATGGGGGGCCCATTCAGTGTATAGCTAGTCACTACCCGCCTTAATATTTTGAAATGAGGCATAATTGGCGGGTGCCGTACCTCATCCCATAGACCAGAAAACAGACATCAAGCAGCACACATTCATAGCCATAATAAATTAATGTACCATCTTTTTATAGTTTTTCATCTCTCCAAATCATATTTAATTTAATTTAATAATGTAAAGGGCCTCTTGACGTTGGCTTCGGCTCCGTCAATGCTTTCCAAAGGACCTAAAATCTATAATTTAGATTAAAATACTATCTACTAGGTACGTACATTTGGGTTAACTAACATAATTATACCAATTTTCAACTTATCTTACTTTACTTAGGTGGACCATAAACTGAATAGAGGTGGTACATTCCTACTTATAATTATCTATAGAGGTGTCGATATCTTACAAGTTCATTAATTTATCATCATATGGTCTTTTATAGAACATTTTAAGGCCTTACCACAGAAAAGGAGAGTAGTAAATCTGTATTAAAACTGAATGATTGACTTTGTTTTCCTGCTTAGATTCTTGTATTTTGGGGTGTAACTTGATTTTACTGATAAATTAATGAACTTGTAAGATATCGACCTCTATAGATAATTATAAGTAGGAATGTACCACCTCTTTACAGTTTTATGGTCCAACTAAGTAGTCTTGGTGAGATAAGTTGAAAATAGGTATCTAACGAATATTTAAAAACCTATACGTGTGGGGTGTCTATGGATAGGTCTTTCATAATAAACTGGCCAAGTGCAAGTCGGACTCGCACTCGTAGGTTTCCGTACCACACTACAGTATTTTATAGGATCGAGCAAAAAAACAACTATAATTTATCGCCAGCAAAAAATTATAATAATAAATATTTTATTTCTTATAACGCCATCTAACGTCTAACAAAGGTGTTAGGGATCGGCATTTCAATATAACGCCATCTATGGACGTTTACCTAATCTTTCATAGATGGCGTTTTATTGAAATGCCGTAAAAAACACGTTTCTTGTGTAAAAGATAGGCGCGTCTAAATTGTTAAAAGCCCCCCCCCCCCCACCCCCCCCCCCCTAACTTTTAAAGTAACGGAGTAAAAAATCTGAAAAAATTATATTCTGCAGATCTCAATAAAAACTTTCAACGAAAATTGGTTTGAACGAAATACAGTCAGCGGTTTTTGAGATTTAGCGACTGCAAAATACTAATACTCTACTGTGTTACGGAACCCCTACGAGTGCGAGTCCGAATTGCACTTGGCCAGTTTATTTTTTTATATATATTTATGGGCTAGTTGTTAAACCACTATTATGTCGTATAATTATCTTTTCTATGCCACTGTTTTGCCGTTGGTTGTTGGTAAGCGATTATGTAGTCAAAGACTTGCTGACTCTGCCTGACTTGCTGTCAAAAAGTAGCTCATCACCAGAGCTACTTTTTGACAGCAAGTCAGGCAGAACATCGATATAATATACTCCCTTTTGCAATTTGTCTCATTTAACTCTTTAAAACTAATCTTCTAATCCCTTAATGATTTCGCTAACTACCCACAAATTACCTAGGTAATATTTACATAGACTAGACTGGACGGCGACAAAAGCTTGCGTGTTTCAACAATCCACTTCTAATGGTATCATGACTATACAAAGCACCTACAACTGTTTACTCTGTCGTTCTTCAATCGATAGTGCATACATTTTTAATATTCTATCGGACACATGACCCATCGACATGATGCTAATGGTCTGTGATGTCCGTTATATGGACCGTGTTATTGGTCCACTTTTATAATTTGTTGGTATATGGTTATTAGAAGGAAAGCTATTGACAGGCTTTTGTATTGTTGACAAAAGCAAATATAACTATTGAAATAGACTGGCGATGTTCTATTACTAATACCGTGTCACCGTATCCAATAGACCATTAGGTACGGTGACACGGACAAGTATGACGTTTGCTTGACGGTAAGCGATAAGATAGCATCTACCCTGCTCCACGCGAAACTCTAATGGCACAAAATTAAACCATTCATAATAGTTACGGGGCTCAGTATATAGGGTGGATTTATGAGATAGGTACGGACACATCGCAGCTTCCTGTGTGCGCGATCGAGTGGGCGGCGATCACAAACAAAATACCAAACGCGATCAGACAAGATTGAAAAATACTGAGATCGCACCCGTAGAGCGCAGGACGCCGCGGTGTGGCCGTACCATAAGTAAACAAACGTACTAAACATACCAAAATCTGACTTTTTGAATTCGATCATTCGCTATTCAGGATTTGAGCAATCTTGAGCTAGCTATTTAATAAATCAAAAATCTGGCAGCTTTTTTATTAAATTTTAATTTCTAATGCTTGTGACTCCACAAGACATAACACTGGTGGCGATTAAAGGTACGGCCACACCGCTGTGATCTGCAGGCGTGGGTGAAGGCGCAGGCAGGCTACATTTTAATCGCTGTGCAGATCGCAGCGGTGTGGCCGTACCTTAAGTTTATTAAGCTAAAAATCCATCATCATCATTATCATCATCAGCCTATATAGTCCACTGCTGGACATAGGAATCTCCAACTGCTCGCCACTGAGCACTATCTTCAGCAACTCTCATCCAGCTCTTGCCAGCCACCTTGTACGTAGTACTATTTTGATTGACTGATTGATTTAAAGTTTATTCCAACGACCAAATTTACAATTAAAATTAACAATTTTGCTAAAACTAGCGAATCAAAAATAAAATACATTTTTTTTAATTTAGACATGATGTTGAGATTCGCTGACGTGAAACTAGCCGTTGGAAAAGGGTTGGGCTCAGCATATTGCTGTGACTCTGAAGAACCGCAGCACTGATTTTCAGCCCAGCCCTAAGAAGACGTACGGATTTCTATCTAGTAGTTAATGTTTATACATATTTTAATATTAATATAAAAAAAACGCAATAAAAAAGAAAATAAATAAATAGTGCTTTGAGTAGACAGACATTAATATAATAAAGTAGCTAACATTTAAAAATAAAGTGAACTTATAGGTATTATAAATCAGTGACCGTACAAGTACAAGAAGGCAAAATACATATATTTATCTATTTATTATTATTCATGTATATATTTATTTTTCTTAAATTTAGGTTTTTTATAATACTTTATATAAAAATAATAAAGAAAACAACTATAAAAACATAAAATAATATAAAAAACCTAAATCTAGGATGCCGCCGGCAGCGGGGCAGGGCCCAAGCTACCGGTGGTTAGGGCTGCAGAGAGAGGAACCTCCTGACGATGCGTGCCGTGTCAAGAAGTACCGCCTTCTGTATCTGGCCCTTGATCCAGCCGTCTATCGAGAGTCTCTTGAGATGTTGGTCGAGACTCTTCGCTATTAGGCCGTTTGCTGACACGACTATCGGGACAATGCTAGTCGAGTCAACATCCCACATGGCGGTAACCTCGTAAGACAAGTCAAGGTACTTGCTAAGCTTGTCCTTTTCAGCCTTCACGAGGTTCTCGTCATGCGGGATGGTGATGTCGACTAACACTGCCCGCCGCTGGGAACGGTCGACTATCACGATATCAGGTTTATTGGCGACAATAGTCCTGTCCGTGATAACCGATCGGTCCCAATAGAGCAAAGCACGACCATTTTCGAGAACTGGCGCAGGTGCGTACTTATAGTACGGCACCTCAGACTCGACAAGGCCGTATTGAAGAGCAAGTCGCTGGTGGATGATCCTGGCTACGAGATTGTGTCTGTGCAAGTACTCGGAGTTAGCAAGATGAGAACAACCGGAAATGATATGTCTGAGTGACTCTCCGGGACGGCGGCATGCCCAACATGTCGACCGTACCGTCCTTCATAATATATTTCCGGTAGTTATTCGTCTTGATGACCTCGTCAGCAATTGCACAAACAAAACCTTCGGTTTCACCAAAGAGGTCCCCGAATCGTAGCCAGTTCACCGACGCGAGCAGGTCCACATCGGGTCCCGTTAAGACTCGATAGAACCGGCCATGCAGCTCCTTGCTCTTCCATACGTACTTGCGTTCCTCGGTGCTCAGCACCTGAGGCTTTCGCCAGTTTTCTTTGCCTAAGGATAGAGGGGTGAAAGTCTTGTCAACTGACACCACATCGCAATGCATCCCACACTCGTTGCTTAGGAAATATTCCCGGAGACTGCACACCTCACGGTTGTGGAGTGTCTTGGCATTTAAAAAGCCTCGACCACCCCATTTCCGTGGGATATACAGTCTCATAACAGACGAGCGTGGGTGAAGCATGCGATGTGATGTCAATTGCTTTCGAACTTTTCTGTCCAGGGCGTCTAGTTCAGTCTGAGTCCACCTTAGTATGCCAAAGGTGTATATAAGTAGGGGCATAACCCAGCCGTTGAAGGCGCGCACCTTGTTGCCTCCTGACAAAAGACTGTTAAGTACCTTCGTCAGGCGACCGAAGAAACGCTCCTTCACCGACTGTTTTATCCCTCCACTCTCGATACCTAATGACTCTGACATACCAAGGTATTTATAGGTGTCGGCTTCGGAGAGAGATCTGAAAGTCATTGTATCAGAAAGTTGTAAATTCATTGAATTGACAACTTTCCCCCGCTGCACGTGCATGACCGCGCACTTATCTACACCGAACTCCATGTTGATGGCGTTGCTGAAAGTCTCAGTGACTTTCAGTAACTCCATCAAATCATGGCGCTTCGGTGCAAAAAGTTTGAGGTCATCCATGTACAGCAAGTGTGAAATGACTTCACCCTCTCTCCTAAGTCGATAGCCCAGCCCTGAATCTTCTAATTTAAATTAATTTAATTTCTAATTATTATTATTATTATTATATCTATTAAGTATTCTGTGACCTTGCGAAGATCATCGCTCCACCTAGTCTAAGGACGTCCTACACTACGCTTGCCGATACGCGGTCTCCACTCAAGAACCCGTTTACTAAACCCCAACGGTTGTCAGTTCTTCGGCTGATATGTCCGGCCCACTGCCACTTCAGTTTGCTAATCCGATGAGCTATGTCGATGACTTTGGTTCTCTGTCGGATTACCTCGTTTTGGATTCGATTTTTCAGAGAAACTCCGAGCATAGTCCTTTCCATAGCTCGCTGAGTGACTTAGAATTTGTGGAGCAGCCCCATCGTAAGAGTCCACGTCTCGGCACCGTATGTCTTAACGGGTAGGACGCACTGATTGAAGTCTTTCGTCTTTAGACTTTGTGGAATTGGCGATGTGAAGACCTGACGTAGTTTTCCATATGCTGCCCAACCCTGTATTCTTCTGTTGGCCTCTTTCTCGAAGTTGTTTTTACCCAACTGCAGAGTTTTCCCGGGGTAAACATACTCTTTAACAACTTCGAGAGTACTGCTCTGTATGTAGTATTATTATCTTTTCTATGGCTCTGTACTACAATTGGTTCCGGATTTAAATGCTCGTTGAACATTATCTTGGTCTTATCCAAGTTCATCTGGAGACCAATGCATTGAGAAGAAGAAAATCCATCATATAACTAGAAATTTACTCCCATTTGGTTAGATCCTTTTTGAGCGATTACGTAACTAACGTAGCAATTTATGCCAGATTCTAAATTCAGATGGGTGGAGTAGGTATGCAAAAAAATGTCTAAATACAGTATCCAACTATTGCATCGGCTCATTATAAAGTTAAATTCTACCACGGGTGGCTAATTAAAACATGTACACATATTCGTGGCATGGACATATAGTCAGGAAAAATATGGACCAACTTAGGTTTTAGCCCTTATGAAAGATGCTTGGTGCTTAGACTGTAGTTACTAGCAGTGTTTGCAAAATGTTTTCTAAAGTTATTAAAATGACTACAAATCCTTTCTTTTATCGCAATCTATATATAAAATTATGGTAACTTGTTTTAATCAATCGGATACATTTTCTGTTGAAAATATAAGAAAAAATGTACCTACTCGAAAACTAATCTATATTGGATAATATCGGGATACCTATTTCTTTTTTGCGTGGTTCAAACATTTACAACTACTATACTGACTGACTGTAAATAAGCAATTATATGATAACGGTAAGTAGGTAGCAATAAAATAAATAGTTATAAAATGATTTCTTACATATATTTGGTAGCATATCTGAATTATTTAAAGATAATTGTAGTTTATCTATTTTCCTGTCACGTACCGACGTAAAATATGAAATAATCCTAACTTCCTAACTAATATTATAAATGCGAAAGTAACTCTGTCTGTCTGTCTCACTTTCACGCCAAAACCAATGAACCGTCTTAAATGAAACACAGATAGTCTAGAACCTGAGAAAGGACATAGGCTACTTTTTATTGCAAAAAAAGGGTTGTAAGGGGTTGAAAGGGGGGATGAAAAGTTGTATGGAAGTATCGTCATTTTAGGAGCTAGAAGCTTGAAACTTATTTTATAGGCTGTTGATTCGATTTAAATAATTATGGCATTCAAAGTTTGTAAAAGTTTTACCCTCAAGGGTGTAAAATAACAATAGGGAGTGAAAGTTTGTATGCAAATATGTAAGGTTTATGTTAATGTTCCACTAAACCGATTTAAATGGAATTTGGTACACAGATAGTCTAGAGCCTGAGAAAGGACATAGGCTATTTAATGCGAAAAAAGGGCTGTAAGGGGTTGAAAGAGGGGATGAAAAGTTGTATGGAAGTATTGTCATTTTTAAAGCTAGAAGCTCGAAATTTATTGCTTAGGCTGTTGATTCGATATACATAAATATTTACATTCAAAGTTTGTGAGGGGGAAGGGGGAGGGAGGGGAGGGAAGGGGAGGTGGAATGAGGGGAAGGGGAGGGGAGTGAGGATGTGGGGGGAAGAGAGAGGTAGACGGGAGGGGAGGAGGAGGGAGAGGGGAGGGGAGGAGGAGGGAGAGGGGGAGGGGGAAGTGAGGGGAAAGGGGGTGGGGGAAGAGAGAGGGAGAGGGGAGGGGAGGAGGAGGGAGAGGGGGAGGGTACTTGCGCAGATGGCATGGTACGATGCGGTGTAGGTGGGATACGCATGTGTCTTATTTGTAAAATAATTAGCGTAAATCATTAAAAATGCTACCCAAAGACACTTTTCCACGCGGACGAAGTCGCGGGCACAACTAGTAACTGATATCTAAGAAAAATAAATATTATCGAATGCCATTTTTTTTAACTGATACAAGAATAGGGTTGTCTAAAATGTCTTTTACAATTTTTATATACTCGACTTATATTTTATATTTAAGGCTTTTGAAAGAAATCGTTGACTTCTTCCATATCAAAAATGTCTAGAAGTTACCTCTATTACAAATTAATATGTGTTTAGCGACAAGCTTTTTTGTACATTAAGGAATTGTTTGAAATCTCGTCAATGACTTAAAATTAAATCAATTTGGATTATGTATTTCAGTTACCATCAAAGAAAAGGCCTTCTTAATGTACTACTTTTTGTATACATATGCCAAAAAAGGTTTTTATGAGATACCTAAGTATTTTATGTGATTGGCTTATGTCTGTAAAATATTTTATTAGTTAAATGAAAAAACCTGAATGAGATATAAACCTCCAGGTACTAGGTCACTGGTAATTTTTTTTTGTCTTCATAAAAGGAGCTCAGCCATTTTTTTTTTGTCTTCATAAAAGGAGTTAATAATTTTTTTTAGTTTTTACTCAATTCGTGTGATTATTTTAAGTTATAGGTAACTTCAAATATCATTATCTAGATTTCAATATTCTGATGTAGGCATCAGAATATTGAAATCTAGATAATGATATTTGAGATAGAAATAATATATTTTCAGAGTGACTCATATATATGTATTTTGTTGTCAAGATCCTCTAGAAGTCTTCGGAGAATAATTATAAGATTAACATCTCAAAAAGTTACGAAAAATAATTTAATTCGCTCGATGAGCTAAGTCCGTCCTTTCTACCATTCCAAAAAAAAAGTATACTACTTGATTTCTCCGTCGATTGTCAACCGATTTAGAGCATTTTAATTGAGGTCTTTTTACTGAATATCCGATGAGTATATCATCTGAGATATGGAGATTAACACCTCAAACGTGTCTCTGAATATGACTCGCGTGTAATGTAAGTTTGGTTCCTTGTGAAGGTTTTTAAACGATATATTAGAGCAGATAGTAAACTGTATTTATTATGAGAAGAAATCTGTGTCGAGTCCGCCATATAAATAATTCTCATATTTTCAACCGACTTCCAAAAAGAAGGATGTTTTCAATTCGTCTGTATATTTTTTTTGAAGTGAAACCTTTTTTAGCGCCGTTGTGCACTTTTCTTGGGACGAGTAAAAAATGTTAAACTCGCGAAAGGGTCACGGCCACAGAATAATATATATACGGGAGGCAGCCGGCACTCCCGGAGTGCAACCCGTTTTTAGGGTTCCGTAGCCGAATGGCAAAAAACGGAACCCTTATAGATTCGTCTTGTCTGTCTGTCTGTCTGTCTGTCTGTCTGTCTGTCTGTCTGTCTGTCTGTCTGTCTGTCTGTCTGTCTGTCTGTCTGTCTGTCTGTCTGTCCGTCCGTATGTCACAGCCATTTTATTCCAAAACTGTTAGGACTACAGAATTGAAACTTAGTAGGTAGATGTATTCTGTGAACCGCTTTCCGATTTTTATACAAAAATAAAAAATATAAAAGTTTAAGGGGGGGCCTCCCATACATAGAAATGAAACAAAAAAAAAAATTCTTCAAACCTATGCGTGTATGGATAGGTCTTCAAAAATGACATTGAGGTTTCTAAAATCATTTTTTCTCAAAGGCAATCATTTGAAAGATAGGCGCGTCTAAAGTGGTAAAATGTGTGTCCCCCCCTCTAACTTTTAAAGTATGGGAGTGAAAAATCTAAAAAAAATATATGCTGTACATCCCAATAAAAACTAACAACAAAAATTGGTTTGAACGAGATACAGTCAGCAGTTTTAGAGATATGGCGACCGCAAAGATAACTTTGTTTTTCATACAAACACTATGAAAAACAAAGTTAATTTTGTAGTTGCGAAAAATCATAGTTATGGAATACATAACTGTGTTACGGAACCCTACGAGTGCGAGTCCGACTTGCACTTGGCCAGTTTTTTTTGTATGTTTGTTACGCGATTTTTCCGTCAATTGTAAACCGATTTGAATAATTCTTTTTTTAATCAGTAGGGTACGTTTCCGAGGTAGTCCCATTGAAATTTTATTGAGAGTAAGTATCTCCAAAGATATGACGATAACTGTCTCAAACTTGCTACTGAAATTGACTCGCGGGGCATGGAAGTCGGTTGTTTTAGTTTTTAAACTATCTTAATGATCCTAAATCTGAATGCAGTAATGCAGTGAAATAAAGTACGCTGGCTGACACACGACTCGGATCTTGCGCAGAATCTCAATGCGCACCAATTACGTTTTAAACATAGCTGGTTGGCAGGTGATCGTATATCGACAGCGGAATATGTGGAGGCGTTTTTTATGACATTTTCTCGAATTTTTATGTATCCTACTTGATATTAAATTTATGTGAGCGTTTAATTTGGTACGATAGATTTATTAATTTATAATCCATTTTGAAGTGAAAACTTCTTGCGCTGCGTAGTGAACTTTTTGGGATAGGTAAAAAATGTTTAACTCGCGTCAGGACCTCGCGTCAGGACACGTGACCTGATCGAAAACTCGTAAGACGGAGGGAGAGTAGAACAATATGTACTATAACAACAAATACTAAAAACAGAATAAAATTTAAAATTATCGGGGGTCCCCATACAAGAAACGTGTTATTTTCGGCATTTCAATATAACCCCATCTATGACCGCTTAAAAAAAAACGTCCATAGATGGCGTTATATTAAAATGCCGATCCCTAACACATTTGTGTTAACTTAGATAGCTTTTAAAATTAGACGTTAGATGGCGTTATAACACACATGTTATAAGGCTCACAACTGTTGTGATAAAATGATTATTAATTATTATTTTTTGCTGGCGAAAAATTATAGTGGTATTTTTTGCTCGATGTTATAAAATACTAGTGTGGTACGGAGCCCTACGAGTGCGAGTCTGACTTGCACTTGGCCAGTTTTATTTTATAATATTTGATGTCTTTAACAACCTTTACACTTGTGGTTTACCTTATCCATTTATAATTGTGTCCTGTACACTACCTACTTACAGTCCAAAACTACTCTATCGCCCGCCGAGTCTGGCGTCTTTTTGCTTTGCGATGAATTTGGCACATCCGCGTAGGTATATCAGTATCTCAGGATTTCAAGATAGAACTAAATATCTAACAGATGTGATCCGTCCCTACGTACTCGTATAAGGGCTGGGTGCTAGGTGTGTCCTTAATTAGGGTGATGAACGCTAGTTATTTATTGCCCTTTGGCTGTCAGACAAGATTCTAGGAGGCCGATTTATTTTAATTTTGGTTTGAATTAACTTTTTGGTAGAATAATGAGTATTTTAAAGTCTATTAGAAATAGGTTCATAATATGGTGTAGAATAAATACATCATAATATTTGAATAATGCTAGGAGATTCCGTTTATGTATAAATGTTGCTATGAGAACGAAATTAAACATAACATAATTAAGTGGAACTGATTTGAAACGCTTTATATTCCGATGTATTAGATAATTAATTTCATGGAACAATGCAAAATAAAAATGTCATATATTAATTATCATTTTGAACTGCTTTTCACAGGGCTGTATCTGCTTAACCGTAATAGATAGATACTTGATATTTTCACAAAGTACTATTAGGTACTAATAAAAAATAATATAATATAATATATATATATATATATATATATATATATATATATATATATTATATATATATATATATATATATATATATATAATATATCTATATAATATAATATAATAAATTCCATTTATTAATTGTAGTTTTTATTTTATTTATTAGTCATAGTTAATATTTTTGTTTAATTAGTTTATTAAATTGTAACTTTGTAAATAAAAGGAATTCAATTTATATAATAAAATAATAATAAAGTATAAAAGTACTATTAAGTATTCTGTGGTAATACTATGTGCACTATAACAAAAAATAAAACAATTATAATTTAAGATCCTTTAAAAAACTAAAAGAACCGACTTCAAACATTGCGCTAGTCAAAGTAGACGTAGTAACTATTACATAATCTGTGCCAGTAAGTAAAGTGCCAGCCAAGAAGTAAGTCATCGAGATAAGTAAATGCGTCGTAATACAAATGTTGATAATATATTAAAAACGGCTCGGCTGATTTCGTTAAAATTTAAATGGGACCACCAAATCGGTTCAGGCATCTTCGAGTAATCGGTGAATATACATAAAAAAAAACCGACGAATTGAGAACCTTCTTCCTTTTTGTGAAGTCGGTTAAAAACAGAATAAAGTTAAAAATAAAAGGAGGTCCCAACACAACAACGTGCTCTTCAGGCGTTCTATGCTCGAAAGTTTCGATCTTACAAACCTTAATTATAGAAACTTAAAATTTAATTTAATTAAAAATTCCCGTCCCCAAACAAGTAACTTATTTTTCCAGAAAGTTCCCCATCGTGTGGGGTATCGTTGAATAGGTCTTTTAAAATGACTGGCTAAAAAGCTAAAAAGGCTGCTCATACTATTTTTCGATTTTTAAAGTCCAATTTTTGTTCCAGTAAGAGCGTCCAGTAGAGTATATTGTTATAACGGGCTACTAAGGAACCGTAGACTGCGCGTGGTCTGACACGCACTTGACCGCTTTTATTTCCTTCTTTCAATGAACCTTCGAAAAGTATAAGTAATAAAATTATACATTAAAATAAAATCAATCTTCAAATAGAATACCTAAATGAATATCAAACGAAGCTGTGGTAAACTTATCTATGATAAATAATTTTATTCCAAAATCAGCTGGATGCTAAATTTATTTGAAAGCAAACATGCGTTGGTTGATATAAAAGTGCGCGGGCGCAGATAATTGGCCACATTACGTACCTGTACCACTGACAGACCTAGACATGAGGGCCCTTGTAAGTATTGCAGATCTATTTACTTATTTACGGCAAGTTTCACTTCTTAATTCGACCATTTAACAGAAGGCCTATTTAATAATTTAAGATCGTTTAAAAACTAAAAGAACCGACTTTAAATGTCGCGCTAGTCAATTTCAGTAATCAATTTCAGGTTCTTATCTCCATATCTCTGGAGAAACTCATCAGATACTCATTAGTCGTATTCATCATCATAATCAGCCAGTTTCAGTCCACTGCTGGAAGTAGGCCTCTCCCACGATACGCCTCTGAGATCGATCTTCGGCTCATTGGGAGGGATATGCCCTAATCGCCACGCTGGACAGGCGGGTTGGCGATCGCAGGACGTAGCTCTTCGCACCGGTGACGCTGCTGGCCATCACCGGCCTGTAGTATTTGGCTACACCATAATTTTTAAATGTCGTTATATTGTGCTATCTGTCGGTCTAACCTCGTTCGTTGGTCAGCAGGATGCGCCACGGGCACGCAGTATGTTCGGTATTTTTGCTCCCTTACTACCCAATCGTATTACAGCGGCAAAATCTTTCTAAAGACTTTACATCTGGGCCTGTAAAACAATATTAAATTTGCCTTTTGTTTTCCCTTATCCTGTGCTACCGTTATTAAAATTGTATTTATTTATATCTATATTGCAGGTCCTTCTCTCTTTATGTTCGATAGCGGCTGCGAAGCCTGGAGGCCTCCTATCAGGCTGGGGAGACCCTCATGGCGTAAGCATCTTATAGTATATCTAATTTATATTATTCAGATCGATTTTATAGTACTTATAAGTATTTTAAAACTTTCATGGTTGTCCAACCTATGGTCCAACCATTTCGATTTTGTTACAAGCTTTTAACTTGTATATGCCGAGTCATATGATATGTACTTATATAATTATGTCACCAGTGTCCAGTGCAAAGTGTCCAGTGCAATTACAGGGCATGTGAGACTTAACATCTTTATGTCTCGAAATAAAGGTACGGCTACACCACGGTGTCCTGCGATCTGCGGGCGCGATCTCGGTACTTTTCATTTGTTTTCTGATCGCGTTTGGTGTCGACCCGTCGGTAAAAATACTACTGCGCTATCTGATCGCCGCCTAGATCGCGCACGCAGGACGCTTACATACAAGCGCAGTGCAATGACATCCAACGTTCTGACTGTCTAGAATTTTGCATGCCGCTGTATCTGTGATAGGTAGTCTTCATCGCTTACCATCAGGCGAGCGTCAAGCTTTTTCTGTTACCATATATCATAAAAACAAATCCGTTTGTGTGGGCAACATCTTGGAAGATAAATTAGAACTACTGAGTATCGTTTGATTGGACTCAAATTTGCTACACTTGGTTATCTTCGGTGACAATACAATAATATGGTACCATTGAGCTGGCCTGATGATGAAGGGACTGTAACTATGTAATGGTAAATGGTAGAACTGACGATTTTGGGCTAGTATGTATTGTTATCATTAGTACTTTTAATTACACTTTATAAAGTATTTACAAATAATTTAAAAGTCTTTACAAATTATTTCACAATTTCACTTTTTTTTTTTTAATATAAAAATTGTCTGCCGTACTGAAACACACAGTTACATGTATGGTTGGTTTTAACCTAAATTAATAGTTTTTTTTTTAATATTTGTCGTAAACGATTGGGTGACAGCTGAATGGTTCATTACTTTTGTTTTTATTCTAATTCAAAGCGTTAAAATTCTGCTTTTGCTATGTTTACTTGATAATTGGTTATGATTTTGACGTGTATATGTGCGTATATTAATACTGCCTACATACTGATTGATTCTTGATTCTTTGATTCTTGATATTAAATAGTCATTAATTTTTTTTACAATTCAACTAGTTGCGGCCGCGGCTGCGCTCGTGTTTAAAATTATCTTATGTTATAATTACCTATCTTTTAACATACTTGCTATGTGCAAAATTTTAAGCAAACTGGTCGATTTAACTGACAAAAACGAAAATTATAATATCATTGTTGTATTTACTAATAGATCTCCAGTTTTACAAAGGAGTCTTAATAAATTAAGGTCGTTTAAAAAACCAAAAAACAGACTTTAAATGCTGCGCTACTCATTTTCAGTAGCTAGTTTGAGATATTTATATCTATATCTCTGAAGGATCATGATTTCGATGAATTCACAATGGGTAAACCTCAAAAGTATACCTACTCATTGGAACTAAAAAAATAATTTTGAAAATCGGTCAACAATTTACAGAGAAATTGCAGAACATACATACAGAAAAAAAACATACATACAGATGAACTGAGAACCTCCTTCTTTTGAAGTCGGCAAATAGTGAGATTGTGGTAACGACGTTAGCCTATAAGCCTATAAGATATAAAAACTTATGAACTCTATGAACCTAAGAACCTAGTTATTGTTACACCCTATTAACTTTTCATGAAGTAATAATATGGGAATCTAATAGTGTCGTTGACTGACCTCATTATTACCCAGTATTGGACTAGATGTCATGGCGACGTGACCATACACACACCCACGTTAGATCACAGTGATTAGTCACTATAACACTTTTATGTTATTAAATGGCAATTAGGAATATCATACTTTAATGTAAAATTTAAATTTAATCGGTAGATATACCGAGTAACACACACAAATGGATTTTAATCCTCCTTTTTCGAAGTCTATTTAAACTGTAGTTTTTAATTGATATTATGTATTTCCAGTTGTCATCATTGAGCGTTGTCCAGCAACCAATAGTGCAGCAATATGTAGCGCAGCCAGTGGTGCATGCCGCTCCGGTGGTGCATGCACCGGTCGCCATCGCTAAACCTGCTGCTACCAGCTATTCTTCCTTCCAAAGGGTAACTATCATAGATCTGGTACATCTATAACTGTCATCATTCAGCAGTCAGTGGTACAGTAGTACGTAGCGTAGCCAGTGGTTCATGCCGCTCCGGTGGTGCATGCACCGGTCGCCATCGCTAAACCTGCTGCTACCAGCTATTCTTCCTTCCAAAGGGTAACTATCATAGATCTGGTACATCTATAACTGTCGTCATTCAGCAGTCAGTGGTACAGTAGTACGTAGCGTAGCCAGTGGTTCATGCCGCTCCGGTGGTGCATGCACCGGTCGCCATCGCTAAACCTGCTGCTACCAGCTATTCTTCCTTCCAAAGGGTAACTATCATAGATCTGGTACATCTATAACTGTCATCATTCAGCAGTCAGTGGTACAGTAGTACGTAGCGTAGCCAGTGGTGCATGCCGCTCCGGTGGTGCATGCACCTGTCGCCATCGCTAAACCTGCTGCTACCAGCTATTCTTCCTTCCAAAGAGTAATCATCACAGATCTAATACATCTCTATCATCTAACAGTCAGCAGGGCTATTCACAATCATTCGAGAGCAAATCGGATTCGTAAACTGTCTCTCCTTTGATATCTTTGCAATTCACTTTTCCACAATTTGATATGTCAACTCGAAAAAATCAGTGATTGTAATCGTAAAAATTTCCGCGACCAAATATCTCACGGAATAATAAATATTCGAAATTCAAAACTACTCTTCTGAATTCGAATGTATGCGATTGAAATAAGAATATCTATGATGTAGTGTAGCAGTATGTAGAGTAGCCAGTGATGCATGACGCCTCCGTGGTAGTATATGCACCAGTCGGTTGAAAATATCAACCACCGCCATATGCTCCAATTTCAAGTTCATAAAAACAGAAAATGTCTGTTCACAGGTAATCCACCCAGTCGCAGTCGCCCACGCTCCCGTCATATCCCAGCCTGTAGTCCACGCTCCAGTCGTGTCCCAACCAATTGTACAAGTGGCCCAACCACTCGTGCACGCTCCCGTCATCCAACAACCAATCGTACAAAGCTACGCCCAACCTGTCGTCTCCAAGGTCCTCTCAGTCGGCTCCTATGGATCCTACGGCCACGGATGGTGAACAATGACCCGGTATTGTAATTATTTATTCCTGTTTAAGAGTTGAGATCATGTCCGTATCGCTGATGTGGTGCAAAATAAAGATTTACTGTCAGTACTGAAAGGGGAGTTTTATTTTTAATCGACTTCAAAAAAGCAGGAGGTTCTATGTTCGACTTAGACTGTATGTATTTTTTTATGTATGTTCACCGATTACTCAAAGACGCCTGATACGATTTGGAAAATTCATTTTTTATTTGATAAGATACTTCAGAGGTGATTTAGTTTTCATCGAGATATATATTATGTATCTCCAGAGATATGAAGATAAATACCTCAAACTTAGCACTCAAAATGACTAGCACGACGTTTGAAATCGGTTCTTTTAGTTTTTTATCTTAAATTATTATTTTGTGTTGTGATATTATATTATAATGCCATAATTAAAGGCAAACTTTACTTTAAACAAATACTAAGAAAGAATTTTCCAAAATTCACCCCAGAGGATGAAACGGGGGTTCAAAGTTTGTATAGAGAAACAAGGTTAGATAGTCTATTTTATTCGAAACTTCACACAAGTACTTTTTACTCCCAGTACTTCTGTAAATAAATTAATAAAACGTGTTCCTGAAACACGTTTTCGAAATTCCTAAAAGGGTGAATGGGGTAACAAAGTCTGAAAATCAAAATGGTTTTTGGGTTGCATAAAAATGAATCCCTATTTCCCTTGGTGACGTCATAACTTGAAAACGGGTGGACTGATTTGGCTAATTCTTGTTTTATGATTTATGAAACAAAGGTTTTTTTTACGAAAGAAAAGTTTAAAAATAATTACCTAATGACAATATCAAGATTATATAAACTACAATAATAATATCTATACTATAAATAAAAGACAGAACCTAGGTCGCTACCTGCCGGTAATGTTCCCAAAAAGCTAGCGACGTTACCTCGTTGTATAGCTAGGCTAATACGTTGGCCGAGGTAAGCGCCAGCTCTTTGGTCACGGGTGATGTCAATTAGGCGTCTGGACAACTCCTTAACAAAACCTCGGGCATCTCGACCCCATGGGCCCATTGTTTCGACCGCAAACGGAAGAAATATGTATCCATCACCAATGGTAGCATATTTCCTCCGTTTGAGGTTTTCTGCAGCATCCGCTGCCGCGCCCGCTGACCGTGAGGTCCCGCATATATGGGACGCCGCTAATGTGTCAGCACATGTGGCGTCCCACACCAATGGTCTTCCTCGACACCATGGCACCAACGTCATACCGTCGGGCCTCTTACCATCGTCACGTGATATACCGTTCGGCTCTAATATGGCCGGCACGTTCACGGTGGCAAGGGCCCGACGGATGACGTCGTTTATTGTGGCGTGGCGTGAGAGACGCCCTGCACTGCGGCGGCATGACAGGCCGTGGTGGCCTAATCTGTCCACTTCACTGCCGCAGTGACAATTGTGAGGTTCCGTCCTAGAGATGCCCAGACGCAACCCTATGGCAATAGAAAAACTTTCATTGTCCATTAGGGTACCAATGTTGGATGAAGGTAGTGCTTGTAACCAATAACCAGATTCTCGTTCGCGCGTGGCAAGGAGACGAGCCCGGACTTTATTATCAATACTTTTGTCTAAAATTTGTTTCTGTACAATTTTACAAAGGGGATCGTCCCATTGCCTTTGCGAACTAAGATTTTTTGGAAGATCCTCACTTGGACAAGCCAAAGACCAGGCCGTTCTACCATCTTCCAAAGAGTCTATTGAAATTTGTGATGCTGAATTTGAAATTATTCTCTTAAAAAGAACCAAAACACTGTTGGCAGAAGATAGAAAGGCCGGTAATGAAACACTGGAAATTTTGCGGAAAGTTTTAAATACATGAAAGAAGTTTTTAAGGCGGGCGTAGCCGCGGGGCATTTTTAGTAATGCCGACCTGAGATAAAATCATGATTAAATATCCAAGAGGGTGCAGTACATAAACGGGCCGAAGTCTACCGCACGAAGCGTATTGATTCCACTTTCATCATATAGGCTAGGCTGACGAACATTTTGCCGCAAAACCTTTAGCAACATGAACAGTAATTAATTCATTTATGCAGCCGGAAGACGAGGTTACCTATAGCTTGTATCTGTACAATACACGCAACCAAAATTGTGGGTAGGTCAGCACGTAACTAATTTTTAGGGTTCCGTACCCAAAGGGTAAAACGGGACCCTATTACTAAGACTCCGCTGTCCGTCTGTCTGTCTGTCCGTCTGTCACCAGGCTGTATCTCATGATCCGTGATAGTTAGACAGTTGAAATTTTCACAAATGATGTATTTCTGTTACCGCTATAACAACAAATACTAAAAACAGAATATAGTTAAAAATAATAGAGGGTCCCCATACAAGAAACGTGTTTTTTTCGGCATTTCACGCCATCTATGAACGTTTAGTTGGGTAAACGTCCCATAGATGGCGTTATATTGAAATGTCGAACCCTAACACCTTTGTTAGACGTTAGATGGCGTTATCCTACGAGCGGCGGAACCCTACGAGTGCGAGTCTGACTTGCACTTGGCCAGGTTTTTTACTTTTAAGGAGTGTCAAATTCTCTTTACCCCTACGAATGAAATTATTCGTATAGTCAGCTTATAATATCGTTTATACAAAATCTTTAAAAAGGTTGGACATTATTATGGCAATGGCAATGGGTGATGAGAATATGAAAAAAAAACTCAAAATTTATTTTATTATAGGTTTCTCAATTCGACCGTATATATATATATATATATATATATATATATATATATATATATATATATATATACATTTATGTTTGTTCGCGGATTACTTCGTCGTTTATGAACCGATTTTGATTATTCTTTTTTTGTTGGAAAGGAGATATCCCAAGGGTGGTACCATGGTAATTTTATCGAGGTCTGATTAGTATCTCTAGAGTTATAGAGATAAACATCTCAAAATTGGTACTGAAAATTAATAGCGCGGCATTGTAGTCGGTTCTTTATAGTTTTTTACACGATCTTATTTTGAGAACCTGTGTTGGCGTAAAGGATAGATGGCTTGACTTAGAAGTGAGGGTCACCTGTTCAGATTCTATCACGGGTGTTCGTCCACAGGTAGGAACACATTATATCGATGTTTTACCTGACTAACTACCAAAACATAGCTACCACCATCAAGAAAAAATCTGCCGCCATAACTTTACGGTGCACACATCTTTTGATGCCCCATCCAGACTCTCCACGAGGCCAAGCCGAAGGGCGTAGCTAGTAAATATAAAATAAATATAATAAGAACACAAAAATATATAAGTTTTTACAAGACGAGAGTGCCTGACTCTGTTGGTGAAGTCGCTAGATTTGCTTCACGTTTTAATAGCTCCTTCATTTTGCATGTTACCGAAACAAAGCAGGGCCTTATTCAGTATGGCCATTTTTGTCTTACAGTGCCGTGTTACGTTATCTCCGCGTTATGGTATTCTCTATGCCAATTAAAACGCGGTAGGGTAGGGTTATGAGCGCGTTTTGAGCTGTCAAAATATCGTGACATATGAGGACGTGTAACGCGCGCGTTTTGTATAATTTACCTATCGTGTGGCATACAGAATACAATTTTTCAATAACGTGACGTGGCGCGTTAAGGAACGCGTTATCTCATTGGTCATACTGAATAAGGCCCGGGCCCGGGTCAGAATAATCAACACACAAACCATTGTTCGGCTTTAATCTTTAGATAGTACAAAACAAAGTCGCTCCCGCTGTTTGTACGCTTAGATCTTTTAAACTACGCAACGGATTTTAATGCTGTTTTCAACAATAGATAGAGTGATTCAAGAGGAATGTTTATAACTAGGATTGAACGCGGGCAAAGCCGCGGGGTGTAGTTTAATATAATTTCTAAATTTCAATTATTCCTATCCATTAGTAAACAAAGATAACCATCGATTTTCGATGTCTACCGTGACCGGGTTATATCGAAAGCATTTATTAAAACTTAAAGTTACCGCCGCCAATGCAATATTCATATGAGAATATCGATCTGCGTAGTGTTGTGCGTCCACGATCAATTGATAATACATATTTAAAGGTACTTCATTTAACAATGTTTTTTTTGTATGTTTTAAATACTAAACATTATCCTATAGGTAGTCTCATCATCATGATCATAATCAGCCCGTATCAGTCCACTGCTGGACATAGGCCTCGCCCAAGTCATGCCACTGAGCCCGATCTTCGGCTCTTTGTGTCCAGTCACTGCCCACTGCTTTGCAAATGTCGTCGCTCCACCTGGTCCTACGCTACGTTTACCGATTCGCGGTCTCCACTCTAGCTTGATTCAATCTACCCCAACGGTTATCGGTCCTACGGCAGATATGACCAGATATGATGATGATAGGTAGTCTAATAGGCCATATGTTTGCTAGAGTTAGATCTATATCTTATGGAACAGGTTTTACAGAGTGCTTGTAAAAGATTCAGCTGCATCTCTCTCACCGTTTAATCGTAGAAATATCATTGTTACCTTAAAATGATGATGTATTTTTTTTCCCCCTGACCAGATGAGTAAAGAAACCTTTTCATTACTAATGTGCCCTGACCACAGTATAATTAATAATACTCCCTGACAATAATTTTAAGTCTTTAAGGTATACTTTACATTTTATAAATGTGTTTTACATCGTCAACGGGTTTTATCATCATTACTTCTTTAATACATCGAAAAAAATATATCTTATAAGCTAGCGATTATCCACTATCTCAGCTGGTGGTAAGAAATGGTGTGGACGAAGATGGTGTACACGCTAGGTCTAGAATACTCTGGGCCCCTAGACAAAATCCAATCTCTGTTTGTATTCACGCTAACGCAAGTTCAAAATGTATGGAATGTCATTTATGTTTCCGCAACAAAAATGTCATTCCTATACATTTTGAACTTGCGTTAGCGTGAATGAAAACAGAAATTGGATTTTGTCTAGGGGCCCTGATCTGACTCTCAAGGGCTGTGTGCTGCCGGCACAGTGAGATTATGGGGGCAGATTTTGTTCTTGATGGTGATAAGCTACTTTTTAATAGCTTATCACCATCACCATATCTATCCTTAACGCTAATGGGCTCTTAAATCACATTTAATTCATCATCACTAGCAGCCAGTATTCGTACACTGCTGAACATAGGCCTCTCCTATGCCACGCCACTGATCTTTCTTTTCAACCGCTGCCAGCCAGCTGGCTTATATCATCGCTCCACCTAGCTGGAGGGCGTCTTACGCTTCGTTTACTGAGCCGTGGTCTCCACTCTAGAACACGTCTACCCCAACGGTTATCGGTTCTATGACAGATGTGACCAGCCCACTGCCACTTCAGTTTGCTAATCTTTTGAGCTGTCGATAACTTTTAATTAATTATGCTCTACTCACGCCATCTATCCGTCCTTTTCTCACTTTTACGCTATAAACATGTTACACCTTCCTGAAATAAACAGACCCATAACCTACAAATAATATTGTTTATTATACGTTGCCCGTAACCCTTCCAAGGTCTCGAAACAGGCCGTAAACGTTAAAGATCACGTGTGTTGTGTTGTGAATGAAATCGGCATAATCGCGATCGTTGTTGAATCGATACCGTGGCACATCACTAGCGATCGCGTGCCGCAAAGCACATCACTGCCACTGTCCTATGAATTGGGTCTGTGTGGGGTGACCATGATGCCATTGGAAAGATAGTTTGTAAAGAGCTGTATTTAACACCTGTGAAATGTAAAGCTGCAAAAGTCAAATGGAGTCTGCACGGCGCAAACTTTTTACCGAGACCAAATTTTCTAAATACTTTGTGTTGTTCTATAGAGTGCATCACAGTGAAGTATGTAGGGTATGAATTTTGTTATAGCGACGAAAAAAATTGCATAACGCGTTTATGGAACAATTTATATAAATAGAATAACTCTAGCAAATCCTACTAATAGATGTGTCAAAAAGTTTTTAAAATAGTCTAAGTAGGCAAACACATTTTTTATTTAAAATCATTATAAAAATTCACCCGTAAATATGTAGTGAATTTAGTCTTCTACGTCACTAGGCTGCCTATTCTAGCTATCTTAATACCTCAAAAGGCTAAATCACAGCCTTGAAAGCTTACCCTCCAATTACCACAGAAATATGTAATCTGAAGTAAACAAATCATAATTTAGCATTCCATAACTCATGGTCACCCGAAAAGCACTGAAATGTTTCAGTAAGCCACAACATGCTTTCAGTCTCTGAAATACCATGAAACTAAGCACAGTGTAACTTACTT
This sequence comes from Cabera pusaria, assembly GCA_954871355.1. Taxonomy (NCBI): domain Eukaryota; kingdom Metazoa; phylum Arthropoda; class Insecta; order Lepidoptera; family Geometridae; genus Cabera; species Cabera pusaria. The sequence continues at coordinate 21,273,116 of OX940900.1, read as the reverse complement.
ATAACTTAATGTTGTTTACTTAAACTACGAAAAGATTACCATAGTCTTGTAAAACTTATATGGCGAAAAAATTTGAAATCGTTGGAGTTCGTAAAACGCTTTTAACTAAAGCTTAACTTGAACTTAGATTAAACTAGGGTTAAATGATATGATATTGTGAGTTTAATAATCACACGATCATACGATGAAGTTTCAAGCCAAGAATATGCGGCGTCAAAAAAGTATTACCATTTTTGTCTTAGTGAATAGATAAGTTAGAGTCAAGTTGAAGTTAAGTTACGATGCGGGCTTGGTCGGGTGAAGCTGCCGACGGCATGGGACCAACAGTCACTCGTAAGTACTTGAAGAACACACTATTTTAAACTTACTAAGTTGGTCTAAGCGATGGCTCAAAGTCATTCGATATCTTGGCATCCAACCATGAAATTCGCCGTTGTTCCCTGGATTTCGCGGTTTTTCCCCTGGATTGCGCGGTCTTTCCCCTGGATTGCGCGGCGTTTCCCCTGGATTGCGCGATCTCACTCCATTCAGACACTCCGAGTTAGGTTATATTCTTTTAGATATCGTCTGATCTAGACAAGCATGTATATTCTGGGGCATACGAATTCATGGAATCAAAAGATTATTTTCTTGTATGGAATTTCCAAAATATAGTCAGTTCAAACACTACCAGTTTAGAAAAATAGAAAGCCTATCTCTCAAGAAGTCCCAAACATAGTAGTGATGTTTTATTTTGTAGCTTATATTTCAATACACTGATGCAGAACAGTGAAACAGTGTGTCTGTGCATAGTTAGCCATAAAAATGCGTCACCATAACAGTTAAAAGATAAGGAACCAGTAGCGACCAGGTAAATTTATTGGCGGTATGAACTATAACTTTGCCAGAATATTTGAGCACAAATTACATTAAAAAAAAAAACTATTCTTAACTAACAACTGCTAAGTTTTTAAGATTTGAAAAACTTTCGCGATGTGACTCAAGCCCAGATTGGATCCATTAGAATGTCGTTCTATAATACCAACTTCACACTAGGTGAAATTATGATATTCGCAAGGGTAGAACTAGGTGCTTAGGTAGAGTAGTCAAAAATCTTCCTCAATTTGATGCAATCGGCGAGCCCTGTAAATGTAGATATTGTATTTTATTTAATCGACTATACATTTTAACAATTTATTTATGGTAGGGTAGTATTTTAGTCAATTTTGTAGAGATCTGATAGTATCTTCAGAAATATGAAGAACCTCAAACTTGCTACTGAAACTGACTCGCAGGACATAAAAAATGTAAACATCTTACAAAGAGGAAAGTTTAGTTTTTGTTTGTTTGTTATAAATTCAACTCAAAAACTACAGGACCGATTTAAAAAAATCTTTCACTAATGAAAAGCTACATTATCAGGGAGTAACATAAGTAATATTTTATTCCCGTATCCTCACAGGAACGAGAACTACGTGGGTACTAAGTCGTATTTAAACAATAATATACATAGGAGATAGGGTAAATGTCTATAAGCTTTCAATCGACTTAAAAACTATAAAAATGTTCACAACAAAATTAGACCAAGGCTTTTACACAGATAATTTTCATCATGATCTGGATCTGACGAGTATCTTCAATCGACTTCTAAAAAGGAGGAGGTTCTCAAGTCGTCTGTATGTTTTGTGTATGTATGTTATTGCTCCGTTAATTGTGAAACGATTCGAATTATTCTTTTTTGGATTAGTAGAGTACGTTTTCGAGGGGTCCTATTGTAATTTAATCGAGATCTGATAATTATTTCGAGAGATATGACGGTAAACGTCTCAAACCTGCTACTGAAATTGACTCGCGGGGCATGGAAATCGGTTGTTTTAATATAATCGGTTGTTTTAATAAAAAATCTTAATTATTTGGTAAAATGGAGATAAACACATAACTTGCTTCTGAAAGTTATTTGTGCGGCATGTGAACTGAAGTTTGTCATTTAGTTTTTAGAGTTGGTATTGGTGCCCAAACCCAAGGCTTGCCATTTTTATTTATATTTTTATTTAAACAATATTATGCAGCTGACAGACGGACTATCAGTTCCATTCGGATCATGATATGTACTGTGATCGGTATGCGTTTCTTTAAGTTGTGTTTCACTATTTCACTTTTTTTATTTTTTTATATAAAAATTGTCTGAAGTATTGAAACAAACAGTTACATGTATGGCTGGTTTTAAGCTACTTTAATTTTTTTTAATTAAAAATTTTTTTTTTATATTCTGAGGTAAACGATTGGATGACAGCTGAATGGTTCATTACTATTGTTTTTTTCTAATTCTAAGCGTTAAAATTCTGCTTTTGCTGTGTTTGCTTGATGGTTGGTTATGATTTATTTAATGACTTATGATTTTGACGTGTATATGTGCGTATATTAATACTGCCTACATACTGAATAAATGCTTTGATTCTTGATTACAAGGAACCCTATTACTGAGACGTCGCTGTCTGTCCGTTCGTCCATCCATCCGTCCTTCCATCCGTCTGTCTAGGGTTGTATCTCAACCATTATAGGTAGACATTTCAAAATTAGACAACGTATGTATTACCACAGTTTTTGATTGTAAAACTGTGGTATTACTATGAGCTCAGTGGCGTGCCATAGGTGAGAGCCTATGTTCAAAAGTGGACATAGGCTGATGATGATAATGAATAACTATGGCCACTATAACAACAAATAAATAAAATTTTAAGCCGAAAAATCACGTTTCTTGTATAGATAAGAAACGTGATTTTTCGGCTTCTTTTGCTCTTATGAACCGTAATAGATAGACACTTGATATTTATAGAGTGTGTATTATTACTATGGTCACTAAAACAACAAATAATAAAAATAATGAATAATAGGAATATCCCATACAAGATACTCTATTCTTATAAATCATAACATAACATAAATTAACGGGGTGCTACAGAACCCTTCGTCTGCGAGTCCGACTCAAACTTGGCAGGATTATATAAAAATATATTAGTTATTAAATTACCCGCATTTAATAATATGCCTGTACGTACTTGTGCCTTACAAAGCACAAGTTCGACCACACACGGAATATTGCTCGCACCTCTGAAACGGCGCTCCGAGCTACCAGCTGCAGCCTCTTGACTCCTTACAGCGAAGAGACACTAGAATTGTCGACGATCCCGAGCTCTGTGAAAAACTGGAGCCACTCAGCCTCCGTAGAGACGTCGGAGCGCTATCCATCTTTTACCGTCTCTATAATGGGGAATGCTCTGAGGAGCTTTTTGACCTGATTCCACCGTCGCCATTCTTTTATCGTACTACTCAGCACCGTCAAAAAGCTCACCCTCACATCTTACAGACCAGGACATCTCGAACTACCCGTTTTAACCGAGGATTTTTACCGCGTACCTGTAAGATGTGGAATGATCTACCCGCTGCGATCTTTCCATCTAGCTATAAGATGGAGTCTTTTAAAAAGGGTATCCACAAACTACTCAAAGGTCGGCAACGCATCAACAACACTCATGGTGTTGCAGTTGTCTATAGGCGACGGTAACCGCTTACGATCAGGCTGTCTGCTTGTTTGCCAACGATAACATTAAAAAAAAAAGTACGCAGATTGCTAAGTTATACCTTAGTACTGATTTAACGTGAGTTTATTTAGGGTTGAGGCAAATGAAACTATTTTGAGATGACCTTGAAGGGCATATAGTGAATAACCCTTACATCTTGCCCTTTGACTACAATAGAAAAATTATTAATAAGTGTATCGAATTAGTTTTAACACGTTGGCAGCGGCACAATTTTTTATTTTTCCATTCCTGCAGTACGGGACGTTTAAGACCTCGTATTAAAACTATCATAATGGTGGCACGGGGCTTATTAAACCCCGTCACCACTGCATTCTGAGTTCAATAGGGATCATATATATATATATATATATATATATACGATAATAATAAGTGTATCGAATGAGTTTTAACACGTTAGCAGCGGCACAATTTTTTATTTTTTCCATTCCTGCGGTACGGGACGTTTAAGACCTCGTATTAAAACTATCATAATGGTGGCACGGGGCTTATTAAACCCCGTCACCACTGCATTCTGAGTTCAATAGGGATCATATATATATATATATATATATATACGATAATAATAAGTGTATCGAATGAGTTTTAACACGTTAGCAGCGGCACAATTTTTTATTTTTTCCATTCCTGCGGTACGGGACGTTTAAGACCTCGTATTAAAACTATCATAATGGTGGCACGGGGCTTATTAAACCCCGTCACCACTGCATTCTGAGTTCAATAGGGATCATATTATATATATATATACGATATTAATAAGTGTATCGAATGAGTTTTAACACGTTAGCAGCGGCACAATTTTTAAATTTTTCCATTCCTGCGGTACGGGACGTTTAAGACCTCGTATTAAAACTATCATAATGGCGGCACGGGGCTTATTAAACCCCGTAATCACTGCATTCTGAGTTCAATAGGGATCATATATATATTATATATATATATATATATATATATATATATATGTATAGATATATAGCTATATAGCTATATATAGCGCAAGGGAGACACATACGAGGCATATTAGACCTCAGTCCGCATTGAACGTGTTCACAATAATACCTACCAAATATATATATTAAGATTTCATAGATCTCAGTCTAGGTGATGAGGTATTATCATCCTATCATTTATGATACTAATTATCTCGTACATGACTTCGTTTAGCTAGCGGCTAGCGTTTGACCACTGTCTCGCCTAGTGGTAAGCGATGATGCGGTTGAATATGGTGACAACGCTAGGCCTAGAATACTTTGACTCTCAAGGGCTGTGTGCTGCCGGAACACCATAAAAGATTATGCGGCAAATTTTCTCCTTGATGTTGGCAAGCTACATTTTGGCAGAGTAAGTCAAACGGAACATCGATATAATATGCTTCTATACCCTGTGTGCTGCATTGAAATATTGCACTATTGTAACTTGCGGAAATGTTTAATTCTAAACTAGGTTATCCTGAGCTCGTCGCTCTCGTATCATATTCCTTATGTACGCATGTAGGTAGGTAGGTACATTGTTCCTCATAAACCAATAGACTAATTCAATGACAATTATTAATTGGTCTACCTATAAATTAAAACAACTACGTGACGTTCGATTGGACTCATATTTGCTTTACTTTACTTGCATACCTTCAGCACAGATTATATAATAGTTACTGCATAACCTTCAGTGACAATGCAATAATATGGCTGTATCATCGAGCTGACCTGATCTGAGCTGATTTAGCCGGGCTTTAAAGACCGGAACTTTGTAATAGAAAATGATAGGACAGTAGAATTTGTGCTAGTATTTATTGTTAGCATTAGTACTCTTCATTGCACATGGTAACGTCTTTACAATAAGCTTTAAAATTGTTTACTATTATTTTTATTTCAGGCACTGAAAGCGCTAACGTTATTGCGACGACACCCCCTCTTAAAAACGGCAACGACTTAGTCGAATCAGGGTACTTGATAGCAGTTGGATCCAGGACCTCAAGGTATTTGTAAAACACGTAAGATAGGCACGTAAACAAGGTATTTGTAAAACACGTAAGATAGGCAAGCAAAATAATATCTGCATAAGATACACTTTTACAACAACTGGGCCCCTAGACAAAATCCAATTTCCAGATTTTATTCACGCTAACACTAGTTAAAAATGTATGGAAATTACATTTTTGGGATGTTATATAATTGATGAAATTACATTTTTACATATATTGCGTGAATGTAAGGGGGCACACATACCATCTAAGTGCTCCTTAGCAGCCAACCTCACCTGCCCGTGGTGCATCCTGCTGACCAACGAACGGGGCTCTGGCGACCGAAAAATGGCGGTATAACCATTTCAAATTATGGCGTAGCTAAATACTACAGGCGCGTGACGGGCAGCAGCGTCACCGGTGCGAGAAGCTACGTCCTGCGATCGCCAACACGCCTACATGGCGATTAGGGCATATCCCTCCCAAGGGATGAAAGAAGTAGTATGGAAAGTCACAATATGCCGCTGCCCCCAGTTCCCGGCCGCCCTGCTATTCCTGACCACGGCGGTGGTCACGGTAACGGCAGGGCAGGGGGTGCTAAGAATCTCCGGGCTACGGTAGGCCGCCAAAACAAACTGACCTTCGCAACATATAATGGACGCACGATTCGGCTGGATGATCATCTGGCGCAGCATGAGGAGGAGCTGGGACACATAAGATGGCACATTCTGGGGTTATGTGAAGTCCGAAGACAGGGAGAGGACACCATAACTCTAGAATCGGGCCATCTTATGTATTACAGAGAAGGAGACCAGCCATCCCAAGGCGGCGTCGGGTTTCTGGTCAACAAGGTTCTCAGTGACAACGTTGTAGAAATCTCCAGTGTGTCGACCAGGGTAGCGTACCTCATAATTAGGTTAACCAAGAGGTACAGACTCAAGGTTATCCAGGTTTACGCACCGACCTCGGCACACTTGGACGAAGAGGTGGAGAGCATGTATGAAGACATCTCTAGAGCTTTACATACCACCTCTAAGGCTCACTACAACGTTGTCATGGGAGACTTTAACGCCAAAGTGGGAGTACAGACCTGCAGTGAATCGACAATAGGACCACACGGATTTGGCAGTAGGAATCACAGGGGGTAAATGCTTGTCAACTTTCTCGAGAAAGAGGGGCTTTTCTTGATGAACTCGTTCTTCAAGAAACGGCCCCAAAGAAAGTGGACGTGGCAAAGCCCCGACTGTGACTAAAAATGAGATTGACTTCGTCATTACGGACAAACGGTGCATATTCAGAGACGTCTCAGTGATCAGTAGGTTCAATACTGGAAGTGATCACCGACTTGTACGAGGCACTCTGGATATCGACTTCAAAACCGAGAGATTACGATTGATGAAGTCCACACTCCGACCAAACCTACTCCAAACCGTTGTTGGGTCTGAAACATTCGAATTAAAATTGGAAAATCGATTCGCTGCCTTGGAAACCACAGATGACGTAGACCAGAAACTCGAAGAAGTGGTGGAAATCCTCAGGGATGAAGGGACGAAGTTTTGCGAGAGCAAGCGTACGGGCAAAAAGTCTAAACTTTCGGCAAAAACACTACGACTAATAGAAGAGAGACGAACAGACCCTTTGTCAGCTTTGTCAATTAATCAGGTGCGCAACAAAACCATTAAGAAGCTGGTACGACAAGACCTCCGATCCTCTAACACGCTCTTGATTAAAGAATCAATTGAGCAGAATCGGGGGTCGAAAATGTTCGTCCAGCCTCTGGGTAGAAGCCACCTCACAAAGCTGACAACGTCAACGGGGAACGTCGTCGCATCCAAGTCGGAGATTCTGTCAGAAGTTGAAGACTTCTACGGCAAGCTCTACGCATCGCATGCTTCAAGGCCCGTACCCGATACTGAGGATTGTAGAGCCACCTTGACCCGCCACTTCACAGAAGACCTGCCCGAAGTCAGCCGAGATGAGATCGTGATGGCCCTTAAACAGCTCAAAAATGGAAAGGCCCCAGGTGAAGACGGAATCACAACGGAGCTTCTAAAAGCTGGAGGAGCCCCAGCTGTAAGCCAGCTGCAACAGCTCTTCAATTCTGTTCTCTTCACTGGGAGAACTCCACAGGCATGGAACAGGAGCATGGTGGTTTTGTTTTTCAAAAAAGGAGACAAAACCCTCTTGAAAAACTACCGCCCATTCTCGCTTCTGAGCCATGTCTACAAGCTGTTTTCAAGGGTCATCACGAACCGTCTTGCGCGAAGACTCGACGAGTTCCAACCTCCGGAACAGGCCGGATTTCGAGGCAGTTACGGCACCATGGACCACATCCACACGGTGCGGCAGATTGTACAGAAGACCGAAGAGTACAATCGGCCCCTGTGCTTAGCGTTTGTGGACTATGAGAGGTCTTCGACTCAATCGAAACCTGGTCTGTTCTGGAGTCCTTGCAGCGTTGCCAAGTCGACTGGCGATATATCGAAGTGATGAGATGTCTGTATAATGCCGCAACGATGAGTGTACAAGTACAGAACCAGCGTACTAAACAGGGGGACGTCATATCCCCGAAACTGTTCACTAACGCCTTGGAAGATATGTTCAAGACGCTGGACTGGAAACATTGTGGCATCAACATCAACGGCAAGTACATCTCTCACTTACGATTCGCAGACGACATCGTCATTATGGCAGAGACGCTGCAGGACCTACAGAGGATGTTGAATGGCCTAGCTGATTCTTCTCGTCGCATCGGTCTCCGGATGAATTTGGATAAAACCAAAGTCATGTACAACGAGCACGTTGTTCCGGAACCGATTGCCGTAGATGGAATCCCACTCGAAGTTGTCACTAAGTATTTTTACCTAGGGCAGACACTCCAACTGGGCAAACATAACTTCGAAAAGGAAATCCAGAGAAGAATTCAGCTGGGCTGGGCAGCATTTGGAAAACTCCGTCGAGTCTTCTCGTCGCATATACCACAGTGCCTAAAGACAAAAGTCTTTAATCAGTACGTCCTACCCGTCTTGACATACGGAGCCGAGACGTGGACACTCACGGTTCGACTGGTCCACCAATTTAAAGTCACTCAGCGAGCTATGGAAAGAGCTATGCTCGGTGTTTCTCTGCGGGGGCGAATCCGGAACGAAGTAATTCGCCAGAGAACTAAATTGATCGACATAGCTCATCGGATTAGCAAGCTGAAGTAGCAGTGGGCTGGTCATATCTGCCGTAGGACCGATAACCGTTGGGGTAGACTGGTTCTAGAGTGGAGACCGCGAATCGGTAAACGTAGCGTAGGACGCCCTGTTACCAGGTGGAGCGACGACATTCGCAAAGCGGTGGGCAGTGACTGGAAACAAAGAGCCGAAGATCGGGCTCAGTGGCATGACTTGGGAGAGGCCTATGTCCAGCAGTGGACTGATACCGGCTGATTATGATATATTGCGTAAACATAAATATCATTCCATTCATTTTGAACTTGCGTTAGCGTGAATGAAAACTATTCCAGTTCCAGTTTTGAAATTGGATTTCCAGTTTTAATTCACGTTAACGCAATTACAAAATGTATGGAATGACATTTATGTTTCCGCAACAAAAATGTCATTTCCATACATTTTGAACTAGCGTTAGCGTGAATGAAATAAACTGGCCAAGTGCAAGTCGGACTCGCACTCGTAGGGTTCCGTAACACAGTTAAGTATTCCATAACTATGATTTTTCGCAACTACAAAATTAACTTTGTTTTTCATAGTGTTTGTATGAAAAACAAAGTTATCTTTGCGGTCGCCATATCTCAAAAACTGCTGGCTGTATCTCGTTCAAACCAATTTTCGTTGTAAGTTTTTATTGAGATCTAGATCATATATTTTTTATAGATTTTTCACTCCCATACTTTAAAAGTTAGAGGGGGGGGACACACATTTTACCACTTTAGACGCGCCTATCTTTCAAATGATTGACTTTGAGAAAAAATGATTTTAGAAACCTCAATGTCATTTTTGAAGACCTATCCATAGACACCCCACCCCACAAGTATAGGTTTGAAGAAAAAATTTTTTTTTGTTTCATTTCCATGTATGGGATGCCCCCCCTTAAACTTTTATTTTTTTTAATTTTGTTTAAAAATCGGAAAGCGGTTCACAGAATACATCTACCTACCAAGTTTCAATTCTGTAGTCCTAACAGTTTCGGAATAAAATTGCTGTGACATACGGACGGACAGACAGACAGACATGACGAATCTATAAGGGTTCCGTTTTTTGCCATTCGGCTACGGAACCCTAAAAAGGAAATTGGATTTTGTCTAGGGGTTCTGCTCACTTTGCGAAACGCCGCAACTACGCCATTCTGTAAAATAATGTATTTGCTAAAAAAATTGCATTTTGGCTATTTAAATTTATACGAAAGGATAAGAAAGTTGCCGTTAATTCAATTTAGGTTTAGCCTCGATCATCGCAAAACGTTATACCGTACCCATAATAAAAATGGAGATGCGGTACTCACTCTTATGCCACGTAAACATAATGGAACTAGAAACAACTATATAACAAGAATTTTTAATGTCGAGCTTGATGTGCATGAAGAACAGCGAAAGGCATTGTTGCTAATTATTTAAATGGATCTGCAGTAATTGCACATGTCATTCTGTACGTGCTACACAAACGCCAGTTCGATTGTGACTAAGGTGAAATTAAGTTCGCGAACCTAATTCATACGGTCCACGTTGAGGACCGAGGTTCCTTATCTCCCCTTTTTTATTTATTATTTTATGAATGGCCGTGGCGTCCTCCACAAGCACCTCCAGGGTTATTCACTATTTACCGGACAGCTTGTATATATCGATGACCGTGTCACTTACTTTTTGAACAAAAGTAGACATTTTTGTGTTTTGTCTAAAAGTTTTCGAGAAGAAATCGCTAGCAGCGATAATACTGCCCATCATTATACCTACGTTTTATGTAAGCGGCTATGCATTTATATTAATGTTTTTTTTAATATTTTCTGATAGGCTAGGCTAGTATTTGAAATTTACAGTCGCCGTATTCGAAATTGGTTAGAAGAATCATCATCAATGAAATGTGTGTAGAAGTGCCAGCTTCTACCTTTTATTGAGATCGCAAACTTTGTTGCAGATTCCGAAGAAAACACAAACAGAAGTTGACTGTAATAATCCTAATTTGCATTCTGTTACTACTGCTATGCTTCGCAATCGTTATGACCATTCTATGTGAGTATACATCTATGTGCTTGCTGGATATCATGCTATTACGTGTGTGGTGGAAATTCACAAGCCTGTAATTATCAAATTGATACTATATTTTTGTGTGAATTTTTTATTATTGTCATTTTTATCAAACTTCCATGAACACATTCAATCATCAATGTGTACATGATATGTTGCTTTACACAGGAAAAAAAGCTTCGTCTGTTCTGTGTTTGTTAAGATAATAAGTTTGCTCTTTTCTGCTCAAATACAATGAATGAAAATGTCCATCATCAAATTATCAAGACTCTTTTGAATGATAAAGCAATATTTAGGAACATTAAACAAAATAACTTAGTATCAGTTCAATAGTCAATAACTCCAGTAACTTCGTATGAGGCTTTTTATAAGTTTTTTACTGACTTCAAAAAATGAGGAGGTTCTCAATTCGTCGGAATCTTTTATTTTTAAACATAATAATATGACAATGATAATGGTCTATTTTTCTTTGTGACATACAGTCATTTCGTTGTTCAACTTGTAAAATTACTAGTCAAAATAACTTTGTGAACACAGATGCCCGACAAAAACACCACAAGCCTGTACGAATATGTGAGACCAAGGAGTGCCTCCGGTCAGCTGCCAACCTGGTCCTCTCCATGGACACAACTGCTGACCCATGTAAAGATTTCTATCAGGTAATATAATTCTCAACCAACTTCCCAAAAATAAGGAGGTTCTCAATTCTCCTGTATGATTTTTTTTCTTTTTTGTGTATGTTACGCGATTACTCCGTCAATTGTGAACCAATTTGAATGATTATTTTTTAATCGGTAGGATTCGTTTTCAAGGTGGTCCCATTGTAATTTTATCGAGATCTGATGAGTATCTTCAGAGATATGACGATAAACGTCTCAAACTTGCTACTGAAACTGACTCGCGCGGCATGGAAGTCGGTTGTTTTAGTTTTTAAACTATTTTAATTTTTACAAGCCGGATCTCATGTGGTGTGAGAGCTGGTGATTAATTTATGGAAGGTGTTTGAGACATGTCAGGCATACAACTTAAGACGAAACACACACTGCCCCGCGCTACGCTACGGGGTGCGTGGCAACGGAGCCAAGCACTTTACAAAATATATCTACCTACCAAGTTTCAACTGTGTAGTCCTAATAGTTTTGGAATAAGGTGGCTATGACATACGGATGGACAGAGAGACACGACTAATCCATAAAGGTTCCTTTCCAAAGGTTTTTTGCCATTCGGCTACGGAACCCTAAAATGCCACCATTAAGATCTTTTATAGGTAGTCTAATATACTAGCTGTGCCCCGCGGCTTCCCCCGCGTTTAATAGTATCCTACAGCCTAACCCTGAGTACTGGCTATCCCTGTGAAAAATTTCAGCTAAATCGGTCAAGCCGTTCAACTGTGAAGAAGTCTCACACAAATAAATGTACAAACTGACTTTCGCATTTATAATATTGGTGTTGATTTCCAGTACGCTTGCGGGCACTGGGCCGAAGACCACCCTCGACCCGATGCCTACTCTTCATTTGACTGGTTCCGCGTGAAACAGGCTAAAGTGTATGCTCTAGTAAGGGACTTCCTCAATAAAAACTCCACCGACCAGCCTAAGGCAGTCCAGCAGGCTAAGGATATGTTTTCTGCTTGTATGGATACAGGTAAGGAGCATAAGTAAAATATAATATTCCTGTTAACTTCAGCATATGGGTGGTACGAATATTCCGCCTATATTGCTACCAAGCTAACCACCATCAAGGAGAAAATTTGCCGCTAAAACCTTACGATGTTCTGGCAGCACAGAGAGTCAGATTATTCTAGGCTCAACGTGTTCATCATAATCATTCAACCACAGGATTTACCGCACTGGCTTTCAATCATCATTCTAGAACTTGACAAACAAACATATTTTTGTCAATTTACCACGCAATTTTCTTTTCAGAAACATTAAACAAACGTGGCCTTAAGCCCATATTCAACGTCTTGGAGTCATTGGGCCTACCTCTTTTCCCCACCTACATAAACGCAACAGAAGATTTCGACTATGCCACATATAACTTTGACTGGTTAGACACAGTCATTAACATAAAGACTCAGCTAGGCATGGATGTTATTATTGGATTCGATATATTCACTGATCCCTCTAATTCTTCTGTCAATACAATGGCTATGGGAACTCCTGAGACGATTAATCCATTTCCGAGGTAAGGCATTATAATAATAAAACTACCATAATATCACTATACAATTGAATCAATGTAATGATCTAGTCATCTTTGATCCAAACTAGATCAATATAATCCAACTGATTGTTTTATAATTTTCAGTTTGCATTACAAACAAAAACGACATAAACATGATGGTAAAAGAAATATTGATGCAGATAAAAAAGAAACTAAAATGGTTCGTGAAATTATTCTCAAAATCAACAAACCAAAGCGAGCTGCAGATGAAGAAGAAGATGAAAAATATAATTTCGTATATGCTCAGATAATGAAGATATTTGTCAGTGAATCAGGATTGTTTAAAGGAACCAAGCTGACAGAATCTGAACTGGATGAAAATATAATCATAGCCAAAAATACGTATGTTTCTATAAAAGGAGATATATATGAGGTCAGTGATATAATTAAGAGTCTTACAAATAAATAAATACATTATCACTCTGAATACCGTCTATTAAAAAGTAGCCATTGGTCTCCGACAAAAAAGCTTTCTAGTTTCGTTATAATAATTTGAAATCGATTTAATTGTAACTAATATAGATTTACAGTCCATAATTATAACCCAGTAATGGCTCTGAATTGCATTTTTACTATCATGCAAATGGTAAAGTCTGATCTGGTCGCGTGCTTTTAATTTTTGCTGCTTTGTCCCTGCAAAATGTTATGCTCGTGACTGTAAAATTTAATTGTTATTTGTGTTTTTACTACTTATAAGCTTTATAGATAAAAAAAAACGCTCTATTTGCCACCAACAATTATATACATATGTACATAAATATACTCTAATCTTCTCTAAATTAAGTTGATACAGAGGGTGTTCTTATTACCTAATTTCTTTTAGACTGTGAAGAACGGCGATGTATTGATTTTATGGCATGTAAAACGGCTTAAACAATTTTGGTAGGCAATAATTATTTTTTCACCATTTTATTTTAGCTAGAATCAGACAACAGCACAGATTCTGATGAAGATGATTACCATGATATACCAAGATATACAGTTGATGAACTTCAGAAACAAACAGATCTCAATGTCGAACAAAATAATGCGACAGCGACTCCTATATGGAAAAGATATTTAGAAGGAATTTTTGGCATAAGCAACGTTAGTCTTGACTTTGAAAATGATAAAATTCTAATATCACAACCGGATTTGAAGTACATGGCTCAAATAGCTGCGTACATTGCTAAGACGCCTCCTGTTGTGGTAGAACTTTATATTTGGGTCAAGGTTTGTTCATTCTCTGTCTTATTTCTATAAAGTAATCGTGTTCAAAAATAAACCAAAAACAATCACATTCTACGACTAGTAGACTTACCACAATCACAAGGTGAAGTGAGCGTTTTGTTTGAATTTATTGCTAATTTTTTTCATTAAAAATATCCCACAGGTAGTAGAAGTAATGGCAGTCCACGCTACTTCCGAGCTACGAACCTTATTCGAGAAAGCATATGAGTTAGAACATACGCACTACCATTCTCAATCTAGGAGTCTACAGTGTGCCAACGCGGTCAATGATATGATGGGCATGGCAGTGTCTTATGGTATTGCTGATCCTCATTTCTTCAATGTTACCAAACCTAAGGTAATTATAAAGTTGGGACAGTTAACCTATGTAGATTAGACCTCAATCGTTGTCTAGCGTCTAGACTCGCTGTCGTCTGCCACTTTCTTTAATTGATTTGAGAACTTCTGATAAATACTTAAATTAATCCAAGTTTAGATATTTGTCAACAAAGAAAAAATTTCAACCAAAATCTTATTTTTTTCCCCAGGTAGAATCAATGATCTTTGAACTGAAAAACTCACTCGCCCGTTTAGTTGGACAAGCAAAATGGATGGACGATAACACAAAATTAGCAACATTTCAAAAGATAATCCAAATGAAATCTCTCATTGGCTTTCCCAACTGGCTTTTAGAAAAAGGGAAACTAGATGAACACTATGAAGGAATGGTAATAGAAAAGGATAAACATCTGGAAAATATGATTAATATCCTTGAAGTTAACATAAAAAAGGCGCTCAATGCATTTAGATTTACCAATAATGTGACGTGGGCAACTGAGCCTACTGAAGTCAACGCGTATCATACCTTTCAACAGAATACTATAAGTAAGCATATAATTTAGCTCATAAAATCTTACGACTTTTTGGCTTTTGGACGGCCCGTTAGCGTAAATGACAGTTATAGCTTGGCTTCGTACCAGGAGGTCGCCAGTTCAAATCCAGTCCTATATTATAATATATATTCTATGTACATTCACGGATAGTCCACAAGTGTTAGGGATATTATATCGAGTTTCCGCGTAACTTATTACCAAAAAGTAGAAAATCTACTTCAAGGAGAAAATCGGTCGCCATAAAATTACCGCCCGTTTCGTAGCACATAGCCCTTGAGAATCAAACCATTCTAGGCATAGCTTGTTCACTATCTTCGACCATATCATCGCTTACTTACCACCAAGCGAGATAGTGTTAAAACGCCAGACTATCAAATATACAAAAAATACAATTATTTTCTATGCTGTATTAAAGGAATGTTTAATCATCATCTGGGTCCAGTATCAATATTTTCAAGCAATTTTGGTGGCGGTGCTTGAAATAGTAGACCTTCAGTAGTCAGTATCAGCGGTCTTCAGTACTCAGCCACAAAGTTCCTGGCGGCAGATGAAAACGAAACGTTGTATTATGAACACTAATGTCAATAGTGGCGTGCTGCGTTCAGCGGTTGAAGAAATGCTGATGATAATAATTTATTAATAATTAATTTTATGTTCTTAACTATTTCGATTACAGCTTACTAGTGCAAATTGCACACATTTTAATTTGTCGATTGTGTTCTGGTTACAGCTGTGCCGTTAGTGGTCCTACAGTATCCATTCTTTGATTTGGGGTTAGAGTAAGTTAATTTTGTTCATATTTCTTCATTACATTTTGTAGTTGGTTTGTCATTTATTGTTATATTGTCTTACAGTTCGCTCAATTATGGTTCTTTGGGTACAGTACTGGGACACGAAATCACCCATGGATTTGACAACTTTGGTAAGGAAAGTTTTACTTTAATAGTATTTTCTTTTATCGTGATCTTTACTTATCTTACCTGAATCCTTTTATTTTTTATATCTCGCCTGGTGGTAAGCAATGATGTGGTCGTAGGTATTGAACACGCTAGGCCTCACAAACTTCATCAAGAACAAAAAAATGCGAATTTATTGTTTTAGTTAGTTCTCTTTTTACGATCCCATTTAGTTGAGATTCTTTATTTTATTACATAATAGGTTATGATTTTTTTTTTGACATGTGCCAAGTCTCACCCTTTTGTAAAATTTATTTTTCTTTTGTTTGTAGGAAGATATTTTGACAAGAACGGCAACGCTTTGCCGTGGTGGACCAACGAAACTATATCTTCGTTTGAGAACAAGACGCAATGCTTCGTCGATCAGTACTCCAACTATTATTTACCCGAGCTTGATAAACATGTTGGTATCTTCTTTTAATATCTTCTACATTGTCTTAAATGAAAAAAATAATTCCTTTACTACTGACACTTATCAGCTTGCAAATTACTTCACATTTACACCGAATATAACATTTGCAAAGCAGTTTAGGACAGTTGTGCTAAGTGGTTCCAACCACTGGACACCAACGGACTAAAGTCAGTTATGCTACCATGTTCTTTCATTTCGAAAAAGCCTGAACTACGTATTTTCTTATTTTTTTACTGAAGCATTTGTGTGAAGTTTCGAATAGAAAAAACCACCTAATCTTGTTTCTTCTTACAAACTTTGAACCCTTGTTTCATCCCCTTAAAGGGTGAATTTTAGAAAATCATTTCTCAGAGGGAACTAACGTCGTAATAACTATCTACATGCAAAATTTCAGTGCAGTCCGAAACAATATTGATTTTCAGACTTTGTTGACTCATTTCACCCTCTTAGGGGTGTAATTTCAAAAAAGCCTGAAACACGTATTTCCTTATGTTTTTACTGAAGTACTTGTGTAAAGTTTCGAATAGAAAATACTATCTGATCTTGTTTCTCTATACCAATTTGAACCCCCATTTCATCCCCTAAAGGGGTGAATTTTGGAAAGTCATTTCTTAATGCGCGTTAACGTACTAAGACAAATATACCCTCCAAATTTCCAGCCATTCCAAATACCAGCCGTTTAGGCTGTGCGTTGTCTGTCAGTCAGTATGTCAGGACAAAGATTCTTATAGTATTCGATAGATAGATAGATTCGTTCAGAAATATTACTTGAATCAAAAGTGCCTACATAAACTTTAAAAGCAATCCCTCAGGTGGACGGCAAGAAAACGCTAGGCGAGAACATAGCTGACAACGGAGGCGTCAGAGAAGCCCTAGCGGCATTAAAGGAGCACCTTCGTAAACTTGGGCCGCCCGAGGATAAACTACCCGGCTTTGAGAAGTATTCGTCTGAGCAGATGTTCTTTCTTTCTTATGGAAATGTAAGTGACTAAAATAGAGTCTGTGCAAAAAGAGAACCGTCGTGGCGTTACGATGAACTAACTTTCAAAGGTAAGGATGGAAAGTACATACTTACCTAGTAGCACACGATAACGATAAGAACCTACCGAGTATTAAAGATTTTTAGTTATACTAGTAATGACAGCAGTGTTGTGAATGCAACAAAAACAGTAAATGAAAACAACCGACAACTAACGCGACCTCAATTTCTACGACGGTTCTCTTTTTGCACAGACTCTAGCATTAGATATTACTTATCTAATTCATTAAATGTGTGATAGTGTTTAGGTAGATTTTTTTATATCTTACAGGCTAGCGTTTGACTACTATCTGGAAGTAAGCGACGATGTAGTCGAAGATGGTAATAATGCTAAGCCAAAAATACTTTGACTCTCAAGAGCTGTGTGTTGCCGGAACACCAAGGTAAAGGTAGAAGGTTATTGTGGTAGATTTTCTCCTTTTCTCCAGCTGCTAGCTCACAATCAAGTTTTAGCTATTGTATTTACCTACCTAATGTTTATCTTCTGTAATAAATCTTTCCGCGTGACCCAATGAAAAAAACATTTGTTGGAGCTTTAATTAGACTCTAATAAAGTCCACTTTAAATTAATCGAACTTAAACGAAATGAGAACCACTTTATAGCAGTTTCGTCATATCGACAACATTGTACTATGGCTTAATTGGTTAGAGCGCCAGGGCATGTTTCCCCGGAGACGCGGGTTCGAATCCCGTCGGTACGATGACATTTTGGATTGTGTGAGTGTGTAACAATGTACAAAAATATAAAAAGTGTGTAACACTTAAAGAAACATAATATTCACTTTATAATAAGCCTAAATTCTGGAATCAGAGCTAGGCAACTTTGCCTAAACGTAGGTACTTACTTATTTCTAGCTTTGGTGTGGCGTCAACACCGCCGAGTCTCTAAAGGCAGACTTGGAAGACGAGCACTCCCCGCAGCAGTTCCGTGTGATGGGCACCTTACAGAATGTAGCGGAATTCGCTAAAGTATGGAAGTGTCCCAAAGGGTCCACTATGAACCCGGAGAAACGATGTATTATTTACTAAACCTTTGAAGTTGGAACGATAAGGTCCAGTTTCCCCGTTGTCTGATTAACTTTTAGGAACTTGTCTCTTATAAAAAGTATAATGCGTTACATGTCAAATTAGCTGCGCTCCGTGGCTTCACCGGTGTTAAATAGGTATTCTATTTATAATTTTTCTGAATTTCATGCTTTTTAAGCAAAATTTTAATCAAAAACCACTGATACGTTTTTTTGTGAAAGAGTAAAAAATATCCATTTATTCATTGATCAACTCATCCATCTATCCACATTCAAAGTTAACTCCCATTCTGCCTAGCGCGCTTACTATCTTCGACCGCATCATCACTTACCAACAGGTAAGAAGATTAAGGTAAGGTAAAAAATCTAGTATGCAAAAGGCTTCAGAGCCTAGAGCATCGCCGCAAAGTCGCCAGTTTATCGGTCTTTTATCGGATACATTTCGGGGAGTGTGCCTACCAACTGCACGAATTAATTCCACCGTCCCCCTTTTACCATCGTACTACCAGACGCACAGATATACGCCATCGACACGTGGTTGATATTCCATTCTGTCGCACAAAGCGCTTTGCATCAACATTTATCATACGCACAGCAAAGGAATGGAATTCCCTGCCAGAATTTGTGTTTCCTGTGAAGTACAATCCGGGGGTCTTCAAATCGCGAGTGAACGGGTATCTTCTAGGCAAGCGTGCTACATCGTCGATCACATCTTCATTTAACATCAGGTGAGATAGTGGTCAAACGCTTGCTTATCGTCAGTAAAAAAAAAAAAAGAAGTGGTCAAAAGCTAGCCTAAAAAAACTTAAATAAAAGTATCTAGATGGCGCTGAAGCATTCATTCTGCACCGTTCTCCTCAATGTATGTATGACATCCTGCACCATGCAAGCAACAAAATTCGCGATTTTAGAAAATTTGAAAATAGAACCCCTTTAGAAAATTTTATAAGTCACAAATAATAAGGTATCGAAAACTTACTTAAAGTTAAAACTTACTAAAGGTATCCGTGAAACTGGTCCCTTATTGATCTAAGTTTAAAGGTTTCAGTATTTTATGGACATATGAATGAAGATAATAAAGAAAGTAGATATCATATCAACCTTTGTGGTTACAAAGGTTGATATCAACTTTGAAAGATATGTGGTACAAAGGTTGTTATCAATGACAAACCAGTCAGAAGTTGCAGAACTTTATAAGGGCGATATATGTAATAAACAGAAATGTTGTCTCAAATCAGTATTATAGCTAAGTATAATGATATTCGATTCATTTTAAGTCAAAGATAAATAACATTATGTATGTTAATAATATCGTTTAAAAACTAAAAAAGAACCGACTTCAAGCCCCGCTATTCATTTTCAGTACCAATTTTGAGATATTTATCTCAATATCTCTGGAGATACTTATCAGACCTCGATAAAATTACCATGGTACCACACTTGCGATATCTCCTTTTGAACAAAAAAAGAATAATCAAAATCGGTTCTTAAACGAGGAAGTTATCCGCGAACAAACATAAAAAAATATATATATACGGTCGAATTGAGAAACCTCCTCCTTTTTTGAAGTCGGTTAAAAACGTGTAGATAATACAGTTTTATATTGTTCTCGTGTGAAGTGTTTCTAAGCTTTGTACCTACCCTTATGTATTATCTTACTAAATTCTGTACTTAAGTTAATTTCATTAAACTGTGATTTTCAATTTGTTTTTGGTAACATTTATTTCTCCTAATACTACCTATGTCTATTCATGGCTAAATTCTAAAATTATATTTTTTATATGGTATTAGGTAACGGGATAAGCACGACTCTGGCCTGATGGTAAGCGATGACGTTTACCTATTACAGACGAGCGTCATGCAAAATATTGTGTAAACATAATTGACTCAACGCAAAAATTCAAACAAGAAACGAACAGTTGTACATCATTTAATGACAAAAAATACATAGACTGCTTTAAACATTACATTTTAATGGTACGAATAACCGGTGGGGTGGGAAGAAATGGAGTTGTACGAGATTGACTTGCCGTAACCACCATAACCGGCCGACACTCCGGTCACGGGGTAAGAAGCGTAGCCGCCGGTGGCAAACCCACCACCGGAAGCGTAGCCTGTAGAATATCCACCAGAGTACCCTATGGATTGAGATACAGGGACCGCGGCTACTGTAGAAACAGCTGGTACATGAGAAACTACCACAGGCGTATGCACCGGAACAGCTACTTGTCTCTCCACATAAACCGGATGAGGCACTGCCACTGGACGATCTACCGGCACCGGTACATTAACCGGCCTATCCACATAAACCGGATGTGGAACCGCCACCTGCTTCTCTATATACACCGGCCGATCAACTGGCACCTGCTTCTCAACTGTCACCGGATACGGCACTGGAACATTCACCGGCACCTTCACCGGATATGGCACGCGTTTCTCGTAATACACGGGCACTTGCTTCGTGATCTCAACTGGCACTTTCTGTATTACGGGGTATGGCACGGGGCGGTCCACTGCCACCGGCACGGGCACCTTCACTGGATAGGGGACTTGCCGGTCTACTGGAACGGGCACGGGGACTTGCACCGGGACTTGAACGTTGTGTGTGACGGTGCGGGTGATGTAGCGTGGGATCTCTTGGCGAAGGATCACGGGGTTTGGTTCTACTCCGACTGTTGTATGCACGGAAGGTGGTGGAAGTGCCGGAGCTGATACGGCGATGGGTGCCGCTGAAACAGCTACTGGGGCTGCTGACACGGCCACGGGCGCAGCTGACACGGCTACAGGCGCAGCGGAGACGGCTACAGGCGATGCTGAGAGAGACACTGCCGGTGCTACCGCCGCAGAAGCATAACCCACAGACGACCCCAGTGATGGTCCGTAACCCACAGATGACCCTAGTGATGACCCGTAACCCACAGACGACCCCAGTGATGACCCATAACCCACAGACGATCCTAGAGATGTCCCATAGCCCACAGATGAGCCTAATGATGCTCCATATCCATGATCATACCCCACGGAGCCGTAAGAAGACAACCCGAGCGAAGACACGTCCCTTTTCACGCCCTTGTCCGATGACTTGATATCCTTGATACCGTCGCCTTTTAACAGTTTGGATAAACGGGGCTTTTCTACGACCTCTCGCGCTGTTGAAAGACTGCTCGCAGCAAGCAGCACCTGGGAACAAAATGGTAGATAGATTAACACTTCATTTGCATATCATTAATAAAAGATTTAATGAACAATATTAACGTAACAAATAACCGAGTAAAAAGTTATGCGTGGTCGCATATAGACGGCGAATCGAGAACCTATATGTAATACAAATGGTGGTGGTGTATTCATTCTGAAATTGTAACACACGTTATAAATCAAGTGAACCAGTTTTTTCCGAGATATGCCAGTACTGTACACTCTCTGAATGTGTTCTATGTCCTATGCCACCATATTAGCTATCCATGTGAAAACTTCAACCAAATCGATTGAACCGTGAGAGGAACAAACAAATTGACCTTCGTATTTATAATATTGATGGCATACGGTGTCTCCCAGCGAAGTGAGTGACGTTTCTCTTTATTTAAAGCAAGTTCCAGTATCATCATTCCTAAGTTCAGTCCCAACAAGTTCGGCAGATGGCTTATTCTTCGGATATTTGCGCACTGTGGATTTTGTGGATTAGACTCATGTCAGTCTAGCACTTCGCCTTTGTTATCTTTAATACTAAACCAGCACGATTCCATCTTAGACACGTGAATTAACGTCACTTGAGAGAGTTATGAAGTGATATTAAATAAAAAATATCTTATTATCCTAGTATAAAGGCAAAAGTGTGTGTGTGTAAATATTTATTTTTAATATCATACAGGCTAGCGTTTGACCACTGTTGGTAAGTGATGATGCTGTCGAGGATGGTAGCACCCTAGGTCTAGAATGGGAACTGCATCCGGAACACATTAGATGTTTGGCGACAGATTTTCTAACTTGAGGGTGGTAGCTGTCCAGGCGGAAACTATACAATGTCCTACCATCATGTAAGGGTTGGGGGATTCTTAACAATGTTTTTCCTTCACCGGAGGGCCACTGTGAAAAGCACACATAATGTTGGGTGAAAAATCCATCGGTGCACGGCGAAGATTGAACTCGGTTTGTAACTTCTTCACGCAAACACTACTCAACCGCTTTTTTATTGTACTTTTTATCCCGATATTGCCACAGAAACGATGTCAACGTGAGTAAAACCGCAGCACAGCTAGTCAAAGATAAAAACATTTCATCTATTTTATAACTGTGCTGTCTTGAAATTCTTATAGCTAATAAATTGCCGCATATGGCTTGGCAGTAAAAGAAGTATGTATTTTATAATGTATGAGAAGGTTGGGTATGAACTGGAGCGAGGCTATCTAGTCAGAGCTTACGGAACTAATGCCGGCTGTGACCAGACCTAGTCTTAATATCACATACTATAGGTAGGTACCTACCGTGCTAGGTGTATGTGTTAACGCAACGAACACGCAAACTTTTATTGTAAGTACAACTTTATTGTTCGGTTGAACTGAAATTAAAGCGGAAATAGCCCAATAGTAAGGCGTCGGCCTGGCGATCCACTACTATTGACGTGAGTCGTGGACCCACTCCAGTCACAACATATTTAGCTTAGTTGGAGGGGTTAACAAGAATTTTGATAATGTGCAACCCACATTGCTAGTAAGCTTTTAAAAAATGTTATTGAACCTATAACTTCAACAACCATATACCTATGTATCATGCTATTTGTCATCCTAAAAGATTACTACTTTCAAAACTTATTGGAATTAAATAAGAAGAATCGGAAAGTATACTCTCTGAAACAAAAAAAGAGTTTTCTAAATCGGCTAATGAACGAAGGAGTTCCGAGGTAACAAACATAACAAAATACAGTCGAATTGAGCACCTACTATGAATCACAAACCGCGCCTCGCGGCTTCGCCCGCATTAACAAGTATCCAGTGTCTTTTTCTATTATATTGGCTATCACTATGCAAAATTTCAGCCAAATCAGTCGAGCCGTTTGACCGTGAAGAGGTTTCAAACAAACAAACAAATATACAAACAGACTTTCGCATTTATAATATTGGTAGACCGTATAGAACCGTACCGAATAGACCGTACAAATAGGCTCACTTTAAGTTAACCTACGACTTCTACGGTTAATAACCTGGACTAGATTTCAATGACCTAGGTCCTAGCTGTAAGACTGCAAGAAGTTGGTTGTTAACCAAATTCAAAAAGAAGGGGGTTCTCAGTTCATCTGTATATATTTGTTTTTCGACGATTTTCAAAATTATTATCAATATTATTTTTTATTCGAAAGTGTATATGTGACGGGACCATCCATTGTAATTTTATCAAGGCCTGATAATTAATTATCTTGAGAGATATGGATATAATCACCTCAAACTTGCTAAAAAAATAACTACACAAATATTACTGAAACTGAATAGCGCGGTGTTTAAAGTAGGGTTTTATCGTATTGGTATCTACTGAAAAAGTGAAGAATTCTTTGTCACGGTAAGTAAGGTACATTTTATTTTAGTGTATGTTACCCTGACCTTAATTCACCCTCCACGGCCTAGGTAATGGGTAATCAATGGTGGTAGGTTTGAACTGTGGCTCGCACCATCTTACTGAATTAAGATCTTTACCAATCGGTTCGCCAAGTACCGACATGATAATCGCTGCCAGAACATTTGGAAGCTACTCCATAGTTGTTCAATTCTAACTGGACTAAACTCGGTTGTCCAGGGCTTTGGACTCAACTTGGGGTGTTACCACCGTTTTTCCAGGTATACCGAAAAATCTTAATAAGTTAATATGTTTTTTATTTGAAAGTAGAAGTGTCTAGTGTCTGTTAGACACCGGGATATTTGGATAAACGCACAGAAATATGAATAACTAGAAGTGTCCCGCGGCTTCGCCCGCGTTAAAACCTTCTTTTATTTACTTAAAACTTTTCTTTTGTAAAAACGATTCTATCATTAAACACATCAAATAAGAATTAGCCAAATCGGTTCACCCGTTTTCACGTTATCGCGTGACTAAGGCAATTCAGGATTTTTATTTATAAAACCCTAAAAACCTAAATTTACAGACTTTGTTACCTACCCCATTTCGAAAAATACTACAACACGTACTTTATCCCATCTTATTTCGCCATACAAACTTTAAATTCCCGTTCCGTATCCGGGAGGAATTTTCAGAAAATCATTTCTGGGCGGATACCTACGTCATAATAACTATCTGCATTCTGAATTTCAGCGCAATCAGAAACAATATTGATTTTTAGACTTTGTTACCCCAGTTTATCCTCTCAGGGTGGCTCAGTTTGAAAAAGTCTGAAACTCGTATTTACTTATTTATTTACAGAAGTACTTGTGTAAAATGTCGAATAAAACGACTATCCGAAAT
The DNA here is from genome assembly GCA_954871355.1 of Cabera pusaria. Taxonomy (NCBI): domain Eukaryota; kingdom Metazoa; phylum Arthropoda; class Insecta; order Lepidoptera; family Geometridae; genus Cabera; species Cabera pusaria. The sequence continues at coordinate 21,248,126 of OX940900.1, read as the reverse complement.
TTGAACCCCCGCTTAAAGAGGGTAATATGAAAAATTATTTCTTAGCCGATACCTAAGTCAAAATAACTATCTGCATGCCAAATTTCAGCGCAATCTGAAACAATATTGATTTCAGACTTTGTTACCCCACTGCACCCTTTTAGGGGTGGAATTTCGAAAAAGCCTGACGTACGTACGACACGTATTTACTTACTTAAGTACTTGTGTTAAATTTCGAATATAAGAGACTATCTAATATTGTTTTTCCATACAAACTTTGAACCCCCGTTTCATCCCCTTCAGGGGTGAATTTTGGAAAATCCTTTCTCAGAGGGAATTAACGTCGTAAAAACTGTCTGCATGCCAAATTTCAGCGCAATCCGAAACAATATTGATTTTCACACTTTGTTACCCCATTTCACCCTCTTAGGGGTAGAATATCAAAAAGACATGAAACACGTATTTACTTATTTTTTTACTGAAGCACTTATGTGAAGTTTCGGATAGAAAAGACTATCTAATCTTGTTTTTCCATACAAACTTTGAACCCCAGTTTCATCCCCTTCAGGAGTGAATTTTGAAAAATCCTTTTTCAAAGGTAACTAACGTCGTAAAAACTATCTGCATGCCAAATTTCAGCGCAATCCGAAACAATATTGATTTTCACACTTTGTTACCCCGTTTCACCTCTTAGGGGTGGAATTTCAAAAAAACATGAAACACGTATTTACTTATTTTTTTTACTGAAGCACTTATGTGAAGTTTCGGATAGAAAAGACTATCCAATCTTGTTTTTCCATACAAACTTTGAACCCCCGTTTCATCCCCTTCAGGGGTGAATTTTGGAAAATCCTTTCTCAGAGGTAACTAACGTCGTAATAACTATCTGCATGCCAAATTTCAGCGCAATCCGAAACAATATTGATTTTTACACTTTGTTAATAAACACCTCAAACTTAGTGCTGAAAATGACAAGCGCGGCATTTGTAGTCAGTCCTTTTAATTTTTAAACGATCTTAAATTATAGCTAGTTTGTTTTATAACTTAATTGTGTAAACATACATCACTATACCTACCCCATTATGTCAGACTGTCCACCCCTAACCCCATAGTAGGTACCTAGGTCTCTTCCGACCGACCTTGACCTCCGTGACCTAGACTTTGATAAATTCTCCTGCAGTGAACTTGTCTAACCTTACTGAGTATCTTTCTGAGAAATTCAAAACGCTGTAATATAAAACTTCACAGATACAGATACACTTCATTTGTGTATGTGTGTAACAGAAGTGTGTGTCAAAAAACAAAGGTTAGGTACCACGTTGTATGTTTAATCCCCGACGCAAAAATTGGGGATGTTATAAGTTTGACGTGTGTCTGTGGTATCGTACCGCTCAAATCGTAGATGGTTAATTAAAAATATCTGACATTAAAATAACAATAATAATATGAGAAGGATAAAACTATACAATCACTAGTATGAGTGAGCGAGACGGACAATATTTTTTTTTATCCTTTTCGGGTATGCTATTTTATTGTTTGCCACCAGCTCTACTCCCAGCTCTAGCGGCGCCTATTGGCTTTCACCCGGTGTCATATATAACCCGACCAAATTACGTTGTAAATTATATCTCATAGCTGGCATATGTATCACGTGTTCATCATTTTAGACGGGTTATATCTCTATAGCTATTGCATCGTATACGCCAAATTCTTCTCCATTTAATTTTCCCTCCACGGCTCATGTGGATGAACTGATTTTAATATCGTTTTTTTTTTGTTTGATAGGCCTTCTGTTCAGGCGTTATAAGACTATGATCTTTTTAGAGTTCCGTACTCAAAGGGTACCAAATGAACCCTATTACTGAGACTTCGCTGTCCGTCCGTCCGTCCGTCCATCTATCTATCTCTCTGTCCGCACTTTACAGGGCTGTATCTCCTTAACCGTAACAGGTTTTGAGGGCCCGGTGGCGTAATCGGGAGAACGGTCGGCTTTGATGCCGTAGTACCGAGTTCAAACCGCCGTGCACCAATGAATTTTTCTATTAAAAAAAATTACGTGCGCTTCTCACAGTGGCCCTCCAGTGAAGGAAAAACATCGTTAAGAAACCAACAACCCCCGCATGGTGGTAGGACACTATCTAGTGTCCGCCTGGCCAGCTACCACCCTCAAGTTAGAAAAATTTGTCGCCAAACATCTAACGTGTTCCGGCAGCTATCCTTGAGAGCCAGTTCCCATTCTAGGGCTAGCGTGCTTACCATCTTCGACCGCATCATCATTTACCAACAGGTGAGATAGTGGTCAAAACGCTAGCCTATAAGATATTAAAAAAAAATAGGTAGATACTTGAAATGTTCACGAAGTATGTATAACTATGAGGGATTTAGTAACAAATACTAAAAACAACTTCAAATTAAATAATAAAGGGGGTCCCGATACAAAAAACGTGATTTTGTGGCGTTTTTTGCTCGAACTTATGAATCAAAATAGATAGAAACTTGAAATCTTCACAAAGTATGTATTGCTATAGTCGCTATAGCAATAAATACTAAAATCATAATAAAGTTTAAAATAAACGGGGGTCCTCATACAAGAAACGTGATTTTTCAGGCGTTTTATGCTCGATCGTACAAACGGTAATAGATCTGTCGAACGGAGGAATCTTTAGAATACTCAATTCTTCATCAACTTACAGCAAAGACGTGTTTGCGCTTATTGGATCGGTCTCAATGAACAAATTATACATAGATTAGTCGTGGGTGGCTTTAAATTATGAATTATTTATAAAAAAAAACCTTGCTTTTTCTCCATTGACTAATATTATTAGGTGACAACAGTAATTATAAGCGGCAATATCCCAATGGCTAAGGCGTCGGGCCTGGGGATCAAGAACTCGTGAGTTCAATCGCCAACCATTGCACTATTGACGTAAACCCACTCAAGACACAAGCATATTTAGCTAAGTTGAAGGGGTTAACAAGAATACTAGTAAATGAGCAACCCACAATGCTAGTAAGCTTTAAAAAAAGAAATTTTGCCACAAAAAAGATTACATTAAACAAAGTGAAAATAAATGTAGGTACATACAGAAACTGTATCTGCGTTAAAGAAATTACCCAACAAAAGTCGTGTCCAAGCAGGCGGGGTTAAAAGTTGAGTCCAGCGCGTCATTAGTCGGACATTTGTCTTATTTGACTTAACTGTCATAACAGACATTGCAGCACATGCGCGAACCGATCCCTGCATTCGTTCCGAATTTAAATCAATCTCCAAGCCAATCATGTGTAACTTCGAAAGTTATTCTTATTTTGAATCTACGTCGTTTTGGTTTAAAGGAGGGCCACTTTTTGTGTGGAATTTGTTCTGAATTAGACTTCCTGATTATTTATTCGTAGCGTACATAGTATAAACATGAAAGAATATAATAACATAGAAAGCAAAACAATAAATTACTCAACGAAGATAATAGACTATCTGCTCGAGTGGTTACCATCGTAATCGCAAAAACGTTAAACATAGGTAATTCTGATGTTACATTACAAGAAGGTTATTACAACAGAGAATGTTTTGATAAGCTAATTTTTCTTTTTTTAACCGACTTCACAAAAAGGAGGGGGTTTTCAATTCGTCGGAACCTTTTTTTATTATTTTTTTATGTATGTTCAACGATTACCCGAAGATGCCTGAACCGATTTGGAAAATTCTTTTTTGTTTCAAAGGGTACCCTTCCCAGGTGGTCCCATTTAAATTTTGACGAAATCGGCCGAGCCGTTTTTAATATATCAACATTTGTATTACGACACATTCACTTATCTCGACGACTTACTACTAACTACTGGCACAGATTATGTAATAGTTACTGCGTCTACTGGTTACTTTGACTAGAGCGACGTTTGAAGTCGGTTCTTTTAGTTTTTTTAAACGATCTTAAATTATTATGATATAAGGTAACGGCTCTTTTTAACCGACTTCAAAAAAAGGAGGAGGTTTCTCAATTCGGCCGTATATTTTTTTTTTTTTTTTTTTTTTATGTTTGTTCGCGGATAACTTCGTCGTTTATGAACCGATTTTGATTATTATTTTTTTGTTCAAAAGGAAATATTCCAAGTGTGGTACCATGGTAATTTTATCGAGGTCTGATGAGTATCTCCAGAGATATTGAGATAAACATCTCAAAATTGGTACTGAAAATGAATAGCGCGGCATTGACGTCGGTTCTTTTTTAGTTTTTAAACGATATTAGTAACAACACTCGTCAGATGGTAAAAGATGACGTCTACCTATTACAGATACAGCGGCTGCTATAAAACATCGATAGAACCAACAAAAATATTAACCCCTAAAATTAAATAAATTCTTATAACCTTCTTAGAGTCAACAATCATTAGTTTTCTTCTTGTGTCGACATACGTAAAGCTATCCATTTATTCTTTTTAAGTTACGGTAAGATATTTTTTCGCAAAATAACTTCCAGGTATTTTACATGCATTCCAAGTTTGACAATTACGAATATATATGGAATGATTGGGAAATGGGTGCAAAGCTGTAAGGGGACGCTGGTATATATAGGTATTTAAAACAATTTTGAGCCATCTAAGAGGAAATGTGTAAACCGTTTTTTTATCTGCCTAATCGTTCCAATTTTCTTCATCAATATGCTTTCTAGGTCCTAATTAGAGTATTTTCTTTTATTTGTTCGCTTTCCAGTATTTCCACGGAAATGATACCTTAAATAAAATAACCAAGAATTTTCATTAAAAAGGTTTCAACATAAAAAGCACCTATCTTTCAATCAACCTGTATATTTACAAAAATGGGGTAGGTTATCGCTCAATCAACAACTAGTTTATAAGTTTCCTTTATCATCATTATTATTAGACGTTGTTAGTCCACTGCTGGACGTAAGCCTCTCCTAAGATGCCCAATAAGTTAATAATTTCCTTATCTATTATTATTTTTAATTTTAATAAGTTTAAAAGCAAAAGAAAATTTTGAAAACAATTTGTAAAGGCTCTCCTCGTCAATACATGTCATGAAAATATTTAAAGATATAAAAACATACTATACCAAATTCGACCGTCCCACTGTTTTACATCACAGGAATTAACTGTTTACTTCTACATCCCGGTTCCATTATCACAACAGCTTGATGGTACCAAAATACTGTATTGTCAACGAACTTATATACTGTATACATTCATCAGCCGAATCGGATACGAGCAAAAGTTGTAAAATAGTTTGCATTTTTTTACAGACTATGAGTATCTACTTATTACATAAAAAAAATATACGGTCGAATTGAGAAACCTTCTTTTTTTGAAGTCGGTTAAAAACGTTCGAATATTGCAAGTTAAACAAAAGCTCAAATGATAAACTTAAGCAAAAATAAATCCACAAAATGATTATTATTTTCAAATCTCACCATCAAAACTGGGATCAGCGACATTTTTGAATTCTATTACTAAATCTGAGATCACAAATCACCTAACTTTTCACGATATATCGACCTGCTTTCTTGGTACTTTGGGTCAATATGTGATCGGAGCATACCGCAACTAGCTTATATAGACAAAACGCATTTGATCCTAGCTACGAATGAATGCACCGATACAGACTTGTGTTTATACTTGTCTATGATACATTTTGTAGAGAATTATATGCGTGAAATAAATGGCAAGTATGAGGAACTTCTTCGTTGTATAAATAATAGTAAGTGATCAATATTGTTCGTTCACCGCGTTTTCACATCTGTCGGGTGTCAGATCCGATTTTTAATCGGGTTGTCAAAACAAACGACAAAATCGGGCCTTCAAGTATGCTTCATTGTTGATAGAATGAAAGTCGATGTGACAACGTCACATGGCTGACATGGCTCCGTCCATTATAATCCATCGTCCTAGGACAATCGTTTTAACCTAGGACAATATGTTCTACCACATCGGGATCGGATCGATTTCGATAGATCCGCCACCCGATAGATGTGAACACGCGGTCAGACCTCGTTGCGTCAAATAGCATGATAATGACACTAGTCATCTTGGAATTTAATCCGTCTATAAACTAGTCTCTGATGCTTACGTTTAGTTTTATTCTCGTGTTCCAGGTTTTGTCATCTCTGACGTCATTGTTAAGCATCAGGCGAGCGTCATACTTGTCCTGTTAACTTGTATCATAAACAAAACGAGATGCTGTTAATTTAAATCCTGTATCCTGTGCCAGTTAAAAGGGACAAAGATGTAGTTTATAAATTAAGTTTCATACAGAATATAGGAAAGTCTCACTATACAAGGGCGGGGACGATTTCATCATCATCATTAACAGCCAGTATTTTTCCACTGTTGGACATAGGCCTCTCTTATGGTACGCCACTAAGCGCGATTATCAGCTGTTTGTTTCCTACCGTTGCTAGCCAGCTTGCGTATATCATCACTCCGCCTAGCTGGAGGGCGTCCTACGCTTCGTTGACCAAGCTGTGGTCTCCACTCTATAACTCGTCTACCCCAACGGTTACCGGTTCTACGACAGATGTGACCAGCCCTTATTTTCTGCAAGCCCTCGTGGGAGCGTGATACTTGTACCTCATTTTAGTTTCGTCATGTCCGTCTGTCTGTCTGTCTGTCCGAGGTTTTGCTAAGAGACCGTTAATACTAGAAAGCTGTAATTTTGTAGGGTATGTATATATATTACGCCGACAAAGTGCTGAAATAAAACTTTTAAGGAAAATTATAGCAGTAGTATACACGAGTTTAGCAGTTATAGTCGTTGAACTTGGGTGTTGGATAATTTTGTATCAAATAGGTACAAAATCCTTAGAATAAATCCTTTAAAGTGACAAAGACGGAGTACCTAGTTGCTTGTTTGTAACGGGTAAAGACTTGCATTGAACAACAGGCTACTACGGAACCCTACACTGCGCGTGGCCCGACACGCACTTGGCCGGTTATTAGTTATGCAATCGTGTAGTTCTGCTTTGAAGAAAAAAATGAAATCAGAACATGTAGGTATTATTATTATTCCTAAATAATATTGGATATCATATTATGTGAAGTGACGCACAAAATTCCTAGTCCAATTTTTTTTTGTCACAGCATGTTCATCTTTTCTGACATGTCATGTTATCTAATATTATGACAATTAAAAGTAAATTAAAAACTAATACCCAACTACTGAAAAGTCATGCACATATTAATTATAATTATGTATCCTCCTCTACTCGGCTCATTTATTTATTTATTTATTTACTATACTTTAAATATAACATAACAGATACTTAAACCTAAAGCGTTATATCTAATACTTACAATAAAAAAAAAACAATTATACTTATATCTATTTACATAAATTATATCTACGAAAAATAGTAAAAAATTATAAATCAAAACATTAACGTATTGCGTATATCATCACTCCGTCATCATCACTCATGCGAACACTGAACATGTATATTTTACAGGTGTAAGGAGCATATTATATCCATGTTCCTTGTGACTTGCTACCAATAAACTGGCAAAGTGCAAGTCGGACTCGCACTCGTAGGGTTCCGTAACACATTCCGTAACCTATCTATAGACCCCCGCACGTATAGGTTTGATGAAAAAGTTTTTGTATAGTTTCAGTTCCAGTCATGGGGGCTTCCCATGGGGGAACTGAAACTATACCCTTTAACTTTTTTTTTTCTTTTTGTATTAAAATTTTAAAGTGGTTTACAGAATACATCTACCTACCAAGTTTGAACTGTATAGTCCTTATAGTTTCGGAATAAAGTGCCTGTGACATACGGACGAACAGACAGACAGACATGACGAATCTATATTGCAATTTGGCTACGGAACCCTAAAAAGTAGCTCTCCACCATCAAGGAATAAATCTGCCGCGATAAGCTTACGGTTTTCCGGCAGCACACATTACATCGCTTACCACCAGGCGAGATAGTGGTCAAATGCTAGCCTATAAGATATGAAAAAATTACCCTTCGACTTCTTAATATCGCGTTTCCCATTTGTCAATAATAGTTACTATACTATATAGATAGTACTCAACACAAATGCACTCTTTTTGGGAAAGATATTGATCTTTCCCAAAAAGAGTGCATTCCCTTGAAAAAAAACGTCACCGCGCTCATGGATGTCCTAAAGTTTCATCTGTTGAGGGAATCTAGTCAATATCAACTGAGGATGCGTCGCGTCATGTACAGATAGCAACATAGATATAAAAAGGAGGAAAGAAAATTATTAATTTTGATATACTTACGAGTGAAAAGTTATGCCATGGAACTTGTTTTTGGTTTTCGAGCTATCTGTACACCTTTTAAATGCTAAACTGATGGCTTGAAAAATCTGGAAAAATTCGTGATAATAGTGCATTTCATGAACTTCAAAGGAAAATTATAGCGGTTAAGATAACTTTTTTAGTGTAGCAGTAATAGTCGTTGGACTTGGGTGTTGGATAATGTTGTACCAAATACAAAATCCTTAGTATAAATCCTTTAAAGTGACAAAAATGATGTAGTTGCTTGTTTGTGACGGGAAGACTTACTACCTAAAAATAAAAATAAATACCTACTTACCGTAAAAACATATTTTTCAAAATTTTATTTCACCACTTTGTCGGCGTAATTGATATACACACCCTACAAAATAACAGCTTTCTAGTATTAATGGTCTCTTAGCAAAACCTCGGACAGACGGACAGACAGACAGAGGACATATAGGACCATAGGTTAGTGATAATTTATCTATTTTTGTCGCAGTGGAACACAAATAATATCGTTTAAAAACTAAAAAACAACCGACTTCAATGCCGCGCTATTCATTTTCAGTACCAATTTTGAGATGTTTATCTCAATATCTCTGGAGATACATATCATACCTCGATAAAATTACCATGGTACCACACTTGGAATATCTCCTTTCGAACAAAAAAAGAATAATCGAAATCGGTTCATAAACGACGAAGTTATCCGCGAACAAACATAAAAAAAAAAAAAAAAAAATATATACGGTCGAATTGAGAAACCTCCTCCTTTTTTTGAAGTCGGTTAAAAATAATAGGTATTAGTAGTTAGGTATTACATACAGTAATATAATAAAAATCCGATAAATGGCGTTGCACACCGTTAACACACGCAAGTGTTTCATTTTGCATTTTTATGTATATCAAGTTTTACCTACTTCCATTAAAAGGCGGTGTACATCGTTAAAACACACACGTGCCTCATTTGACTTTAATATAATAATAGTTAGGTTAGGTATATCTAAATTGTATGTTCTAGTCGTTTTAGATCGCTTCAAAAAAAAATCAAAGTAAAAATTAATTTAATACATATACATACGGAATAAAAAGGCGTGAACAGACAGAGAACTTACAATAGAAAGTAGTTAGAAGAGTGCATGTGCTTGTTGTGTTCGTTCAGCTGTGTGTTTACAATACACATTGAATTGTGTTTTGTTTTTATATATGTTAATTTATATTTATATATAGTATTCAGTATAAAGAACAACAGAATCGTTCTATATTGCGATAATGGGCTACTACGGAACCCTACACTGCGCGTGGCCCGACACGCACTTGGCCGGTTTATTATATCTATGGTTAGTAGAGATACAAGTATCAAAAGACTTCGGTTTCTTTTCGTTCCGTTCTATCATACTGCTTCGTATCGCCGTTGCAGTTCTCTGATGTAACTTTCTTTTAGATAAGTACGGTGACATCGATAAGAACTCTATAACTCAGCGGAGTAAACTCTAAACTTAACACTTCATTAACATTTTATTTAGCGATAAAGCCCCAATGCTAGAAAAGGACATCTATAAAAAGTCAGAAAGGTGTTAGGTACATGAGCCAATGGTGGTCAAAACGCGCTGTAACTGATCTGGGGTCCTACCACAATGTGGGAAATATTTCTATTTCAATATACTTATGCCAGACCGTGTGTCCGTACCCTTACGACCGTAATAGCAGCATTTCATTATCTCGGTAGAGAGCACATCTCTCACTCTATCATGTCATCTAAGTATACAAATTTGCTTATATTGTTTATCTCCATATCTTTTGTCATATTCGATAAAATTTTAATGGGACCAAACGGGAAGCATCATCTATCAAACAAAAAATAACTGAATTTTTCAAATAGGTTGATTTAGCGGAGTTCTGAGGTAACAAACATAAAAAAAAATACTGTCGAATTGAGAACCTTCTCCTTTTTGTGAAGTTAGTTTTAATTTTAGTTAAAAAAAAAAATTAAAAATTGAAAAATATATATTTTAAGTCGGTTAAAAAACGGCTAGGACAGCTTTTTCATCAGACGAACTAACATTTAAACCTACTTTCCTATTAAGATCATGTGGTAGGGCTCTAAAGTCTGCGACATCCGCTGAGACATAAATAACGTGCTAAATGCACAAATTAATCAATTCCCAGACGAATTCCTATCACATTTTTGTCAGCTGACTGATACTTTACTACTACTTTAACTTATCAGCTCTTTAGTACTTTTTTTTAAATAATTTAAGTCTATGAACAAGCACGTTACCTAATGTAGGGCTATGATTTCGGGCAATATTCTGGCATGCTATAATTTTGGAAGACAATGTGGCATCTTTTATTTACGAACAAACATACACTAGACCTCTTATACTACGCAAATACATTCTCTTTGTATTTTCTAGCTCAATCAGATATATCTTAGATTAGTGGATGATATGAGCCACGGCCGTTACTATGGTTACCACATTTAAGCTTCACCCAGGAACACGTAGGTTTAGGTTACGGACGTGGTAGGAACCATGTTATACCTTTTGATTCATCCTATACCAGTCCACTGCTGTACAAAGGCCTCTGCAATTGAACGTTACGGAGCACGATCCTCGGCTAATCTCATCCAGCTCTTGCCAGCCACCTCATTACCCATTGTTTATAGAACATTTCATAATTAATTGCCAATTAATTACCATAATTGGTAGGACTTCTGCTAGTCCGCCTGGGGCGGTACCACTACTTTGCCAATTAATTTTCAGCCGTGAAATAGGTTTTTCGGTTGAAATGGCATGGTGTCCAACATCTTTATATCTCAAGGTAACAGGCGCAGTGCAGTGACATGCAAAATTCTGGCAGTTCAGAATTTTACATGCCACTATCTGTTATAGGTAAACGTCATCGCTTACCATCAGGCGAGCGTCGTACTTGTCCTGTTACCTTTTACAATTAAAAAAAAACTTATGTAAATGTCACCTATATAACCTATCATACATACATACATCACTCCTTTTTTCATTGTTCATGCTACGATCCTGACATACCTTTTTAGCAGAAGCTACATCCACCTTCATGAGCGGTTTCATACATGCTCGCCGGTTATTGGTAAACCTAAAATAGTGTTAGGTAAAGCCTTTAATGCTCAAAAATGTACAAAACAATCTTGAAGTTTGTAGTTTTTACATTACAGTTTTTTACTCCGACAGATGTTAGTCTTTACCGGAAACCAAATCCCAACATAGGGGACATGTCTTCAAATGGAATCAGTTTCTGATTAAACATTTTAATTTTATGTAGTAAGTCACGGCGATTTCTTCATACCTACGCTGACATCGAGATCACATTTAAATTAAATTTACATAGTGTCTGGAAAAGTACATAATCTTTTGCAAACACGAATGAATTATTCAACATTTTAATTATTAACATCAATTTAGAACGCGTTTTTTTACTCAAAGTAAAGTAACGCTACCAACACTCAATCAAGTCCAAAGTCCTATTAGCCTCAAAAAAGCTTGGTGCTTTGGCCAAGGTAAGCATGCACATTTCTAAATAGACAGAATTTTGCGCGTTAAAGCGTTTTGGTTGTACATTATCTCTGCGCAGTTCAACTTTGATAGATATTGCCTTTTAACCATGTTTTTCTTGATGTATACTCGATTTTATGCGTATATTTGCGTTTTTACACAAATACAACTACGTAGGTAGGTACCCTATCTAAATATAAAATTTCATCCAAATCGCTAGAGCCGTTCCGAGATAGCCATCGATCTTACGCAGAAATAACCTACAAGTAATGCGCGTTTACATACACTATAAGATTATGATAGATAGTTATAAACGGAATATAATTATTTATAATACCTTAAATAAAACAATATTTATACACAACACCTTTATTCTTAATAATGTTACAAATTAGAGTTAACACACAATCATACAAATAAATTAACGGACATACTCAACTCGTACGAATCGTACGTATCCATTCAAAGTAAATACAATCACAATATCATCATTGTCGACAAAATTATTAAGCTCATTGCAGACGAAACTATAATATTCTGCTATTACAGACTATATACAGAGATACCTACATTATAATACTATAACAATAACATATCATTCAGTCTCATTTTCAAGATTATCTGGTTCAGGAGTAGTTATTTCTACCGTTGCAACCACAGTCGTCTTATTTTTATGTCCTTCTGTTTCACTGTCTGTTGTTTCACTATTTGCGTCTTCTGTTTCACTGACTTCCCCATTTTCTGTTTCATCATTTTCTGTATTTTCGGCACTACTTTCGCTTTGTTCTGCAGCGCCATTTTCAGTAGTGGAAGTATTTACTGCATTTGAACTTTCTATTGAAGTAGAATTTTCAGCGATTTCTGGTAGCATAGATTCGGGCAGAACTTCGCAATGCTTGCCAGTGACTCCCAAAGGACAGTGACATCTGTAATATCCGTCTCCGGATTCTAAAGATTGGCATCGTCCACCGTTTTTGCATGTGTTTTTGTTCTTTTCGCAGAAGTTCAACTCTGTAACAAAAAGTTTCATTATTTTCTTTTTGCCACAAACATTTTTAATTGACTTTATTGGCATTTTATAAAACGCGTTAAAAAAAGGAAAAAATATCTGAAATATTTTTGCTTGACTGCAAGCTTTATTCAAATAGGATACACGAGATACGCCGTTTTACAAATAGGTTAAAAGCCGGATAGTTGCCTCGGACGGATACATGCCTCAGTTTCAAATGCTCTATGTTAGACGTATTGACAGTGTTTCTTTTTGATCATAATTAAAAGCGTCCCCCGCGCAGGCCTCAGTGCCGCATAAGCCGTTGAAGTAGGCGCACGTGTTTTGTCCGTGTGAGAAAACATCTTCCGCGGCGATACTTTGACGAGCGCCAGAATTATATTGGTAAGTAATCTCTGTTAAATATTTTTATAACTGATTGCGATTTCAGTCAAAAATATATTTCTTTGAGTGCATTAGAGTTTAAATTGCACTGTTTATTAGGTTTTATTGTTAAATATGTTTTATTTATTTCGTAAATAAAAAGGGCAAGTATACGTATCAAATCGGATAGTTGCCCTACTGTCTTTTGCGGATAGTTGCCACAGGGCAACACCCTGCGGCAACTATCCGTAACTATACATTTTTAACAAGCAATGACAGATTTTTTTTCTTAGTTATTTTTAGGGTTCCGTACCCAAAGGGTAAAACGGGACCCTATTACTAAGACTCCGTTGTCCGTCTGTCTGTCTGTCTGTCTGTTCGTCTGTCACCAGGCTGTAACTCATGAACCGTGATAGTTAGACAGTTGAAATGTTCACAGATGATGTATTTCTGTTGCCGCTATAACGACAAATACTAAAAACAGATTAAAGTTAAAAATAATAGAGGGTCCCCATACAAGAAACGTGTTTTAGGCAAGTATCCCCCGAACCATTTTTAACGTTAGGCTAGTATCCGCTATAGTTGGCAACTATCCTCTTTTTTAGAGGTCAGGATATGTTAGAAGATTAATGAACTATGTTTGAGAATACACTTTGAATAAAAAATGTATTAGTATACATTTTTTAAAGGAGCTTTTTAAAAAGTGTGGCAACTATCCGGCTTTTACCCTAAACATAAAATAGAGACAAATTAAATTTGAATACCTAACTGAAGTTTTGTATCTAATATTCTAAGGCTGAGTTGCACCATCTTACTTTAACCGTAACTATAACTACTAACCGGTGTTTTTATATGGAGTTTGACAGATTATTGACGTTTGTTATAGTTAAAGTAAGGTGGTGCAACTCAGCCTAACAGCCTTTATTCAAAAAAATTGTGTTCGAAATAAAGTTCTCGTTGGTCAAAATCAATTTGTGAAGTCTTATCATTTCTAGTTTTATTCTAACTAAGCTATTAAGCTAATCGTAGTCGTAAACCATTCAGCATAATTCATGCGGAATACATGAATGGATTGAATTAGATCTAGTCCTAATTTGTTAACCAAACCTTGTCACCATAAATGTAATTGTGAGTTTAATAAGGTGTATCTATTTAACCAAATTTGACTTCTAAAAACCTGAAATGACTTCAACGCAAACACATATTTTAGGTGATTTAGTTTAGTAAATCTGTAATTTACTAGGGCTCTAAAAACTCAATGCCGCGTGTTTTGCGATCGCAAAATCTGTGCCAATCCTAAAATGCGCTATAAGTATGGTATGTTAAGGAAAAACGAAGAATCTACTAGAATTTACGAGGATATAAACTATTGAAATGTGTTTATTGATCAACCAAATATGTGTACAACATAAATAAATGTATGGATTCCTTTTTTGGAGGAGTGTGAGATTTGGCATAGGTACCTAGGTAAAGTTTATTTGGTGAAGAAATACAGAAAGCTAAAATGTATATTTAACTTGATTCCAAATAAACGCCAGATTAATAAAAAAATACTAAATAATCAAATATGGTCGAATTTTGACAAATGCTTACTATTAAATGAAACAACATATCATACAATTTCTCCTCGATAAATGTTAAATTTCACAGTATTTTGAATACCTCCATTGTTGTCCGCTTGCTTAGAAAGGGAGAAATATTTATGTCTGCCTCAAGTGTCAAACAGGGATTAATTTTATCTTTTCACCTGTACCTACGTGTTTTGTTTGGTGGAGAAGGCAATTTACGAGTAAATTTTTGCGACAATTGTTTATAATTGAATTGTCCGGTGACTCATAATCACTTCTTTAAGCAACTTTTATTCCGAAAAAAAAATTGAGACACAAGATTAAACTTCACCATGCGTGTTGATCTCCTGTCTATGGAGAATTACAGAGAAAGAAACTTATCTGTCCCCGTAAAAATTCCACGAAGGAGAAGTAGAAGTCGCTGATTCTGTGCAACATATGATTTTTATGATACCTACGTGCAATGAAATAAAGAGCATATTGCTCTACAGCTTCTGTAATGGAAATCTAGTAAATGAATGATTAATTACATTACCATTGGTCACCAAATAAGGTATGACCTAATCAGATGTACATTAACCTGTTTTTTCTTTAAATTTGGACTATTCAAGAGGTGTGGTTGGAAATTATTGCTCGAGTTCCTTTTTCCAAATGTTTGGAATTCGTTAGCTTTTTACTGCGCGTGAGTTGATCTCGTACCAATTTAATGGTATTAGCATTGCTGGATATTTTCCTAATGTCACTCTTCAAGTACGTAATCAATTTAAGCAGTAGTTTTACGGAGTTATATTTCGATACCAATTAGTTTTTTCGAAATCACGTAATATCTTCATCATACACCGCCGTATTACGTAACATTTTCTTTATCAGCAGGTCGTCTGGCATAAATCGCTTTTAGCGATAAGGCCTATTGCAGAATTATTGCTTAATAATTACATCTAAAGTAAGCATTGACATATAGTGTTTTATATTCCAAATATTATAATATTTTCATTTTATTTTTATCCAAGATTCTTCATGCCATGGCAGACTAGATAATAAAATTCAGTATGTAGTTAGGATATACATAATTGGAATGAAATAGGCCCAGCATGTAATTGAAAAAATCTAAACACGAATGCGAATAAAAGCCGGGTCCAGAAATAGTAGTGAGATGTGGCAACGAACATCATGAACACCAAGGTCATAAATGCGGAAAGTCAGTTAATTTATTTGGTTTTTTTTAGGACTTCTTCACGGTGAAACGGCTGGACCGATTTAGCTGAAATTTTACACAGGCCACAGATAGCCAGTATTATGGATTAAGCTATAGGATACTTTTCAACGCGGACGAAGGCACATCGGGGCACATCTAGTTATCTATATATCTAAAAGTTCTTCACCTTCTCAGGTGAAATCGTATTTTGGACCTACTTTTGCAGTCTACTGCATTGTCACTTAACATGAGGTTCGATAGTGGCTACACTTGGCTTCTATCTCACTTTATCAAAATTGTGGTATTTTCGTGATGGCACGGTCGCTAGTACCAATCCCCTGAAATAAATGTTCAAGGATATTAAAAATATCTGGTATTTTCTTGATCACGTAGTCAGGAGTACATGTTCTCATACATACATATATACATAAAATCACGCCTTTTTCCCGTTAGACAGAGACTACTTCTTTCCACATGCTCTTTCGCTTCTTTTACTTTTATGAGCGTCTTCATACATGCTCGCCGGTTATAGGTACTTTTGACTTGGCCTTTCTTTGAAACGTCTCCGATCTGGTCGCACATGTTCTCAGCTTTATAAAATTGTCTAGGTGTAAAATGAGCACGTACCTTCATCACAAAGCATGCCGCCCCAGCCTGGCTTGCACATGCACTCCCAGGGTCTGGTGCAGGAGCCGTGCACGCAACCAGGGTAGCGGTGACATTGGGAGCAGTCGGAGCCAGTCCATCCGACCTTGCAGCGGCATTCTCCGGGACGACGGCAGTAACCACGCTCGGGGTGACATCCAGGAGCGCAGATTGCTAGGAATATTTATTGTTTACATTGATAAATAGGTTATAATACTTTGCGATACTTATTTAAGAGGTTTATTATTAATAGTTAATTAATTTGTGGTTTCGATTTAAAAATATTTAGAGCCATTTTCTGATAGAGACCCTGATGATATAGAGCCTATTAAAAAACATATGTATTTAACAATTTCTCACATCTGTAGAGATAAACTACAACTTTTATATGGCATATTAATTTTGTCATCACGACACATCATCATGTGTCAGGTCAGGAACCGGTGAAACTGGATCTGAAAGTTATAGACAGACAGACGGACAGAAATAGCTACTTCGATATCGGATTTGTAATGAGGTAGTCCAGCAGAAATCCTATATTGATGACATTCGACATAGCCCACTATAGGGCTGGCTATATTAGCCGAAGAACCGATAACCTCACCTACCGTGTACTGACGTGTTCTGTGATACCGACAGTGTAACTTCGAGCCTGGTATACTCGTTAGAAAAATTACATAAGCTTCTAGGAAAACTTGCTACATCGTACATCGCATTGTCATTTAACAACAAGTGATTTAGTGGTAACCAATAAATTTCACGCGTATGAGCCGGCGAGGGTCTGCCCTGCTAGTAAGCTTTTGAAACTCACGAGTCTGACATAGAAGTCCAGTGTATCCCTTCGTACAGCGACACTCGAGAGGTTTGTCGCAGTATCCGTGCTGGCATCCAGGCAGAGGCTGGCAGGCTCGGCACGTCGGGCCAGCCCAGCCTAGTCTGCAGCGGCATTCTCCAGGAGCCTCGCAGTAGCCTCGCGTGTTGTGGCAGTCGGAGCGGCAGATAGCTACAAACAAAAAAAAAATAGAAATACGGTTGTTCTTATTGTAAAATAATCCTAGGCTATGTCAGGCTTCAGGCGGTCAAGAAACTGTGTTAGTTAACAGGGCTATAGCCACTCAGAACGAACTATTACTAATTACCATAAAATACGAACTTACTACCATAATAGGTATACTCGTAGAAGTTACATATGAGCTACAATCTCTAAGACCGAGTAAAGTTTTGGAGATTTCTTCGAAGAAGAAAATTCAAAATTAATTACGATCACTTTCACCTCCTTTACAACTGGGAGTAACTGGAGATCAACTGGAGATCAGAGCCACACCACGCCATATTCCACTTTTTAAAGAAACTGGGAATACGTAGTATCTTCTTAGTTATCTCTGAGTTGAGATGGTATGGGTTGAATGTAAAGGCTGATGGGAATGTTTAATATACACCTAACCGATTGTTTTCATTGCACAGAAAACATGTTTCAAAACAATCGAGCTATTGTATTGTAATATCTTTTTTGTGCAGTAAAAACGTATGGTAATAGGACGTCAATGCAAGTCTTATCGTCCTTATCGTCGATTGGAATTCAGGATTGTAGTGAAATGCTTGCGTATTGATCATGTATCTCACCTGTTAGTTAGTGACCATGCATATGGTCAACACTGGCTCTGATAGACAGCTGTAAGACGATACTGACTTTTCAACTTGAGGGTGGTAGCTGGGAAGCCAGTTTTGAAGTGACATTCTTTAGACGCACTGGGGTAAGATTTAAGTTAGCGTCACGGTCCGAATGCAACGGAAGTGACGGACGCGTAAATCTAAATTGTCTATATCTCAACGTGAAGGAAGTTTTACTTCTAACACTTAGCTTTCTACGCACTTCCGGTTTTATTTATTGAATACTTACGTTCAGAACAGAAGATTCCATCCCAGCCTTCCCTGCAGATGCACTCGAAGGAAACGTTGCAGGACCCATGTTGGCAGCCAGGCAAAGGGATACATTTGTTGCACCTCTCTCCGTAGAAACCCAGCTTGCAGCGACACTCCCCTGGACGCTTGCAGTAACCTGGAATACGAAGAGTTTATCAGAGGATGAGACTAACCCTTATAAAATAAGATAACTCTTTATTTTTAACCAAACATGTTTGAACTTTTAATCATTATTTAATGAATGACTGATGACTGATGAATTAATGAGTGTGTATTACCTTAGTATCAGACTAAGCTAGTTTATTAAATGTTGTAACAAACGCTACGGCTGGATATCATTCAGGCCGCTAGTTAAAAGTCAAGAGGCTATGCTGTTGATTTAACGGCTAATTAAGCTAGTTGGCTGTGACATAGATGCGACAGTTCATGTAATACATTTTATCTTATCGTATGATTTACCTCTACTAGGCTTAGAAATTAATCTGCCCTTCACGTGATACTTTGAGTGACCACTGGTGGTATTGGCCATAAATCTCACGTTTAAATAATTTGCGAGTGAGGCAGCGCACTTTTAAACATTGATATGTATGACTGCCGATTGTAACATAACTTTACATAGGTAGGTACTTACAGTAACTAGGTGGGTGTTATTTATGAATGAAGATACTAACCATGACTAAAGGCTTTGATTTACAACGTTAAAGCTTTCTAGTATTCGTCATAAGGTAAACTTTCTCTGGAAAGTCCATATTCATAGAGAGATGTATAGTGTTTAAGGCTTCGGTATTTTAAACAATATGTTCTTAGGAATGATTCATGATTGGTATACAAAGTTGGCAAAATAAGTTATGGAAATACTATTTTAATCTAAATCAACAAGGTATTTCCCTGTATCGAAACTAATTTCTTTACATATTATATCGACTGTAATTCGAAGCGGCAATGGCCCAATAGCTCAAGCGTCGGCTTGGCGATCGAGAGGTCGCTAGTTCAATCCCCACCCATTGCACTAATGATGTGAACCCACTCCAGACACAAAGCCTATTTAGCTTAGTTGGAGGGGTTAACAAGACTACTAGTAATGCGCAACCCACATTGATTTGCTAGTAAGCTTTTATTCATTTTTGATTAAAAAAATTAAACAACTGTCTAGGTACAATCTCCAAAAAAAAATAACAACCATTCCAAATGAGCATTATTTTCTGGGACAGTCAACAATAACATACATTTTTAGCTAAGTTGCTATTAAGCTCTGGGTTAATTTATCAGCACTTAACAAATGAACTAAGTATTAATCAATCTATCTATCTAAATTATAAGCCCGACATGTAGATACACTGCATTGCGATCGTCGTTTATCGCACGTGAATCTATCTAGACACGAAGATTGCAAAACTTAGCCCTAGTACTATTTATTATTCTGTGGCCCTAGACATAATCAATCTAGCCTAAAATTAACCTAAAATAGCTCCGTTAAATATTTCGAAATTTTATGAATTTAAATTGTATGGTGGAAAGTTGCCCTGTCTTACGGATAGAGTAGGCCTTTATACATTAATTAGGTTTTCAGATTGATTTGAAATGTTGTTCATGTTGGTAGGTCTAATTCACCCACGGCTGGCCGTGGTGCGGCAGGTTCGCACTTCGATTTTATATAAATACATAACTGCAGCAACTTCTACGACGTCCATCATGTCCAATATTTCTAGAAGCACTGACCAAAGAGTAACATATTATGCACTGACGATTGTAGAGGACCGCATTAGAACTGAGTTAGCCGGAATACGATGTGCTATTACGGCAGACCGTCCGTATATACTGCGGCCTACCGCAGCGGCACCCCATATCGAGGCGAGCCGCTAGTGCGTTTTTGCACATGAGTATAAGAAAAGTTTCTTTACTCTTTTTGGTTTTTGGGCCTAAACCTATTTTTGTTACAAGATCTTCTTTTTACCTGATGAGTGACAACAATTAAATCGAGCCTGCCTGGAACTACCATATTCGTAATTTGCGATTTTTTCGGACAGACACGCACTTGAACTACTATTTTATCTGATGTTAAATGATCGATTATAATAATCGGAATTCGTCGAACCGATTGCCGACATATCTCTTTGTGCGGTCGGTGGTTTGAGCCTCGACTGAAGCCTACCACCAATTGATACTTACGTAGTCACTCATTTAGCACCATCCAGACATAACGTGTAAATTTAGATCTGTCTACGGAAGACGCAGGAAAGCAACAATGACCTTCCCGGGGGTACTATTCATTATCCTGTGCCCGGGGGTGAAAATGACCGCTGATACCTGCATAACATGCAGGTATACGAGTATATATACCTTCTTATACTTAGGTACGAGGTAGTAAGTACTAGATGCACTGGACTTTACGTTGATGCTGTGTAAACCTGGCTTTCGGATGAGTATAGTTGATAAAATGCTGGTGATCAGCGTTTATTTTCAAACCCGGATGGTAATTTTTGCTTTCGTTATCTCTGGGTGGTGCTAATACTTAGGCAATATGTATTGGCTATAATATAAGCTACAAATAAAAACAGCCTGTACCAACCTTGCAAAGGATCGCACCCCTTCTTACAAATGGGCACATCGCACAGATCCCCCTGCCACCCCGGCAGACACTTGGGCTCCCCCTTGTCATCGCAGACGTAATGGCTGTGCTCCGACTGCACCGATGGCAGCGAGCACGCCTGCCGATGACCAGACTATGAAGGAAGAATAGATCTAGACGAGTATTAGACACAGTGCAAGCGTGGCTGTGAAGCGGTGGCGTTAGGTACACACGAGTAGGTTAGGTTTAGGTTACAAGGAGCAGTTATATTTTTTATCCGACTACCTACTGTGAAGTGAAACATTTTTTTGAAGCTTAAACAAATGGGTGGTCAAGTAAGAAAATCTGTCGCCAAAACACCTAAATGTGTGTTCTAACAACTGTCCTTGAGAGCCAGTTCCCATTCTAAGCCTAACGTGCTTCATCTATCCTCGCCCACATCATTGTATTGAGGTGATATACCTAGTGATCAAACACTAGATTAACCACTAGCCTATATGCTATAAAAAATTATAAACAACCATGTCTATGTACGTATGGTATGTATTTTCGTTTGTTTCACCGCAGCATGTAAAGTTTAGAAGCATCAAAATCTAAATTGCGTGAGTATAGTTTAGGCCCTTTTATACTCACACAATTCACATAGATTTTTTATTAAATATGGTCCGAAAACAAGTTTTTTTCTGTTATCAGATTTTAGTTTTTGTTTATTATTTATGATAGATATGAGATAATTATGAGTAAAAAAACAAGACGCTTGCTCATTTTGAGCAATGAGATATCTGCTTACGAATCACAGACTCTGGAAGTCTGGACTGAGCTTCACTGTACTGCGACTTTTACACGTCGAGTCTGTCACTGGATATCTACCTACCTAGTACCTATTTCAATGATTCAGCTATAACATCCGAACGAGTAAAAGAATATATGTATAGATGACATAACAATTAATTCATTTCTATTATATCCTCCTCATTTTTATCAGCCTCTCTCTAATAATTTTATAATTTTGCATGTGTCCAACAGGGTCCAATGTATGTATATATAATGCTCTCATGTACCTAGTTTTTAGAACCTAATGTACAAAATATTATGGAAGCAATAAATTATTGAGTATTGAGTTTTGCTAGCGAGACGTGACGTAAATATAACCCGTAAAACAGCTGTTAAATATTCATAGCACCCACAATAACAATTTCGATTTCTATACTTTCGATTTCACTGGACTCTTCCATATTTGGAACCTATTACGTCACAAACTACTATTATTAGGTATAAGTATAGTTAGTTCCAATCGAAGCGACGTAAATAGAGGACAGAAAATATTAAAGTATTATTTATAACTAGGCTTTAATTTTCCATAAATAGACCGGCGAGAAATGAGGAGCACATAAATTATTCATAAAAATGTTCATAGTCATACACATCGAGAGTGGCGAGAACTTTTAATGAGACCTTTTTATTGAAAATAGGCAATAACTGAACCAGGATCACGCCTGTTGCTTTACGATCTAGTATCAGTACCCCTAGTACGAGTTTTTATCGTAAACGCTCTCACATAGTTTTCGACTTATTCTGGCTCCCTGATTGACCAATTTAGTTAAGTGTAGTAACCACTAGAGGCGCTGTACTGTTTTTCATACAAAATTTGTTCGATATACGATATCGAGTTTGGTATGAAAACTCGTACTAAGGGTACAGATGAAAACGTTCTCACGAAGTGAAAGATGGCAGTAAGTTTAGTCAATCCACATATAACACACTAACTTGTCTTCCAAATTAGCTAGCTGGCACTCTGCTAACTTATTGAAGTCATTGTCTTCATTTCAACCTCTAAAAATTGGGTGCAACGGATATTCTGGTACCTTTTCACAGGTTGAAGAAGCATATTATATCGATGATCCTCCTGATATGCTATCAAATAAGTACAACGGCGGATCCAGGGGGGGACATGGGGATCATGACCACTAATTGAATATAATGATTTTATTCATATATTTTGTCACCATACAGATTTTATGTAACTTCATACCTTCAATATTTAATTAATTTAATATAATAACTTTGTATGATGGCAAACGTTTGCCCCCCCCCCCCCCTCCCTCCTCCCCCCGGACTATGTCAGCCCCCTCCTGGCGCCAAAGCTGAATAATCCGCCCTTGAATAAGTAGCTTACCATTATACCGGAGAAAATCGAAAAAAAGCCGTCATAACCTTACGATGTTCCGGCAGCACACAGCCCTTGAGAATCAGAGTGTTCTACTTTGGCTACATCATCGCTTACCACAGGCGAGATATTCGAGAGAGAGAGAGTCAAACGCTAGCCTAATAGTTAAAGATAACTTATTAATTACTCACAAAGTATATATAATATTGTGTTCTGTGCTTGTAAATATTTCCCATTCCCGTTCAACACAGTTCACCGTGGTAAATTAAGCGAGGAGACCATAAACAAGCCAAGTTCTTATGTACCAAGATAGGACAAGTGCACTGCTTATGTTTCCTGTATGTAGGTAAAGAACAGTAGAGTTAAATGAAATCGGGCCTAACAGGATCGCAGCCGGTAATCTCCGTGAGTCAGCGGCACTTTCTAATAACTTGAGAAAGTAGCGCGAAAGTCGGCCGAGGAAACACTGTTATACATGCTTCAATATCTTATTTTTTTAACCCCCGACGCAAAAAGAAGGGTTGTTATAAGTTTGACGTGTGTAACTGTGTATGTGTGAGTCTGACTGTGGCATCGTAGCGCCCAAACGGATGAACCGATTTTGATTTCGTTTTTTTTTGTTTGATAGGTGTTGTAATCTAATGTTATTATTAGCTTTGTTTCATAATAATCCATCCGTTTTAAAACTGAGCTTTTTTCTAGTTGATGACGCTATGAAAGGTATGATCAATTCGAAATTCGGTATCGTCATACTTCGATGATATTGTAAGAACATGGTAACATTGACCTGATGCTGGGATATCTCCTCGAATCTGCAGATCCAGATTATAATGGGACCACCTCGGAAACGTACCCTACCGATTACAAAAATAATCATTCGAATCGCTTTACAATTTCCGGAGCAATCGCGTAACATACAAAAAAACATAGACGAATTTAGAACCTCCTTCTTTGTGGAAGTCTGTAGAAAAACATTTTACTTTTTAGGGTTCTGTAGCCAAATAGCAAAAAACAGAATCCTTATAGATTCATCATGTATGTCTGTCTGTCCGTCTGTGTCTCACAGCCACTTTATTCCGAAACTAGAAGGACTTCACCGTTGTTAGTATATAGATGTACTTGCAACACAATTTCAACAAAAATTGTTATTTAAGAAATACCCATCACATTTTGAAAGACGGCATTTGCTGGCGAAAAATCATAGTGTTTTCAGCATTTTTTGCTCGTGCTTATAAAATATTGCACTGTGTTACGGAACCCTTACGAGTGCGAGTCCGACTTGCACTTGGCCAGTTTATTTCGTTTAAAATGGTTAACAAATAAAACTAGGTATCTTACAACAACATTACTCTAATTGACATTCTTTTAATCGAACGAATGGAATTCTACAATAAGTGCCTTTAGGAAATACGTAGAAACAAACTTTATATTGGCTAATCCTGATCCCAAACAGACATAATATCTAATATCTCAACATATATTTTTACAGATATCCTATACCAGTAATTACTTCAAAATCTTTAAAATGCCTGCCCGGCCCAGTTATTAACACGGGTAATTCAAAATATTCTGTAAATAGCTGGTGCAATTATATGGGAATCTAAAAAATATAAAAAATGAAACTAATCATGTATCGTATAACTAAAATGGTTACAATTAAGCTGATAACCATTTGTTAAGTTATGTCAGAATTACTTGTACCTACTATTATTTATTCTGTACTCGGAACAATGACTACATTGTTCCGAGATTCTGTACCTAATTGGAAAGGAGTTTCGCATTATTAATTTTGGCATATTTGCCATATCTGAGTATAAAATGTACAGCAACTTTTTTTTAATATGTCTTATAGGCTAGCGCTTGACCACTACTTTTTAACCGACTTCACAAAAAAGGAGGAGGTTCTCAATTCGTCTGTATGTTTTTTTTTGTTTTTTTTTTTTGTGTTTATGTTACGCGATTACTCCGTCAATTCTGAACCGATTCGAATGATTCTTTTTGTAATCGGTAGGGTACATTTCCGAGGTGGTCCCATTGTAATTTCATCGAGATCTGAAAAGTATCTCCAGAGATATGATGATAAACGTCTCAAACTTGCTACTGAAATTGACTCGCGGGGCATTGAAGTCGGTTGTTTTAGTTTTTAAATTATTTTAATTATGTTATTTAAAAATATTTTTATTGGTATTGGCTTGAGACCATTACTGGTTGGTGGTAAACGATGATGTGGTCGAAGATTGTGAACACGTAGGCATAAAATACTCTGACTCTCAAGGGCTGTGTGCTGCCGGAACACCGTAAGGTTATGGTGGCACATTTTCTCCTTGATAGTGTAACTTTTTGGTAGCAAGTCAGTTGGAACTGACTTAAATTTCTTAAAGATCTAATGAGTATTTCCAGAGATATATCCAGAGACAAACCTCAACCTTGGTATACTGAAAATGACTCGCGCTTTATTAGAAGAGATTTTTTTTATTTTATTTATACGACCATAACTTATAATAAAAAATACCTACCTATCATTAGTACCTACCTTCCTAACACGTCTTAGAGTACTAAGATACCTATTCTTACAAAACACATAAATAATTACAATCACACAAGCAGCGAGCAAAAGCGGGCACCAAAGCATAAACCCGAAAAACAATCAAAACAACACTTACCTGTTTTTTCCATTTTGGTATATGTCGCGCCGGTAAAGCTATCGGCACAACACAGAGAATTACTATAATAATATACTTCATCTTACTCCATCTACGTTTACCGGTTATCAACGCACTACTTCACTATAACAACGGTAAAAAAAAACAATAACTCTACGGTATAATTTCAAAAAATTACAATTGAACTTCGAACATAAAAGTACTAATAAGAACAAAAAATGTTTAGTATTTTTCACTTGTTTTCCTCGATGTGACTTTTAACGGTATCTTTATAGGGATGAGCGGTAGATGCGCTTACGCCTGCCAGAGAAGTACTGTTACATGTTATTGAACTTGACTCACTGCTCGTAGCTTGTAGACTTTCGCCGCGGTCGCTTTTTACGAGGCCAGTAAGTTCACGGGTTTTCTTGCATGGCTTACTTTTCCAGTCACTGGTAACTGCCCACCGCTCTGCGTAGAGATATTGTCGCTCCACCTGGTCACAGGCAGGTCGTCCTATACTACGTAAAGAAGAGCCGAAGATCGGACTTAGTGGCCTATCTTGAGAGAGGCCTACGTTCAGCAGTGGACTGACACCGGCTGATTATAATGATGATGATGGCATACTTACTCGATACTACATCTGAGGGGATCCATTACCATAATCTCTTCATCAAAGTTAAGTGTTGTTTTAGTTGCAAATGGCTACCGACGTAGCTCAAACTACCCAACTAACAAAGACATGACGCAAGCTGGGTTTGGGCTTGATGTTCGGCGCTAGTCATTCGGAAGGCGGGTTTAGACCTCTTTGATATTGGGTCAGAGATAAAACTTAAGACAGTTGCGCTATTTAGATGCATAATTGAAAACCCATTTTCCAGCTAGCATAGCTCACTGCCGTTTTTCAATTCCTGAAAAATACAATGTTAAATCACATCGTCACTAAATCAGGGGCCTTATTCAGTATGACCAATGAGATAACGCGTTCCTTAGCGCGTCACGTTACGTTATTGAAAAATTGTATTCTGTATGCCACACGATAGGTAAATTATACAAAACGCGCGCGTTACACGTCCTCATGTGTCACGATATTTTGACAGCTCAAAACGTGCTCATAACCTTACCTACCGCGTTTTAATTGGCATAGAGAATACCATAACGCGGAGATAACGTAACACGGCACGGTAAGACTTTAAAATGGTCATACTGAATAAGGCCCCTGGTGAGATAGTGGTTGAGTGCTTGTCTTTATAGATTTATCTTTTTTAAACATCCATGTGTTCCGGCAGCTATCCTTGAGAGCCAGTTTCCATCTAGGCCTACCGTGCAACCATCCTCGACCGCATCATCGCTTACCAACAAGTCAGATAGTGGTCAAACGCTAGCCTATAATTATTTTATGATATAAAAAAAAAGATTGACGTACTAAAATGAGAGTTATTGGCACTACGATTTACAATCCCCAACTTAGCTAAATGTTGAGATAATTCGACTAGGTACGTGAATTACATAAAACGTCAAATAGTTAAATATGATCTCTGAATAAAAGTATTATCTGTCTACAGCCTAATAGATCTTGTATGTACTATTATTAATTCTGTGTTATTGAGTCAGTACCCCTAGTATGAGTTTTCATACCAAACTCGATATTGTTTAGCCATAGTAACTATTATATAATCTGTGGTTTAGCGAACAAATTTTGTATGTATAATATCGTTTAAAAACTAAAAAAGAACCGACTTCAATGCCGCGCTATTCATTTTCAGTACCAATTTTAAGATGTTTATCTCAATATCTCTGGAGATACTTATCAGACCTCGATAAAATTACCTTGGTACCACACTGGGGATCTATCTCACCTTTCGAACAAAAAAAGAATAATCAAAATCGGTTCATAAACGATGAAGTTATCCGCGAATAAACAGAAATATATATATATATATATATATTTATATATATACGGTCGAATTGAGAAACCTCCTATTTTGAAGTCGGTTAAAACAGTACAGCGCCTCTAGTGGTTACTACACTTCACTAAATTTAGACCAATCAGGGAGCTAGAGTAAGTCAAAAACTATGTGACATCTGTCAAAAGCGTTTACGATAAAAACTCGTACTAAGGGTACAGATTATACCCGCTAGTTTCGTAGCTCCAACCATGCAACCGATTTCTGAAAACCTCCGCTTGATGCAGTGAAGTGCACAAACTTGTTCTCTCATACACAGCTTTCTATTTAAAGATTTGTATTTTCTATATTGCTAAATTTGAGGAAGTGTGCATGACTTTTGAAAGTAAATTCTGTGAATCCTTTTAATTTGATTTTCAATTAACGACAATAAAGGAGTAGGTTCTCAATTCGCCTGTATGTTTTATTTTGTAGGGTATGTGTATGTTACGCGACTACTCCGACAAGTATGAACCGATTCAATGATTTTTTTTTTATTTGTAGGATACATTTCCAAGGTTGTCCTCTTGTAATTTCATCGAGATCTGATAAGTATCTCCATAGATGTGACGATAAACGTCTCAAATTGCTACTGAAACTGACTTTCACTGCATAGAAGTCGGTTGTTTCAGTAATTAATCTGAATTAGTGTACTCGTAATTAACTACCTACGAGTTTTTACACCCAGTTGAAAATATGAAAAATCTACGCCTCTACTGTCAATGTCATACGCTACTAAACACGATCCTCAGTCACTATTACAGCTGTTATAATTACCTTGCGAAGAACATAGGTCCACCTAGTTTGTTTTAAAATCTGATAGGTTGGCTGGTGGTAAGCAATGATGTGGTCGAAGATGGTGAACACGCTAGGCCTAGAATGGTTTGACTCCCCAAAGGCCGAGTGCTACCGGAAGGTTATGGCGGCAGATTTTCTTCTTGGCGCTAGGTAAAGCTACTATCTGGTAGCAAGCTGTACTACTAGTAATGCTCCTGCTTGCTACCTGTGGAAGTCGCTTAAAGAAACTAGTTTTTTTGCGACATTTTATTCTACGGCTATAATATAATATATATAGCAATAGATCTATTTACTTAATGAGATTTGTTTTGAAAACCTTACTAGCAATGTGGGTTGCACATTACTTGGTCTTGTTAACCCCTCCGACTATGGTAAATATGCTTGTGTCTGGAGGGGGTTCACATCAATAGTGCAATGAGTGGGGAGTGAACTCACGAACTCTCGATCACCAGGCTGACGCCCTAAACATTACATTATTTCCGCTTAAAGATTTAAGACACTTACTTAACAAAACAATAAAAACACAAGTTAATATTAAATCACATTACATTTTATTTATATTATTTCTTCTTCTATATACACTATATATTATAAAGCTATATACAATTTAGGTCCATATTAAATCACCGTTACAGAAGCTAAATTATACAAATTTAACTAGTCAAAACTCTAAAATATATTTAAAATCAGTGTCACTAGGTAGGACTTACGCTGCTCTATGTTGTAGACTTACGTATAAAACACGTATTATAATTATTATGATAGCACAATTTTTGGCACTTTCAGACCAAATATTGGCGTATAGCTACTTTTGATGTTTACTGTACGTCTACTGTTCTATAACGGAACTAATACGGCGAGAATATTAGTCAATTGATTGAAATAATGAGTTGGATGTCATCACTAAAATATTACGAAGTGGCAAATTAAGATTACTTTGTAATTGGAATACAGTATTAGCCGCGAAATAAAGAAATTCGTTAAAAGCGACGAAACTCCAACGCCATCCTTGAGAGTGAAGCGTGATTAACTCACTGACTGTAGATAGTCAGTGAGTTCATCATGCAAATCAATACAGCACTTTTTATCTTGCATTTAAATATATTTATACAAATATTTCAACCTATAATGGTTATGTCCATACCAAAATTAATAGAGTATGGGCGTATTATTTTAATGCATTTTTATTAAATACAAAGGTGCCAATGTTTGGTGCGGTGCCAATAATGTGCCATAAATGCCGTAATATAAGTCATTTCCTACTACGCAATAACGTTTCGCTACGCGGTTATTAAATATTATTTTATAAAAATATTATGCTAGATACAAACAAAAGTTTTAAGCGCGTAAAAAGTTACCAAGTGTTTGGTTTTATATGATAAAATACAGACTATAGATCTTTTTTATTACAAACATCGACTTGTTTTATTTAACCACGCAGCACGTTCCAATGTGTTTTAATAACTAAAATTATTGTGACGACTCAAATAATTTCTTCCAAAGTAGAAAAGAGATGACACGAGCTTTAAAGATTGACAGCTTTGAAACTCGTGTCTAAAATTATGAATAAAGCGCATTTCAGACTACGCTATACTATACTATTCTGCTAAATAGCACAGCATGACAAACAAATTACAAACAAACCGGCTACTAAATAATGTATCTAAGTGTGAACGTGTTCTAAAGAAATGTTAATGATATAGGGAGCGATATTGTTGTGCTATAAACTATATTATAAGCTATAGCGTAGCGTAGTCTGATAGGCTCTTAACCCTTCGTATGCCGGAACGCAGATCCACGTCAGACACAATAGAATATTCATTGTGTCTGGAATCCCAGCATACAAGGAGTTTCATTCGGAATTTTCTTAAAAAATATATATTATATCGTTCCTCGAAATTCAACAGATAGCTTTAAAAAAAAACATTCAAACTGATATTGTAAATCTGATGAATCGAAGCCGTTTTCATTCCTTATATTTTCAACGTTTGTAAGTTTCGATAACCTTTGAAAAAATCAATTTTACTGGCTGATAATGGTGATGATTTTCGTTAAAATAATATACAAACTAAATGTTTCAGTAGGTTCCACATCAAAAGCCCTTTATATGGATTTTGATGCGGAATCATTACAATGAAGTTTAATGTAGCTATATTTTTTTCTGTGATGGTTATGTTACATTAAATGCATTTTTGAAATGTACTTTATAACATACTCGTACGTACGTACGTTCAATACATTAATACCGGTATTATTGAATAAAGCTCAAGCGTGAATTTGCTCTCAGCACAGTATGAGGATATTTGATTATTTAAGTCGCGCCACTCCGTGCCAAGCGCGGATCGGTGCTCAAGTACTATAGTTCTAGAATACCGGCCTAATATTTGATTCGTGAAATGCTTTTTGTTAATAAAATGCCGTTGTCTCTTACGTAGTGTAAATATAAAATAACTACACAATCTGTACATGTTGGTCATAGAATAAGACTCTTCTAAACAAATATATTTACAGAGTCAACATACATTATATTGCTAAATGGCAACACTATAATATACTTCAATTAATTTTTAAATTATTATGTCCATTCTGGCTTCAACATAATGTTGCCATTATTCACAGCGTTTTAAAAAAACTAAAATAAAATTAAAAACAATGAGCTAAACTTTTTTAAATAAATAGTACGTAATCGAAAAGTTGGATTATAATTAATTAAACAAAAATTATATGAGCAGATTAAAATAGAGGTTGCATAGAAAGCTACGCGTCAGAATTGAAATTTCCAAGTTCTTTCAATTTATTTCTCAAGATCACTAAATTATTTTTTGTACAACTCCATCTGTTGAACTTTAGCGAATACATCTTCGTAGCTATACCGTTCTACAATAGAGGGCGTTCATAAATATAAAATATAACATGACGCTTATGTCACTTCCGCTGCCTTCGTACGTGACGCTACGTCATTTCCGTTACGCCTAAAGATGTATCACATCAATAAACATATGTTTGCGAGATATGGTATAAATAAATTTCACACGTGCTTTTCCGTCAAGGTTTAAAAGTTTAGAAAATATTGCAGTTTTAATATATTTATAAAAATATATATTATGCCAAAGTTAAATAAATATATTCAGATCTAACCTATTAGGCAACCAAAGTCTATTTTAGTATAGAGTTTGTTTATAAATATTCGAAAAAATCAGATCAATCACACAAAAATGAATAAAAATTCCCTTACACAGCACTCAACTAATTTTGTAAACATATATTGCAAAGTTTGTAAGACATTGGTGTCAATTTTGATACACTCTAAAATACAACTTAATCATATAGAACTATAGCTCATTTTTGCACTAGGACTGAGGTGACTTATAACTTAAAGGTGTGACGATCCGTCTCAGACAGAAGGAAAAACAATTGACTAATACACATTTTCACGCCCGCTACATACATTCGGAACTGCGTTTCGAAATTCCGAATACAAATATCGAATCAGGATTCCGTTACCGGCCACATACATTGAGAATTCTGTTTCGAATATAAAAAAATCGAACGGAAAACTACCGTATACGTATGTGATGGTTCATAGATTTGGATAGATTTACTGCATTCGAAATTTTGAAACGGAATTCCGGTCGGCCTTATATTTATATTCAGTTATAATGAGTTTGAACCATGATTATAAACTACTAACTTTTATACTTACTACTGTTTGATGTCGACTGTCTCGACCTAGGTTTCGTGCATGTCCGATGCACTTCCTCGGGAGTTTACGCAGAGAGATCATGCAACAAATGAAATAGTACTGAGTACAATAGTCTGTACTTAATACATTTTACATATTTATATTTTACCTATATTATTTAGCTTTTAACTGATATTTAACCGACTTCAAAAAAAAGAGGCGGTTTCTCAATTTGACCGTTTATATATAATTGGTTTTTTTTTTTGTGTGTGTTCGCGGATAATTTCGTCATTTACGAACCGATTTTGGTAATTTCATTACTTATATCTGAAGAGATAAAGAGATAAACACCTCAAACTTGGTACTGAAAATTAATAGCGCGGTATTTAAAGTCGGTTCTTTTAGTTTTTTAAACAATCTTATTTTATTTCGACTTAATTACCTAAAATAATGCACAATTAAATTATATTAACAGAACAGCCACATATATAGCATTCAACTATGTATATACAAATCTAAAATCATTACCTATTGACTATCCGTGAATTAACAATAAATAATGCACAAGTGCCTACGTTTGTAAATTAATTTTATCAAATGCATTTTTATTTACTTTAGAGCCTTAATCAATTTTGTGCCAAATTAACTTGAGAATTCATTAATATATCAATTTAATATCACTTCTATACAATGTGTACATACCTTAGTTACAATTTTAATTTTAATTTATAATAATCAAATCAAAATTTTATTTAAAATCAATGCAAAAGGTAATAATAGTAATTTATGGAGCTGTTGCATAATAAGAGGAATTAAAACACGGTGTTTTAAATTGTTAAAACACAATCCAAAATTCATTCATCGTACCGACGGGACTTGAACCCGCACCCCCCGGATAACATGTCCATTTGCCACCGTTCGATCTATCTTTCGAAATAAGTAATCATAGATGGCGCCACCAATGCATAATTGGGTTTAAAAAAAAATGCAATCCACTAATTTCGTCGTATCGATAGTATCGGACCGTGGCTTCATTGGCAGAGCACCTGGACATGTTATCCGGGGGGTGCGGGTTCAAGTCCCGTCATTACGGTGACATTTTGGATTGTGTTCAACAATTTACAAAAAATATAAAGTGTGTAACACTTCAAGAAACATAATAATCGTGTTTTAATACGTCAAATTCCCTTTTTCAAACTTAATTTGAATAAATCCTTAGCAATCTAATGCAAGCGCATTTGTCAATATGTTTAGCACAGATTTACATTTTAGGCCATTACATTATTAATGATTATTTTTATGCACATACCCTTTATTGTATTCTTATAATCACTTAGTAAATTTGCAGAATAACATACTTCTACAAAGATAACTCGTCAGGGAAATCGACTCTCACATACAGTAAATAAAACTCAATTTCGTTTGAAAGATAAGATAACTAACAACGTAACAAATGTGAGAAAATGATAACACTATTTTTATATACATATAAGTATCAGAATATATTTTTTTAGATATTGCATATTGATTCCTATTTATAGGAATAAAATTGGAAAACATTTACAAATATAAAATATGATCATTAATCTCAAAGACAACACAATTATTAGTAGATTCAGTCCGAAAATATCTAACAATGAAGTATCCTTCTAAATTTTAGTTTTTGAGTTGTTCGGCGGGTATTTTACTTCTATCTCCCTCTGTCATATGAGGTGGTGATCGTGCTATTTCACTCGCACCTAACCTGATATTTTTTTAAATAGATACTTTATTTACACACTTTTGAAATGCCGTAATCAAAACTGTACACACAGATTTTATACACAAAATATTTGATTATGACGTCACAATTGTATAATATTAATTTCTTTCTACTCTTGTAGAGATTCTCTGTCACATCGTGTAAAAACATTATATTATATTATAACTCACTAGAGATTGCATGTAGAATAAAGTCTTGAAGAGTAGAACTTGAATGATCTTGATAATTCAATAATGTTATTGTTTATTCTCTCATCTTTATGTTAATAGAACAATGGTATCAACCTCAAAACTCAACCCTACAGTAAAAGACAACTGACGTCCCGCGATCTGACCGAGTGATACAGAATACAGACTCTCACAGCGCAAACTTACGGTGCAATTTACGGTGCGCAACACGCGGTTCTAAGTAACTATTAGTTTATTCTGTGACACAAATTCAAGGTCGCATCCCAGGCTAGTAGCGTATTTTGAACGTTACCGACGTTGTAACTAGGTTCGGTCTCGCCTTTTTGCTATCAGAAAGTGCATCTTCTGTACTTGTACTATATTTATTCTGTGGCGTCGGTATATAATTATTGGATTCATCGTCAAAGCGTTGTAATTTAAACAGATGTTTCTTATTTTTGTCGTTAACATTTATTGTCAATAACAGTTCACATAAACATTGGTTTTCTTCGTTTGAAACTACAAATAAAACTTATTCGTTTAAAACTATGGCTACAATATGGACTATTTTAATGTGAACTAATATACTAACACTGTTCTAAAAGTCAGTACATAAAAAAGTGTCTCTTTTTTATGTAGAGGCGAGAAAAGGACAACGTTAAATAAATATAGAGCGAGTAAAGTTTAGTTTATTCGTTTTTACATAATTTATTTTATGGAATGTGGATACGGTTGATTATTGGATAGTATTGCTAGCATATTTTTTTTAATTTGTCGTATTTTTGGTTTTTCAAATATCTGCAGTCAAAGAAATATTCTTGTCGTCATAGTATAAGATTAATATTTTAATGATAATTTAGTTCTTTTTTTTTCGAGATTCCAATTTTTTAAGCTTCGCGCTTTTGGCGGTTTTAATATTCTATTGACTTTATATTAATTTTAATTTATTTTCATGACTTTGTTGTCTTTGCGGTTGATGAGTTTTAATAAATAAGATGTCAGATTATACCACATCAAGAGATGAGATTTGGTCGTAGCTCAACAGATACTCTGCTCAATGAAATACGAGCTATAACACAAGTCCTGTAGATCACAATTTACAATAATATATATGAAAAACGAACGAACAACGACAAATCTCCGCACGACTAATTTGTTCCATAAACATCAAGACGTAAAGCTTAGATTTAAATTCTTCTTTTCTCGTTTAAGTCTGCTCGACCCAATAATCACCATAGTATACTCCCGGCACCGATCTATACGTCTGACTTTACATGCGCAGAAGTCAATTTTAGGTTAAGTCTGATTGGCGAGGTAGAGAGGCGCGGTTGCTCGCGCTTGGCTGCTATTGGCCCGTCAGTGACAGTTCCCGCGATGACGCACCAATCACAGCCGCCCACATTTCCCGCGCTGTCATCACGCGCAGTATCGGTCGATACGCAACAATTTTGTCTCGCGCCTTTAATTTCGTGCTGAAGTGTGCATACACTGGGATATTCCACAACGCTTAGCAGAGATCTCATTACGATTTGACAGCTGACAGATATACACGCATAGTAATAATTCGTTAAGACATTTCCCCTCCATCCATTTTTAGATAAAACCAGACCATATAATTAGCTAAAATCCCCACTTTGGTGGTAACTAGGTCTTATATCTAAATCTTAAAAGATTTAAAGTGTTTTGGCATCCAATTGTTATTTTGTATAAGTTTACCTCGATGTCTATGTACATTAGTGTCCAGACCTTAAATAATTAACATATCAAGTTCGAACCACGGTTTTTACATTATTCTCAATGAGAAAAAACGTGTTTGACCTTCATCGGGCGTTTAAATGTGCCAGTGATCTACACCCAAAGGCGCAAGCCAGAGATAAAGAGCGTAAAAAAGGATGTAGAGTCTCGTAAAAATGGACGTAGAGTTAGTATTGTGTTTTTTAAATTGACTTTCATACAAATTGTAAAGTCTCGTGATGCAAAACATATAGAGAGGACGGGGCAGAACCGCGGCCCGTCCTACGTCTATCGTCTCTTTTATCTATTTTGGAGTTTACTACTCCTTAAGAAACGATTTTCATATTTAGCCCGCGGTATGAACATTTTAAGAGGAGTAAAATCGAGCGTTAATTAAAAGTGAGGCGTAATGTTTTTTGCGCAACGTACTTTGCGCACCTTTCACTTCGAGATTATGCATGTCTTTATATAAAAAGTATACTGGATTTTACTACTTAAGAAACGATTTCCATATTTAGCCCCCTTGACTTTGACCTTGACCTTGACCACAATAACTATAATCAGTAGAGTAAACTCCAGTCGTGCGTCGGAGTTAACACACACATACACTTTTATTTCTATACTAGATAGGTTAGAGTTCGACCACTATCTCATCTGATGATAAGTGACGATACGATCGACAATGTAGCACGCCTAAAAGACACCTATAAGACCCCTTTATATCTGGCTTACATCTTATAGCATCCATAACTTCTATATAAGATTACCTCGGTGCCTATGTACATTTGAGTCCTATATCAATATGTTTAATATTGTTATGACATATTAATGTGATCCACGTTTCATGAATGTTGTCGTGTGTCCGTGTAAAGGGGTACTTGCTTGTACTCGGGGAATGGGTAGAGAACGAGATGGTCGGCCGTTTTGTACCAGGGAATTAGACCGTTCTGAAAAACAGGGAGATACAATTAAAATTAGATTATTTTCCTAATTTTTAACAAACTTCACAAAAAAGGAAAAGGTTCTCAATTCGACTTTTTTTTTAATGTTTGTTACCTCAGAACTCGGTCAAATCTTAACCGATTTGAAAAATACTTTTTGTGTTTGAGAGATTATGCCTCCCGTTTGGTCCCATATTTGTCGAGACCTGATAATCATCTCCGGAGATATGGAGATAAACAATATAAACAAATTTGATACCTTGATGACATGATTACGACTAGTTGATATTTTCAGTATCGGCATGTAAAGTCGGTTTTTTCGTTTTGTAAACCATCTTAAATTATGTAGTGGTAGGACTTCTGCTAGTGCGCCTGGGGTGGTACCACCACTTTGTCTGTTATTCAGCCGGGAAATAGACATGTTATTGGGCTTGAAGAAAGGTCATAGTGTCCAGTGAAATTAAGGGCCGGTGATGCTCAACATCTCATGATATGAAGGTAACAGACGCAGTGTAGTGAAGAGCAAAATTCTGCTTATCCAGAGTTACGTGCTACAGTTTCTGTTATAGGCAGATGTTATCACTTACCATCAGGCGAGCGTCTTGCTTGTCCGTGTCTTGACTGGTATATTTAGCCAAGGTGATGTACACATTTTGAAGTTTATAGAACTTTTAAGAGGGTAGGGAGGCCTTAGCCCAGCAGTGGGACAAAAACGGCTCTAAATAATAATAATAGAAGTTTTAATATTATAGATTATGGTCAGGCTCAAGTCTAAGATACAGTCTAACTCAAGTCATAACTCCAATAAAGAATTTGATTCTATATTAAACACTTTAAATTCAGTCCAATTTCATTTGCCTCGCCTAATGTGACGGGTGGATAAATACGGCAAATATTTCGATACAGTATTATAACAAGTAAGCTATTCAACGCTGCTGCGTTTTTTTTTTTTTCAATAATATGGAGTGGCAAACATGCAACCGGCCTACCTGATGGTAAGTGGTCTCTGCCACCTATTGACAGCCGCAAAACCAGAGGTTTTGCCGGTGTGCAGCCTAGGCCTACCCTTATTAGAGAGCACTCTCATTACTCTTCGTTTAAAGCTACTCAAATTAAAGGAAAAGGAAGGAAGGTTTCAGATGGGATCATTCCACATCTTACAGGTACGTGGGAAGAACAATCGTGTGAAACAAGTAGTATGTGATGCCCACGTATCTATAATGTGCGAATGTGCTTTTTGACGGTGTCGGGTTTTATCGTTTCGATCGTAGAAACGGGACGGAGGTATGATATTAAAAAGCATATAATAAAGCAAGCGTTTGTAAATAGGATAAAAGTATAGTTACAACTTACCATATTAGACCTCTTGTTGGTGCCGCGGCCGTAACCGTTCCAGTGGTTACCCGCGACGCCTATCTGGTCACCGATCTGATTATAAAAATTATAATTAGCTTAACAAATACTCAGGGTTCGAGGATATATATCAATGGATACATATCAATGAATATATATATCAAGATATATATCCGATATATATCAAACTGTGTTCGACGATATATATCAATTATTTTTTTTAATAGTATATTGCAATACCAAATTCGTTTAAAAGTTTAATATTATTCAGTAATTTTTAGGGTTTGTTACTGTATCTACTATTTCTACTCCTATTTTATGTTTTTTAGTTGATTTTGCCTTATCTAAAAGAAGATTTTATGTTTTGGTTTAATTTGTTTGATTTTAAGTACCTAAATAAAACATTAAAAACATTGTCGTTTTTTTAATAATTTTAGTATGTTTTTGTAACACATATGCAAATAGTATTCATAAATAATACAATAAAATAGTGCTATATGGCTTTCATACAAAATTGATATATATCAAACTTGATGTATATCTGATATATATCATAAATATCGGATATTTTCGAACCTTGCAAAAACTACTACCAAAATACGAAGGGAAGGTAAAAAGTGACACAATTCGATACAGCCAGCACGAAATTGATGTCAGCGCAATTGCGCTATGTGAATAAAACGCAATATACTATTACTTGCACAAGCTATACACCCCGGCACAGATTAAGAGGCGGGACGGAAAATTGATATTGTTATTTATAACTAGCAACGCCTCGCGGTTTCACCCGCGTAGTTCCCGTTTCCGTGAGAATACGGGGATAAAATATAGCTTATGTTACTTGCTTATAATGTAGCTTTCTATTAGTGAAAGATTTTTTTAAATCGGTTCAGTAGATTTTGAGTTAAATCGAAACAAACAAAAAATTCAATCTTTCCTTTTTATAATACATATTAGTTTAGATAAAAGCATGTAGATGGCGCTACGCTAGAGTACGTTGAAAAGCTCTCCTTGTAAATATTGCCTAAATGTATGAGATCCTGCGTCCCGCAAACGATATTTCCGCGATGTTCGAACACTGTGTCATCAAATATCTTAAAATGTGAACTCATTATAGAGTTATTTCTCTTTTTTAAATTACTATACTACTATATAAACTATAGATTGA
The DNA here is from genome assembly GCA_954871355.1 of Cabera pusaria. Lineage (NCBI taxonomy): Eukaryota > Metazoa > Arthropoda > Insecta > Lepidoptera > Geometridae > Cabera > Cabera pusaria. Next base: position 21,208,737 of record OX940900.1, on the reverse strand, counting down.
TGGACCTATCAATATCTCGCCTGGTGGTATGCGGTAGTGGAGGATGGTAAGCCAGGCCTAGAATGGTCCGACTCTCAATGGCTGTTCTGCCGGAACCCCGTAAGGTTATGGCGGTAGAGTAACTCTTTGATTGTGGTAATCACTATAAAGCTACTTTTTGGTAGCAAGTGAGGCGGAACATCGATATAATATACTCAAACCCTCTGCGGTAAATATATATACTTTTTATGAGAATATGAGTAGCGCTTGGCCACTATCTCAACTGATGTTACGTGACGTTGCGGTTGATGATGTAGCGCGCTTACCCAAAAGATACCTATTCACTCGCGACTTGAAGACCCCTAAGTTGTATCTAATCAGGCAGGGAATCTCTGTAGAGTCCGTGCAAAAAGAGAACCGTCGTGGCGTTACGACGAACTAACATTCAAAGGTAAGGAAGGAAGGTACAGTATCGGTCAAAATTGAAGAAGCAGTCTCAAAAAGCAATAGCATGACAGCAAAATATGCACATACGACCTTCTTCTATAAGACGTTTCGAAAGTAACATAATGAAAGAGAAAGATAGACGAGATAGAAAGACCCATATATCGCACTCTTTCATTATGAATCCATAAGAAAGAGCGCATGTATTAATGAGTAGAATAGCTAGACCAGTTTTGCTTCTTTTACCAGTTTTACAAATAATGAGGGTAGATTTGAAACAAAATGTATTGATGGCATAAATGAAGATAACATTGACGGTTGGTAAACTTCGGTGGTGGTTGAAGTTTGGTTAATAAATAACTTAAAAAATCAAAATGCAAGCAAATATAATTATTAAAGACGGCGAATATTGAGGCATTGCATAGAAATGGATTAAATAAATTATATTATCTCAAATGTATAGTGAAAGCGGCATAAGTGTAAGTTATTGCTGATTGATAAGTGTTGGAAAAATCGTAGTTGTGAAAGTATATTGTTAATAAAGTGTGTTAATAAGATTTGGTGTTTTCAGACGGATTTTATTCGCCATTTTGGAATATTGGCCGCGCACTCTATGGGCATATTTTTATCTTTTCTATGCCTTGGAGTTTAATAATGCAAAGGTGAGAAGCGCGGACGAGAGATGTCCTGAGCAGCTGTAGCACAGATTATATAATAGTTACATGGCTGTAGTCCCCCTGGATCTAGTTTGGGGATTGGGATCTTATCTGCATCGAAAACAATAGAAGTCACACGAAATATTAATTTAAAAGTATATAAAAACTAGGCGATGTGCCGGCTGTGATAATTTGTAATAAGTAATTGTGTAAGTTATGATTTTAAAGGATTTAAGCTTCAATCCTCTTTTCCTAGAGAAAATGAATAATTAAGCTTATAACCTTAAATAATCAATAGGTAAGTGCAATTCTTAGATGCAACCGAACGAGTGTTATTATGTCATAGAATAAAATTGTCAATGAAAATGGTTTCAATTGAATATAATATTTTGTGTATGTCTATTATTTACTTATTCTATTTTTATCTATTTCAGTTATAAATTGTACGCTACCGCCATATTTTTTTTAATTTTATATTTTTCCATACTAGGTTGTCTGGAAGAAATTGCTTCAAGCGATAAGACCGCCGATTGTGTTGCCATTCAGATATATTTTATTTTATTGTTTTGTTTTTGTACAATTTGTTTAATTGTTAATCAATAAAGAGTTTTTGTGTATTGTATTAAATAAAAATAGTAGTTTATGATATTTCGATATGTTTTAAATCAGTTTATATTAAAACATTGTTGCTGTGTATTCTTCAAAGTTATACAAATAAATATTTCCTCAAAAACTAATGATAACATCACCGTGCTATTTATTTTATTTCACATATAACATAGATCACCAATTTACCTATAGTAGCGAAGTTTGTTTAAACAGATATAAAATAATACAAGCTATTTATAATTGTTTTTTATTTTAAATATTTTATAGGCTAGCGTTTGACCACTATCTCACTTGTTGGTAAGCGATGATGCCGTCGAAGATGGTAAGCACGCTAGGCCTAGAATGAGAACTGGACATCAAGGATAGCTGCCGGAACACATTAGATGTTTGACGACAGATTTTCTAACTTGAGGGTGGTAGCTGGCCAGGCGGACACTAGATAGTGTCCTGCCACCATGCGGGGGTTGTTGGTTTCTTAACGATGTTTTTCCTTCAAACCAAAAAGAACCTTCAAAAGAGCACATAATTTTTTCGATAGAAAAATCCATTGTTGCACGGCGGTTTGAAATCGGTACCTCTGGCATCAAAGTTCAACCAAACGTTCTCGCGACTACGCCACCGGACCCCTCAAAATTATAAAAAAATCATGCAATGGCATTGAGATTCGAACTCGGCCCTCCTGCTTCCTTACCAGTTCATCTTACCACTCGACCAAACTGCCATTAAAGACTTATTCGAATTTAAGCATCCGTTACTTGTTGCCTATCTTACTCGACGTTATGTTAACTCAACAAAAAGAAAACGAGTACACAGTGGAATATTGTTATCTTTATTTAATGCTAGCAGCCCGCCCCGGCTTCGCACGGGTAGAACATGCCTACAACATGTTACATCAAATATAAAATATTAACATATTTAACAATCATCGTCATATTTCAACCAATTTACACAAAACCTTAACGAATTATGCACCTAAACCTTCCTCATAAACACTCTGGCTATTGGTGAAAACCGCATGATAATCCGTTCAGTAGCTATTGAGATTATTGCGAACAGACAGACAGACGCAGTGATGGACTTTGTTTTATAATACTTACGTAGTGATATTGGACGGCCCCTTGGCGTAAAGGATAGTTACCCTGATTCTGAGCCGACGGTCGTTGGTTCTAATCCTAGCTATATACCTACCAATGAAAGTTTTATGTGCATTCATGAATCATGGGTTTTCGTACAGAGGTAGTGGGATCATGGAATCAAAATCAATCAAATCATGGGATCAAAGATAGGGTATTACTTATACGTTTAACGTGTATCTATCTGTATCTGTCTGTAGCATCTTAGCACCCAACCGGATGAACCGATTTTGATTTTATTATTGTTTTTTTTTTGTTTGATAGATGTCTTCATCGAGAGTGTTCTTAGCTTTGATTCATGAAAATTCGTTCAATCGTTATAAAACTATGAGCCTTTTTCTAGTTAATTGCGCTATGAAATCAACTTTCATAGGTCTGATCAATTCGAAAATCTTCTTCTTCAACGATATTGTAAGAACATGGAAGCATTGACATAATGCTGGGACATCTCCTGAACTCTACAGAATACTCAAATCCACACCAACTTACAGCTCAGATTTTAAATGTCGTGTTTAGAGTCATTGGAATGCTTTTATTGAAAAGATTATACATAGATCAATCGGGTGGTTTATATATAGATCATAACTATATTATACAACAGAATTTTATAGAGTAAAAATATATTGTTATACTATATTGACTTCAAACTGATTGTGATCGGTGGGGATCTACAGCATCGCTAAGCTTATAATAATATTTTCGTAGTAAATGTGACCTAATCTGTGGTTTCACTGCAGATATTTTATAAATTTTGCGATGCGTGTATGTTAAACCCGTGATATCTTTTAGAGTTTTCATTTGAATTATATACTGAAAAGGACAATTTTAATCTATAATATGTGGCCAAGCTAATTAACGTAATTATTTGGATAAGGATTAATACTATATACTTGAAAATAGCCTTGGAAGTTATGTAATATTTATTGACAACAAATTAAAGATTAAAATGGTTACTGTGAGTCAACCTTAAGAGATAGACATATGCTGTCGCGGACTTTTTTGTAGGTCTTATTAAGTTGTACAACTCTTCCATAGAAAATATTCTGCTATCTATTTTCAATTGAGCAGCGTTCGTAAGAAACGTGTTTTTTCGACCGTTTTTTAGTTGACTTAGGTTGCAAATTAGGTCTCCACGAATGTACATTTGATTTAAACGGGATAATATATAGCCTATTTTCATTCCGAAAGTTCATTCTATATATTAGTGAAAGAATTTTTTACATCGGTCCAGTAGTTTTTGAGCCAAATCATTACAAACATACAAAAATACAAATGTTCTCTCTTTATAATATTATTATAGATTTACCAAATGTATCTGACGCTACGTTTCACTTTTTTTTCGTCTGTGGTCTGGCTAAGCATGCCATCTATGCCGTACTTACGTGTTATTGTTTGCGTTGGAACATTCGACAGAAATATCGTGCAGGCTACTATGAACATTGAGGTACTACTGGACTATTGTCCCTCGATAGTACATACCTACCTAGTAGCACACGATAACAATAAGAGTAGGTACCTACCAAGTATTAAACATTTTCAGTCGTACTACTAATGACAGCAGTGTTGTCAATGCAACTAAAACAGTAAATTAAAACGACCAACGACTGACGCGTCCTCAATTTCTACGACGGTTCTCTTTTTGCACAGACTATGTACTTACATCAAAGGATATATCTCGATGACCAGCTACATTCTTCATAACAGCGACGCGGTCGTGCGAGTTCTGACCACCGAAGTAGTATATATCGTCCAGGGAGAAAAAACTGTCAGACGCGTCCACTCGGTTTGTCTGCATCATCTCGTATGCCACTCGACCCACCTGTAATTATATATTTTCTTAATACTTTATAGTTGAAAGGACTGTTTGAAACGGCGCAATATTACCCTCTTCATAGCCTAACTTAGTGATATTATTATGAGCCCTAACCCCAATTACTCAAATTATGTGTTGCTGTTTTCTATCATAGGTCTGCTTGGTACTCGTACTATAATACTCAGAGTATTTACCTAAAAGTACAGAGTAGGTGGTAGCACAGTGCCAACATTTGCAAGTCTAGTCACAATTCTTTGGATATAAATAAAAATATATCTTATATATATATAAAAGAAAGTCGTGTTAGTTACTACACTTATAACTCAAGAACGGCTGGACCAATTTTTATGATTTTTGTATTTTTGGAATTGTCTTTGTCAGGAATAGGATAATAATTATTAAAAACAATGAATAATGTACCTAAAAAAATTATATAAGCAATTATTATTTATTATTATTATTCAATTTAACTCACGGGTCGTACACGCCCGGTCTTTTGGAGGGCATTGATGGAGCCGAAGCCAACATCAAGAGGCCCTTTACAATGTTTACTTAGGTATTATTAATGGATGAGGAGGAGATATGGGAAACTATATTATAAAAAGATGGTACATTATATTATGAGACTATTGGGTGAGCTGATTAATGTCGGATTGCTGGTCTATGGGATGAGGTACGGCACCCGCCAATTATGCCTCATTTCAAAATATTAAGGCGAGTGGTGACTAGCTATACACTGAATGGGCCCCCCATAAAGGCGGACCGTTATGTCGGCGCCGAGGGGCAACATTGGCGTGGGTAGCTGAGGGTGTTGAGAGGTGTGCTGCACTTTCACTAAACGCTACTAGCGGCTTTATGCCTTTAACACTTCCACCCTGGAGCTTAGGTCTTAGCTCTTGCGATTCCCACCACCGGCCAGCCGGTCAAGGCAAGCCGGGGGTCAGAGGGTCTCATTTAGCCCTCACGGGATAGGGGTCCGCGGTGTCGCCACTCACCGTCGGCTCGCCACAAAGCCGCCCCTGCATTATTATTATTATTATTATTCTATTCTCTCCTTTTTTGGAGGTTAGTTTGCACGGGCCAAAGCCAAGTGCTAAGTTAGTGACAAAAATTTTCTGACTATGCGACATGTGTTCAGTATTACAGCTTTTTGAAGCAGTTTGTAACAAGCAGAATTTAAGTTTAGAAGTTCAATGTTTGTAAGTAAGTTTTTGGGTATGACTCCAGTGGTAGACAATATGATCGGGATTGTTCTTACAGTGTTAATTTGCCATTGTGTTTTTAATTCAATTGTCAGATCAGTATATTTCGCTATTTTCTCTACATGTGTTGTCTGTAAGTTATGTGTGTTACATATTGCAATGTCAATTATTAGGGCAGTTTTATTAGTTTTATCTAGTATAGTTATGTCTGGTCTATTAAAGTGTATGGTTCTATCGGTGATTATAGTTCTGTCCCAGTAGAGTCTATACTGGTTGTTTTCTATTACAGATTGTGGTGTGTATTTGTAATATGGTACTTTTTCTTCTATTAAGTTATAATTGTATGCAAGGGATTGATGAATTATCGCTGCTACTTGATCGTGTCTATGCTTATAATCAGTTTGGACTATTGCTTTGCATGCTCCGGTGATGTGTTGTATTGTTTCGGATGCCGCACAGCATCGCCTACAAGTGTCAGAGATGTTTGGGGTATATTTCTGATAGTTCCTTGTGTCAATAACTTGGTCTTGAATGGCAATCATGAAAGCTTCAGTCTCAGGGAAGAGTTCACCACTTTGCAACCACGCGTTCGACGCTGTCTTGTCGACATGTGGCTGTTGCAAGTCATAGTGGTGTCTTCCATGAAGAGACTTCTGCTTCCATGCAGCTATTTTGTCTTTCGGTTCTGTGAGTGTTTCGTTTCGTTGAGGACTATTGTTACATAAATTGAGAGGTGTAAAACGTTTATCATTTAAGACTACTGCTTGATGAAGAGGAGATGTAGGAGTGCGGTTAAAAAAGAACTTTCGAAGAGCGGCTATTTGCTTGTTGTGAAGGTTTGTTATGTCTATTATCCCTCTGCCTCCCTCTATTCTCGGTAGTGTTAGTCGTTGAACACAAGACCGTGGGTGGTGCTTGCGGTGGGTTGTCATAGTTGTGTTTATAGTGCGCTGTAGTTTCTGTAAATCTGTTTGTGACCAGGAAATTATACCGAATGTGTATGTTAATACCGGTACTGCAAAAGTGTTGACTGCTTTTATCATATTACGGCCATTAAGTTGCGATTTAAGGATAGAATTAAGTCTATGTCGGAACTTACGAGATATATCGGCCTTAGTTTGGGAGTGGCTTATTTGTTTTGCTTGTTGGAAGCCCAGATATTTGTAAAAGCTATTGTGGTCCATTGATTCAATGACTTCTCCTGAGTTAAGTACATATGGATTTAATGTAACTTTTCCGTTTTGTATTGAGTATGTTTTGCATTTATCTATACCAAATTGCATATTTATATCGTTGGAAAATGTTTGAGTTATATCTGCCAGTCGATGAAGGGTTTGTGTGTCATTACTGTATAATTTAATATCGTCCATATACATGAGATGTGTCAGTGTCTGTGTATTTTGATCATCATTGATGTGGAGACCTACGCCTGAGTTATTTAAAAGTTCGGATAGAGGGTTTAAAGCTAGGCAAAACCATAGCGGACTGAGGGCGTCCCCTTGAAAAATTCCACATTTTATTGGAATTTCATCAGTTTCTAGAGATCCGGTTTGTGTTTTGATTTTAAGTTTGGTTCGCCAACGTCTCATGGTGCTTTCTAAATACTCAATTATTATAGGGTGAATTTTAAAGTGTTGTAAGACGTAGATAAGCCAGCTATGAGGTACTGAATCGTAGGCTTTACGGTAGTCGATGTACATTGTGTGGAGGTCTTTCTTATTTGCAAGAGCTTGTTTCATGGCTATTGAATCTATGATTAACTGTTCCTTACATCCTTGACTATACTTTCGACATCCTTTCTGTTCCTCAGCAAGTAGATTGTTTTGTGTGATGTGTTTATTAATAAGGCGAGATATGCATGATGTCATAATTTTGTATATAGTTTGAAGACACGTGATAGGGCGATAGTTTGCAGGGTTGGAATGATCGCTGTCTTTGGGGAGCATGTGTGTGACACCTTGAGTTATATAATGTGGTGTTGTATTTGGAAACTGAATGAATTCATTTATATGGTTATGAAGGATAGGGTGGGCTGTTGTAAATTTTTTATACCAATAGTTATGGATATTATCGGTACCAGGCGCTTTCCAGTTGTGTGTATCTTTTAAGACGTCAATGAACAAATCTACAGGGATGTGTTCAAATGGCATTTCGTTACAATGTTCTACTTGTTGTAAGGCGGTTGGAATCCATTCAGCATTTTTATTGTGCTGTGTTTCGTTCCCCCATATCTGTGTCCAATACGATTTTAATGATTCTGGCGTTGGTAAATTTTGGGTTCTATTGGTGGTGGTGGTATCTTGTGTTTGCATTGTAATATTTCGGTAAAACTGTTTTTCATTATTATTGAATTGTGAGTTCTGCTGTTTTCTTAAAGTACAACTGGTGTATCTACGAAGGCGACTAGCGGTAGCACTGAGCTTTTGTTTCAAACTATCCAAAAATTAAATATTATGTTTCTTTGAAGTGTTTCACACTTTATATTTTTTTTGTAAATTGTTAAACACAATCCAAAATTTCATCGTACCGACGGGACTTGAACCCGCAACCTCCGGAATAACATGTTCCGGTGCTTTGCCAATTAAGCCACGGTGCGAAGTATCGTTACGACGAAATTAGTGGATTGCATTTGTCAACCCAATTATGCATTGGTGGCGCCATCTATGACTACTTATTACGTAAGTTAAGTTCCAAAAATTGGCTATCTGTTAAATTTGGCTCTTCGTATCGTGAATGTGTCCTGTATTTATATTTGATGTATTCTACACTGGCTATGATCTTACTATTTCTTTCACCTGCTATGTATTGGATCATCCGTGCTATTTCTTTTCTTATATTTTCAACTTTCATTTTGAGCCTACGTTGCCATGCGGGAGTGTTATGTCTTCGTTCATGTACTGGGAGAAAATTTCGGCTTATTTTTGTTCCATTACAGACTGCTGCAGTATAAGCTGCAGTGTATATAATAGTTTGATTGGTTATGAAATCATTATCAGAACTTAAGTGATTTGGTAGTATTTGTGCGTTTATGTATTTCGTGATATAAGCTAGTTTTCTGGATGTATTTTGTTTTGGAATATATGGTCTAGCAGTTGGGTCAGTGTATTGGAATTCCTCATATGTAGTATCAAATACTTCGTGGATCTTTTTATCTAACTGTGAATGGGAGTCGATAGCCGCATCGTGAGAATGAGGGGTGACTTGAGTGTCTATTATGTTATTATCGGTTGGCTGAATATCTTGATTGTAAATATCTAAGGGATTGTTGTTAGTACTCTCGCGTCTGTTCTGGTTTTGGGTAAGGATTTCCTGCTCTATTTCTGTTCTTATTGCCTGTAGTTTTTTATTTTCAATCAGTTTATTGTGGACTATAACTCGCCTTTGGTCGGCAATGCGTTGTTCTGAGACATGAGACAAGTGTGGGAATTAGTTGATAATACTTATGTGTAATTGCTGGCGGTATGCTGTTTTGTTTCTTTCTAACTGTGCTATTCTATAATACGACCTCATTATTTCTTCATTAATGTCATCGGTCCATCTCATTCTTGTATGTGAGTGTTCAGGTTGTGTAGTACAGATTATACTTTGGCTATTGTTAATTTGATCTATGTGTTGTGCAAGTTCACCTTCTACGGTCTGTTTTATTTCACTAAACTTGTTGTCTGAAATTAGTTTATTTCTTAGAATGGCTCGTCGCTGGTCTCCTATTCTTTGCCTTGAAACGTCCATTAATGGGAATTTTTCAATAAACTTTTGGTGGAGTTGTTCTAGATAACCTTTTGTTTTGGTCTCGTTTTCAGTTATTATAAGATAAGTGCGCCAGATAAACTCATTCATTTCATCGGTCCACTTTTTTCGGGCGCGAGCACTAGCAGCAATGGGTGCAGGTTCAACGGCGCATGCCTCCTGCACAACATTGTTTGGCTCTGACAAAGTTAAACTAGATGTGGGACTTAATGGATGATTGTTTGTGTCATAAGACACTGGTGATGAAAGTGGTGAATTAAAGAGGCTCTGTGTAGATGATAGTGATGTTGGTGATAATTGTTTTCGATGTTCAGAAGTATCTAATTTCTGACATCGACGATGCGATCTCAGGTTATACCTGTTAGGTTGTCTTTTTGTAGTTCTTGCTATATTTTCATCATCATCATCAGTTTCAGTAGTTTTCTCATAATCCGTATACGTAGCGTTAGTCGTTTGATGGTTTAAGATTCCCACCCGGCGATTCTTATCTCCCCTGGAACCATGAGGTGTCTGCTTACCATCATCAGCATTCCTCACGGAACCCCCGGGCACTTGGGGAGTGGGTAAAGGCTTCACCTTCATATTGGCGAATTGGACGTAGAACTGCTCACATCTTGTCCATAATGTGAGAGTGCATAGTAGACTGCCTGACTGAGTCTATGGGCGCCACCGTTGGTGTACAAGACACTCTTCCGCTACCACCCTAAACCACCATCCTGTACTGATGTTGGTTGTCCCACCAAGGCCTCAGCAGGATCTCAAACTCCTAGAGCCCTATGGTAGCCTACACCTTACTTCATCATTACCTGTTTCACCTTACTTCCACATCTTAAATGTCTTCCCATTCTCATGCCTACCTTACTCATCATCACTTGCCTCTACCTCTCTATCCTATCTTCCTCCTCCTCCTCCTACTTCTCCCCCTCCTCCTTCTGACCTACCCTTAGCCGTTTAAGTTAAAACAGTAAACGTTGCCCGCCCCCCACGTGGTCTGGTGTTCGACTCGGACGTTAGGTAGGATTGAGGGGGGCTTATTATTATTTATTATTATTATTTATTATTATTATTATTCACGTTATTTATTATTATTATTATTTATTATATAGATTATTTGATGTTCAATTGTTTATCCCGCCGCATGTTTTTTCTTTGAACTCAGAGTTTTTTTTGTATAATTATGGCTCCACACGATTAGTGTATTTAGCCCGTGTCAGTAGTAAGTCAAGTAATAATTCTTCAAGTCTTTGTGAATTCAAGTCATGTAGAATTAAAAATGTCAAATATTGTCCAGTAGTGATAATTGTATGACATATTTATTGATTTTCAAATATGCGTGCGTTCAGAAATGTATGCTTACAAGCAACATAAAAAAGTGTATATTTCCAAAAATCATTTTTACCAATTTTTATTCTATATCTGGATTGCCATAATACATTAATAAACTTAATATCTCTTTTGTATTCATTTATTACGTTCATTAAAGCCTAAAACATGTTCATCTAAAAGGTAACACGACATTGATTGTCAGTTAGGTGGTACGAAGTTCGCCGGGCCAGCTAGTATATATATAAATTGTCTGAAGTAGTGAAACATGCATTGGGGGTGCACGTAATAATACGGTTGGCTTATTAAGGGGAATTCAACATTTGTTTTAAGTGTGACGTTCGACGTCTAGATGAAAGCGAATGGCTCAAAACTTTTGTTGTTTTTTTATTCAAAACAATTAGTTATGTTTTTGTAATTTTTTTATTTTTAGAATAATCATTATTGATTTGATCTATTTAATGTTATTTGACGTGTGTAAGTGCAGATTTTTAATTTTCCCATATACTGAATAAATGCTTTGACTTTTGACTTGACTCTACTAGCAGTCCGGTCAAAGACAGCGCCGTGTAGCGGTGATGTGTGACTGTCTTAGCGATCATAAGTCTGCTAGGTAATAATAATAATATAGCCCTTTATTCCGAACTGACAAATGTTGTATATATTTTTACTGCTACAGAATGTCCCTCAGTTCGGTGTGTATTTTGACAAAGGCCTCCTCCAACTGCTTCCACTGTGCTCTGTAAGTTGCAACTCTGTTGGACGTCCCCGTTGTTTGTTTCCATTTCTTGGGTATACAGTTCATACAAGTATTGAAAGTTTTTCTTTTGATGGTTATGCTTAATACTTAACTTTTAATTACTTCCTTTAGTGACCAGTATCTTCTCCAACCACTGGTAATCCTCTTGTTTATTTCTTTGACATTTGGTCTGTATGAGCGATTATCTGCCCCAAATACGCATTATCTGGTACATACTCAAGCTTATTTCCGTCAAGGACTATATCGATCTCTGTTGAGTTGGTCATTAGCTTCGTTTTTAATGTATTTATTTGAAGGCCTACTTTTTTGCTCTTGTTGGCTAAAGACTGTACCATTATTTGTAGTTTACTTGGGTCCTCTTCAAGCAAGATAAGATCGTCCGCAAATCTTAGATGGTTGAGACGGCAGCCATTTATATTTAGGCCGTATTTATCCCAGTCTAGGCTTTTGAAGATATTCTCCAGTACGGCAATAAACAAGTTAGGTGACAATGGGTCTCCTTGTCTGACACCTCTGTCTATTGGAAATAGATCTCCTATCGTTTCAAGTTTTATACTGCCTTTACTTATGCTGTAAATGTTTTTATGATCTCGATGTAGTTGTTGTCCACTCCTTGCTGTTTTAGGGTTGACCAGATGTAGTTGTGATTCAGACTGTCGAATTCTTTAGAGTAGTCTACAAAGATAATATAAACAGGCTTTTGGTATTCGTTGCTTTTTTCTATAATTTGCTTGATTGGATGTGGTCGATTGTACTGTAATTTTTTCTAAATCCAGCCTCCTCTATAGGCTGGTTCTCGTCTAGCTGTAATTTAATTCTTTCTAAGATAACTTTTGCGAAGACTTAGTAGATGTTTGATATCAAGCTTATTGGTCTGAAGTGGTTGATGTCTTCTTTAGGCCCTTTCTTGTGCAGAAGTACAATGTGAGACTTTCCCCACTGGTCAGGAATGATGCCTGTGTTAAGAATGTCGTTGAAAAGCTTTGTTAAAATTGGACTCAGTTCTTCCACTGTGCTTCTTATCAGTTCATTTGGTATGTTGTCAGGTCCTGGAGCTTTTTCAATTTTTTGGGAGGCAGGAATATGGCATTCTGTATTTCTGTCTTAAGTAAGGGTGGTCTTTATCCCTATTACTTGTCTTCATGACAGTTTCTAGTTCTTGGTCTTTATCTGTCTTTGAGTAGAGATTGCTATAGTATTTTGTAGCTAGTTTCTGAATTTCTTTGCGATTTGACTCAAGTCCTGACTTATTGTTTTTCAGTTTAGGCATCCATTCCTTTCCATGGTCCCTTAGCTCCTTAAAAGCCTTTCTGGTACCGCCTGTTTTTTGGATTGTGTCTTCTAGTTTTTTTAATCTCTTTAGCCGCTCTCTCTCATACCATACCATAATCATCTATTCTCATACTTTCTCTATCTGTTTGCTAACTTTAGCGATATACTTTCGGTCTTTATTTTTATTTGATATTAGTAATTTTCTTTCTTCTAGTAGCGCCATTGTTCTATCACTAAGTTTGTTGTTGTCTTTTTTTGTGTTTATTTTCTTCATTTGTGCCAATTTTTTGTCTAGATGACCGTATTTTTCACGGACACTTATATCGGTATTTACGATTTAAAAAAATGGTTTGATGTCTGATAGATTGATTGCTTTTGCATACTCTTCCAGTGGCAAGATTGTGGTGTTGGTTATATTTCTCCTTAATTTTTTTGTTGGATGCATTTTAAGACAGCTACGCACCATGCGATGATCAGTGTTAAAGTTTAGATTTTGTATGACACGTGTGTCATTAAAGTGTTTGACTTTGTTAGTGATAATAAAGTCAATTTCATTTTCGTTTTTTTCGGTCTGGAGATATCCAGGTCCATTTGTTTCTTTTCTTTTTTTTGTAGATTGAATTAAGCAGTGTCCAGTTATTTTCTATTAAAAATTCTATTAATGTGTATCCATTAGCCCTTCTCTGTCCATAGCTGTAGTATCCCAATATATGTTCCTCCCCTGCTCTTCTAGCACCTACTTGTGCGTTAAAATCGCCATGACGATGAGGTTGTTGTTGTCGTATTTCCTTACTATGTCTGATAGCTTATTATAAAAATCCTCTATGACTTGCTTAGCTATTTTTTCAGTGGGGGCATAGACTTTAATTATGGTCCATGTTTTCTTGTATGCAGGTAGTTTGATGTTGAGTATTGCCAACCTGTCTGATATACCAATCAGCTCCAAAATGTTTTCCTTTAAAGATTTTTTAATGAGGAATCCAACTCCTTTGTGACCTGCTATAATTCCTTTTTGAAACAGTTTATAACTTTCTCGTTCCTCTATCTTCTCATCTAGCCTTCTCATTTCATAAATGCCTAAAATATCATAATTTACCTTTCCTAGTGACTGTTCTAATTCCAATGAGCTTTCTTCTGTTTAAAGAGTTCTAGTGTTAAGTGTTGCAATTTTAATTGTTGTGCGATGTTTTATTCCTGTTGGAGCGGCTTGGTCTAGTACTCCCGCGGGGACCAGCCGTGTTGGGAGAAACTTTGTTTGTTGTGTTGTAAGTTGTACTTTTCTTGTTTCTCCAGTTGTTATTAAGTTTGATTCGTTTGAGGTTGTTGTTTTTGGTGGTGAGATTTGGGTTGTTGGTGGCTGCCGTTAGTTTTTTGAAGAATCAGATGGTGTTTGTGTCAATGTACCTCTTCTAGGACGAGACATAAATTCAAACGCGTTCATAGCAGCAAATTCTTGATACTCGTTGCAGATGGGTGGTTTTGTGCGTTTGAGTACAGTTTAGGGGAGCAAGACGGTTCTCTTTTTCTCTTCTCACGGTTTATCTCTGCTGGATTTTTAACTATTACTTTTTCACCTCGAATGTAAGCGATGTTGCCTTTGTTCCTTTCTTCTTCGAGTTTAGGCTGTAAAGATTTTCTTATCTACAACATTTCTTTCGTAAAATCTTGGTTTATATACATTCCTTGGGGAAATTTACTTTTAATTTTTAGAATTTAATTTCGTCTCCAGTTACATTTAAAGTTACATGTAAAGGAGATGAGTATGGGCCTACATACATTGCTTTTCTTGCTGCCGATTCTATGAGCTTTATCAATTTCATGTTCCTGATATATTAATTAATAGTAATATAATAATCATTTAATGATAAGTGCGTGTTGATATTGTCCTTAATAAGTTGGACTGCGTTCGACTCGTCTTCGCTCCCTTCTTTTATTCCGAAGAATAATAGATTATACTTTTTTTTTTGTGTCTCTAATCCTTTAATTTTTTCTTTTAGTTCTAACACTTCGACACATAGCTATTGGTTTTGCTCATCTAACCTTTTAAAATTATCGCCTATTTGCTGCATAATGTTTCGAGTGACGGATTCTGTAATCGATATAGTTTGCTTCTCCATTTGTTCTTGGATTTTCACTAATAAGATTTCCATTTGGGCGTCTATTTCCTGGTATTAAATTCAATCTGTGTGCCAAACAAATTCAAAATTGGGTTTTTTGGCACTAGTGTTTTTTAAATAGTAGAAATTGAAATCTTTATATGGCTACACTTTATCTGTCAGATTTCGTTGTCTGTCGAGAACTGTCAATGGTTTGCGCTTGCACTCACCTCGACTTCACTGTAGTCGCTGTATTTTTAGGTTATTTTGGTAAATGTTTATGCAACAAAATTTTTACTTCGCGGCAAATAAACGTGTGTGGTTTCGCTCTTCTTACACTTTCCGCAACTTTATCTCTGTTGATGATCCAAAGTTATGTAGTTTGCGCGGGTTTAGACACAGTTTTGGGATATTTATGTCGCGAGTGGCTTTCAGTACGTCTGTTGTTTTCTACGCCGGAACCGGAGTAGTAGTCTCTTAGGTACTCGTACAATATAATACTCAGGGTATTTACCTGACTTTAGTAGTCAGGTAAAAGTACAGACGAGGTGGTCGCAGAGTGCTAACATGTGCAAGTCTACTGGTAGTCCAGTCAGAGACAGCGTTGTGTAGCGGTAATGTGTGACTGTCTTAGCGATCATAGGTCTGCTAGATACTCGTACATACAGATACTCGTAAAGTATAATCCTCGAGTCAAAGAATCAAAGAATCAAAGCATTTATTCAGTATGTAGGCAGTATAAATATACGCACATATACACGTCAAAATCATAAATCATAAAATAAATCATAACCAATTATCAAGTAAACATAGCAAAAGCAGAATTTAACGCTTTGAATTAGAAAAAAAAAGTAATGAACCATTCAGCTGTCATCCAATCGTTTACGTCAGAATATTTAAAAAAAATTAAAGTAGGTTAAAACCAACCATACATGTAACTGTGTGTTTCAGTACTTCAGACAATTTTTATATAAAAAAAAAAGTAAAATAGTGAAACACACCTATAAGAAACGCATACCGATCACAGCACATATCATGATCCGAATGGAACTGATAGTCCGTCTGTCAGCTGCATAATATTGTTTAAATAAAAATAAAAATAGCAAGTACATTAGTATTTCTAGATTCTAGATGAATCAAGAATCAAAGCATTTATTCAGTATGTAGGCAGTATAAATATACGCACATATAGACGTCAAAATCATAAATCATAACCAATTATCAAGTAAACATAGCAAAAGCAGAATTTAACGCTTTGAATTAGAAAAAAAAAAAGTAATGAACCATTCAGCTGTCATCCCATCGTTTACGTCAAAATATTTAAAAAAATTTAGGTACGTTAAAACCAACCATACATGTAACTGTGTGTTTCAGTACTTCAGACAATTTTTATATAAAAAAAATAAAAAAAGTGAAATAGTGAAACACAACTTATAGAAACGCATACCGATCACAGTACATATCATGATCCGAATGGAACTGATAGTCCGTCTGTCAGCTGCATAATATTGTTTAAATAAAAATGGCAAGCCTAGAAAGAAAATCCGCGGCCAAAAGGGGAAAACTGAATGGCTGTTGAATCTACCGGTGTTTCGGATGGTATTGATTCATCCACATCATCAGCCTATGTCAGTCCACTGCTGGAGGTAGGCTTCTCCCAAGATGCGCCACTGAGCCCGATCTTCGGCTCTTCTTTTCCAGTCACTGCCCACCGCTTTGCGTATGTCGTCCCTCCACCTGGTCACAGGACGTCCTACGCTACGTTTACCGATTCGCGGTCTCCACTCTAGGACAAGCTAGCTTATGGTGTTTTCACGTGAAATACTGTGTCCCACAACACAGGTTTTAACCAAGCGTGGAACTCAGAGCTCAATTAATATGTTTAGTTTTTTTTCGGTAATAAACGTATTATTATTTATTTATTTACCTGACTACTAAAAGTACAGACGAGGTGGTCGCACAGTGCTAACATGTGCAAGTCTACGAGTAGCCCGGTCAGAGACAGCGGTGTGTAGCGACGATGTGTGGCCGCTGTTTTAGCGATGGACGGGTCGCCTAGGAATGTGTACTCGGGGTATTTCTGACGAGCGTCTTCTAGGACCTGGGGATGCAAATGTTAATTCATATTAGTAATATAAAAATCAAAAGCAACTTTAATCAAATAGCCGACCGAACTATAGAGATCTAAAGCAGTCTTATTTTAATGTGTACTGTGCGAGTGATTTACTCTTACTCTTTTACATTTTTTGTTATATCTTATCGGCTAGCGTTTGACCACTATCTCGCCTGGTAGTAAGCGATGCTGTGGTCAAAGATGGTGAGCACGCTAGGCCTCGAATACTCAGACTTAATAATCGTACTAAGGTTAAAATAAGAATACTTTAGAAAAAAGCTTGCTCACCACACTGATTTCCTCCCTTTCCATATTAAAGCTCGCATTTCATCTTAGATCGACATCATCACTTAACACCAGGTGAGATAGTGGTTACGGGCTTGTGTTATTTAAAAAGATCAACAAAATGAGCACCCTCGTGTTGGAGGGGTTAATAAGACTACTAGTAATTTGCAACCAACATTTTCAGTAAGGATTTAATTAAAATAAATCTTACATTTAAAATTTAAAACCACCCTCGACTGATTTGTTTATATATAATTTGTTCATTGAGACTATTGCAATGAGTCTAAACACGACATCTCAGAGTGACGGGTAAGTAGTGCGCAGAAACGCCATTTTGATTTTTTTATGTCGTCCGCGGTCAAAGGGCTACGAAAATTGCTATTGTAGTAACATCAAAATAAAAAAAATAATACTTGTAGCACTCGGGGACTGCCGCGGTAAAGCTATTGCATAGCATTTTTTTATTGATGCAGTATTTTTTTCTTTGATATTAATTCAAGTTACACTTTTTGAGCGTGGTGACCTATGAGAAAACAATTTTTTTTCTTTTATTAAATTAATGAGAAGTGAGCTACTTTTAATATCGCTCATTATAATATCAAAAATTTTGGTTATCTTTATAGCAGTATTATATATAAATTAACAAAACAAAAAATAATACTGCATTTGTGATAATAATAATAAAATGTATGTATAGAGAGTACTCACTCATTTTCTATCACTATTTTTTTCGTGACTTTCTTCATTAATAAATGCACTTTGTTTATTCATATTTACAGATAGAGACAGAGTACAGATATTCACATGTTCAATCATCATCATCAATGTTGTACATAGATGATAAATACCTATACACCTATCTGTGTCACGGCTACATGTATGAAGGCAGTGAGTGTTTAAGAAGGAGGAATTAGGTAAAGTTCCGAGGACTTGTTCACCCTTGACATAATTTGAAAATAGAATTCGGAATTTATATTTGAAAAAGGAACCAGAAGACAAAATCAAAATTAGCCGGTCCGAGGGGTATATAAGCGGTTAGTGTAGCTCCCCAACACGTGAAGTGGAGATGAAATTCGATAGATGGCGTTGTACACCGTTAACACACGCAAGTGTTTCATTTTGCATTTCTACGTACGACAGTTTTAGTAGTTAGGCATTACATAAAGTGATATAATTAAAAATCCGATAGATGGCGTTGTACACCGTTAACACACGCAAGTGTTTAATTTTATCAAGTTTTACCATTAAATTGAATGATGTGTGAAACCAAAGACGACCTTATCTCTACTACGCTAAAGCTTAAACAATGAGTTTCGTTGGGGTGTTAGGTTTTATTTTCGTTACGGAATTTCTGGATTCGGTTTCCACGCTTAAGGCCCGCGATAGAAGCCATGCAATAGCTTAATAGCTGATAATATCAAAACGGCTGAACGATTTTCATGAAATACACCTAAGAACACTCTCGATACACATGTCAAACAAAAAAAACTAAATCAAATCGTTTGATCCGTTTGGGCGCTACGATGCCACAGACCCACACAAACACACAGATACACACGTCAAACTCATAAAAACCCTTTCTTTTTGCGTCGGGGGTTAAAAAAAACTTACATTAGCATCATCGGTAGCTAGATAGACTCTCTTCACGGCGACAGTCTGCGTGAGCTCCAACTGAGCGTAGTAATCCTTCACATGGGCCATGTATTCATGTATGTGATGGAACGCAGCCTCTGTACCCACTTTGTCTGTTCTTCTTATGTGCACGCTGGAATTTTATGAGCTATGTTCATTCTATTCATGGCATTTCATTTCATTGGCAAAGCTTCGTTGACGTACAAGTAACAAAATTAAAATTTGGAATAAACACCCACGACAAGATCCTTTAGAAAATTAACGTCATAACATCTATCTAAGAACCACCACTGATGAATTACGAACCGTTTAAAGACAAAATCGAACTAGTTTTGGAGAAAAATTGCAACATGGATTTGCACAATTAAATGTTTACTGCAGCGCCCCCTGGTGAGTTGACACCGTAACACCTGTTTAAGAACATGCACCAATTACACCCGAACCCATAACTGAAAACTGATAGTAGTAGTCGTTTTGTAGAAAAATGGCAACATGGATTTGCACACACAAACAAACATCCTCTCACCCCAAACGCATATACAGTCTGCGTTCCGTTGTGGGTAAAAAATATTGATTGGCTTGACTTCTAAGCGAGAGATCTTTTCAATCTTTTTTCAATCGGACAACTAGACGTACTGATACGCGCCACCGCTATCTACATGGTGGATATTCCATCAATCCGAAAGAAGCGATTTGCTTCCACATTCATCATACGTACCGCCAGGGATTGGAACTCCTAGCCTGTGTCTGTTTCCGGAAAGGTACCATCTAAGGGTCTTTAAGTCGCGATTGAACAGGTATCTTCTAGGCAAACGTGCTAAATCGTCGACCACATCGTCACTTGACATCAGGTGAGATAGTGGTCAAACGCTCGACTATTATAATACGTTAAGATCGTTTAAAAAACTAAAAGAACCGACTTCAAATGTCGCGCTAGTCAAAGTAGCCAGTAGACGTAGTAACTATTACATAATCTGTGCCAGTAGTTAATAGTAGCGTCGTAATACAAATGTTGATATATTAAAAACGGCTCGGCCGATTTCGTTAAAATTTTAATGGGGCCACCTGGGAAGGGTACTCTTTGAAACAAAAAAAGAATTTTCTAAATCGGTTCAGGCATCTTCGAGTAATCGGTGAACATACATAAAAAAAAAGATTCCGACGAATTGAGAACCCCCTCCTTTTTTGTGAAGTCGGTTAATGAATTTAAAAAAAATTTAAAACATGTCGCCGGTCTATATCCAAACACAGGTGGGGGGGTGTACTCTTACGTAGATGATTGCTTTGAAGTATAAATATGCAATCATAGTTATAAATATTAAAATACGGGACTTATCGCGCCTAAAACATAAATTTTTATTTAACTCGATGTTTCGACCAAGTTGCACCGATCGTGGTCACGAGACGACGACGACTATGTTTTAAAATCGCGAAAGTTTAAAGTTTACAATATGCAATCAATTTTCACAATCTACAGCGATATTGACTCTTACTTTTTATATCTTTACGACCTATTGAATAATTTTACAGTCAATTCGACAATCAATTATTAACTTCCAATGTGCATTTAGTGAACGGTTGCTAATAAAATTATGGTTCTGTAATCAAATAGCATTTCTTAAAGAACTTTAAATTGCTCGTCAAAATAGGTAAACTCATTTATTGGATGAAATTGTCTTATTGCCTACGCTATATTGGTATATATATATTGCGATATTGTTAACAAATATTGTACAATATTCAATAATATTGCACGGTGGTACGGAACCCTTTGTGTGCGAGTCCGATTAGCACTTGGCAGTTTTATTTAATACCAGCCTAAGATTTTAACTATATACTTTTCTTTTAAACCGTAATGCATTTCTATTCCACCCTTTTTTTCAATAGACTTCCAAAAGGAGAAGATTCTAGCATGTTTTTTTTTGTATGATTGTTCACCGATTTCTCCGCCAATTGTGACCCGATTTGAATGATTATTTTTCTCATAGGTAGGGTCTCCAAGGTGGTCCCATTTAAATTTTATCACGATCCGATTAGTATCACCATAGATATCACGGTAAACTTGCTACAGAAACTGACTCGCGCGGCATAGAAGTAATTTTTTTTTTAGTTTCTATCATCATTATTAACTTGACGGTATTGACGAGCTTTCCAGCGCATCGTCTCACTGCCGTCTTCCACTCCCAAAGCATTCCATCTATTTTAGACCATACCGTAACAGGAAAGAAAGTAGTCTTTTTGTCTGTGCTAGATAAACAATGCCAACTTACCCAACGATAGGCGATTTGAAGTTCATCTTTGCGATTGTATCGTTGATAGCTTTTTGCATGGCTGTGCGCGGTTTTAAAACGAATTTGAGCATCTGTCCGATCCACCAAGATGACGGGTCACCATTGAACCGGACTATCCTGAAAGAATAAGATATATTATTAAACTAGCTATACCTCGCGGCTTCGCCCGCGTTAAAATGTAACAGGTAATAAAGGTATAAACGTAATACTGGCTATCCCTGCTATTCACCTAAATCGGTCCAGTCGTTTGATCGTGAAGAAGTCTCAAACAAACAAATATACAAACTGACTTTCGCATTTATAATATTGGTGTTGATAGAAAGTGAAAACCTCCTCCTTTTTTGTAGGGTCGGATAAAAATAAGATTGAGAGAGTTTGTACTCTGGAAAAAGATTAGCTATGATTATTATCATAGGGATTATTTCGATCTAGATGTAACTTGTAATGGCACACTGATCACATGAACCTATGAAAAGATAGGACAAATACTGATACCTACCTATGAGCTAAATCCTTTGGTATAGCCAGCGGCAGGAACTTCGGCTTCTGTGATATAGAGTCTATGAACGGTAGCGATACCACTTTGGCGTCATATGATACTGAAACAAACAAAATCATTGGTAAAAAGTTCGTTCGGAAAATAGAGAGTTGTTGGCTACGTGAGTTTATCTCCCCTCGCGTCACAATCAACTTCTATTTATTTTCTTACTCGCTGCGCCCTGCGGCTTTGCCCGCGTTTAATTCTGGTTATAAACCTTTCTCCTGAATCACTCTACCTATTGCTGTAAACTGCATTAAAATCAGTTGTGTAGTTTAACAGATCTGAGCGTACACACAGCGGGAGCGACTTTGTTTTATACTATGTAAAGATTTGTATCGAAAAAATAAGTGGTGGAAATCCTCAGGGATGAAGAGACGAGGTTTTGCGAGGGCAAGCGTACGAGCAAAAAGTCCAAACTTTCGGCAGAAAAACTTCGGCTAATGGAAGAGAGACGAACAGACCCTTTGTCAGCTTTGTCAACTAACCTGGTGCGCAACAAATCCATAAAGAAGTTGGTACGACGCGACCTCCGATCCTCTAACACGCTCTTGATTAAAGAATCAATTGAGCAGAATCGGGGGTCGAAAGTGTTCGTCCAGCCTCTGGGTAGAAGCCACCTCACAAAGCTGACAACGTCAACGGGGAACATCGTCGCATCCAAGTCGGAGATTCTGTCGGAAGTTGAAGACTTCTACGACAAGCTCTACTCATCGAATGCTTTAAGGCCCGTACCCGATACTGAGGATTCTAGAGCCACCTTAACACGCCACTTCACTGAAGATCTGCCCGAAATTAGCCGAGACGAGATCGTGGTGGCCCTTAAACAGCTCAAAAATGGAAAAGCCCCAGGGGAAGACAAAATCACAACAGAGCTTCTTAAACCCGGAGGAACTCCAGCAGTTCAACAGCTTCAACAGCTCTTTAATTCCGTTCTTTTCACTGAGAGAACTCCACAGGCATGGAACAGAAGCATGGTGGTTTTGTTTTTCAAAAAAGGAGACAAAACCCTCTAAAAAAACTACCGCCCGATTTCGCTTTTGAGCCATGTCTACAAGCTGTTTTCAACATCACGAACCGTCTAGCGCGGATGCTCGATAAGTTGGAACTTATCGACCTCCGGAACAGCCTGGGTTTCGAAGCGGTTACGGCACCATAGACCACATCCACACAGTGCAACAGATTGTACAGAAGACCGAAGAGTACAATCGGCCCCTGTGTTTAGCATTCGTGGACTATGAGAAGGCCTTCGACTCAATCGAAACCTGGTCCATTCTGGAGTCCTTACAGCGTTGCCAAGACAACAGGCGATATATCGAAGTGATGAGATGTCTTTATAATGCCGCGACGATGACTGTACAAGTACAGAACCAGCGTACTAAACATATCCACCTGCGTCGAGGAGTGAGACAGGGGGACGTCATATCCCCGAAACTGTTGAAGGCCTTGAAGGATATGTTTAAGACGCTGGACTGGAAAGATTCTGGCATTAACATCAACGGTAAGTACATCTCTCACTTACGATTCGCAGATGACATCGTCATTATGGCAGAGACGCTGCGAAACCTACAAAGGATGTTGAATGACCTAGCTGATTCTTCTCGTTGCATTGGTCTCCGGATGAATTTGGTTAAAACCAAATTCCATGTACAACGAGCAAGTTGTTCCGGAACCGATTGCCGTATATGCAATCCCACTCGAAGTTGTAACGCAGTACGTTTACCTAGGGCAAACGCTCCAACTAGGCAAACACAACTTCGAGAAGGAAATCCAGAGAATTCAGCTAGGCTGGGCAGCATTCGGAACACTCCGTCGAGTCTTCTCATCGCCTATACCGCAGTGTCTAAAGACAAAAGTCTTTAACCAGTGTGTCCTACCTGTGATGTCATACGGAGCCGAGACGTGGACACTTACAGTTCGACTGGTCCACCAATTTAAAGTCGCTCAGCGAGCTATGGAGAGAGCTATGCTCGGTATTTCTCTGCGGGAACGAATCCGGAACGAAGTAATTCGCCAGAGAACTAAAGTTATCGACATGGTTCAACGGATTAGTAAGCTGAAGTGGCAGTGGGCTGGTCATATCTGCCGCAGGACTGATAACCGTTGTGGTAGACTTGTCCTTGAGTGGAGACTGCGAATCGGCAAACGTAGCGTACGTCGTCCTGTGACCAGGTGAAGCGACGACATACGCAAAGCGGTGGGCAGTGACTGGAAAAGAAGAGCCGAAGATCGGGCTCAGTGGCGCACCTTGGGAGAGGCCTACGTCCAGCAGTGGACGGACAGCTGATAATGATAATGATGATGATGAAAGATTTGTATTGCAAACAAATAATACAGAACGCTGAATTTCTTGCGTTAAACCACACCGTAACTTAACATCGGGTGAGATATAGTGGTAGTGGTCAAGCTACTTTTTGGTAGCAAGTCAGGCGGAACATACCAATGTTCCGCTATATATACGCTATATATACGCTAATATAATGTTCCGTTTATATAATATGCTCCTACCACCTGTGAAGAATATTTCGTAGTTTTTCGGACTGAGACAGTATTAATCTAGGTTTTTTTACCTAAGTTGATATTAGTATGTCAACATCATCATCATTATTAGCCAGTATCAGTCCACTGCTGGACGTAGGCCTCCCCTAAGACTCGCCACTGAGCCCGATCTTCGGCTGTTTTCAGTCACTGCCCACCACTTTGCGAATGTAGTGAATTTCATTTAACACATTTACTTTGATGAAAATGCGATATTTGTATTATTAATTGTAATTTTATATATATTGTTTTAATTGTATTATTAAAACAGTTACATCCTTTCGCCTCAAATTGCAAATATGAGCAAACGTTGGAGACCCCATATGCCGGTGATTTATATTTGGTTACTAGCAACGCCTCGCGTTACAATACAACCGTTCCGCATGAGAATACGGGGATAAAATATAGCTTATGTTACTCGCTGATAATGTAGCTTTCCATTAGTGAAAGAATTTTTGAAATCGGTCCTGTAGTTTTTGAGTTAAATCGTAACAAAAAATCAAATCTTTCCACTTTATAATATTAGTTTAGATAAGATAGCCTAGGAAAAACCCTGATCGCGAAAACTGTAGCCTATATGCTGGTGGGTACTATTTTTTGCGGCAGGGGTTTTCCGTTCTTATGTATACAATACACATGCGTTTTTATCTCGGTTTCTCTGTAGGTATGCTCGGCTTGATACTATTGAACTACCGATCACATCTCGGCACCTGAGGTTGAAGTTGAAGACGCGGTTAGATTATTCCAATAAATTAACTGGCCATGTGCAAGTCGGACTCCCACTCATATGATTCCGTAACACAGTAGAGTATTTCATAACTACAATCTCTCGCAACTAAAAAATTGTTTTTTTTTTATTGTAGATAAGCATCGTTTGACCACTATCTCACCTGATGTTAAGTGAAGATGTGATCGACGATGTAGCACGCTTGCCTAGAAGATACCTGTTCACTCGCGATTTAAAGACCCCCGGATTGTACTTCACAGGAAACACAAACTCTGGCAGGGAATTCCATTCCTTTGCTGTGTGTATGATAAATGTTGATGCAAAGCGCTTTGTGCGACAGAATGGAACATGAACCATGTATCGATGGCGTATATCTGTACGTCTGGTAGTACGATGGTAAAAGGGGGACGGTGGAGTTAATTCGTGCAGTTGGAAGGCACACTGTACTGTTTGTATGAAAAACCAGCTAGCTTGCGTATATCAGCGCTCCACCTACATTTTTATGAATATATAATCATTAAATATTGATAATATTTATATAATAGCTGAAGAAAGAGCGGAGAAGCCTATGTCCAACAGTAGACTAATACAAGCTGACAATCATAAATATTTATAACATACATACATACATAAAATCACGCCTTTTTTCCGTTGGGGTAGGCAGACTACTATAACGTGATATAAAGATATCCCTACTCGTAAGAAATAATCATTGAATCGGTGGAGAAATCTAATAATAAACATACAAAAAATTACACTTAGGGTCAATTTATACTAGAGCAGAGTCGAAGCGCATCGAAGCGTCGATCCAAAACTGAACATAACAAATTCAACCTTAATTCCACAGCGTAACGCACACATTACTTCTGAGATTTTAAAAAGACGCGCGCATTCTTCCGAATTCGCGCCTCTGCGCGTGACCAACGCCGATTGGTTGTAAGTTGAGTTGTAAAGAATTTGACGCTTCGATGCGCTTCCACTCTGCTGTAGTATAAATTGACCCTTAGGGAGGAATATCCCTCTCCTTTATAAAAGTCGGTTAAGAGCACAACGGTTTTCTCTAAGCAAAATTATATCAAAATTCGTCCAAATATTTAAAAATAATAAACTATTTTCAAGTTAAAGATATTCCTAAGTCGATAAGAAATTATAAAATGTAAAATTTTGTATTGCGACTTAACACATTTCTTATCAAAGTTACTCAATCTTATTAAATGAAAACAAGCGCCCCGTGGAATTAAACTCGAATAATAACCAATGTTTATACATCTGTATTATATATATTACATTCGGTGTGAATTTTTTTAAGCGTAGAAATTGATATGAAAGGTTTTGATACGGTAAACAATAAGGCATTTCCTTATATATAAAAAAAAACAACAACATGTTAGTTTCTGTAGAGTCGACAGATGGCTTACAACGTGAATACAGTGATCTGTCACTTTTTTTTTTTTATTGCGAACTGTGCAAGCGTTTGGCCGCTATCTCACCTGATGGTAAGTGACGATGCGGTCGAAGATGGAGCACGCTTGCTCAGTAAAAACCTATTCACTCTAGACTTGAACGCTCCGAGGTTGTATTTCAGTGGAAAAACAGACGCCGGCAAGTCATTCCATTTCTTAGCAGTTCTTACAATAAAAGAGGCGCCGAAACGCTTAGTTCTTATAGGTGGAAAATAGTGTAAAATTTGGTGGTCACTTTATTCAATACAGATAAATAAATTGAAGTGTCTGTTTGTAATTCCAAATTAACAGCTTTCCACTAAATGCATATGAAAGTATATACGGTATTTACATTATTTTTTTATTTTTTTAAATGTTAGTCTGTCTGTCTCTTTGTTTCGATAGATCATCTCTGAAACGGCTAGGCCAATTTTAACGGGACTTTCACTGGCAGACAATTGATGTTATAAGAAGTAAGCTTAGGCTACTTTTATTTTAGAAAAAAAAGTAGAGTTCCGCGAAATCAAAATAGAAACCAACAGATAAATAATAATTGATGATCGTACAAAACAAGAAAACCAACTTCACATGCCGCGATAGTGAAAATATCCACTACCCATAATCATGTCATCGAAGTAATTTGTTTATATTATTTACCTCCGGAGATGATTATAAGACCTCGATAAAATATTAATGGGACCAAACGGGAGGCATAATCTCTAAAAAAAAAAATGAATTTCTCATGTCAGTTAGGATTTGAAGGAGTGCTGAAGTAACAAACATTTAAATAAAAACCGGCCAAGTCGAGTTGAACTCGCCCACTGAGGCTTCCGTACCAACGTTGGTATGTACCAATTAAGCTAGACCTCTAAATTGTATGAGCGCTCATATAACTCAGAGGTCTACTCTTAATTGGAGTAAATTATGTATGTATTTTACACCCTTTTGGCACCCTTTAATTTTCAACTTTTTTTATTTTTTGGATTTTTTCTTTAATTTGTGCTGTAAGACCTTGCTTCTTGCCAAATTTCATGATTCTAGGTCAACGGAAAGTACCCTATAGGTTTTCCACCCAAAACCTATATGGTACTTCCGGTTGACCTAGAATTGTACATTTTGGTTAAAAGCAAGGTCTTATAGCACAAGTAAAGGAAAAATTCCGAAAAATAAAAAAAGTTGAAAATTATGGTACGTTTTTAACCGACTTCAAAAAAAGGAGGAGGTTTCTCAATTCGACCGTATATTTTTTTTTTTTTTTTTTTTTATGTTTGTTCGCGGATAACTTCGTCGTTTATGAACCGATTTCGATTATTCTTTTTTTGTTCGAAAGGAGATATCCCAAGTGTGGTCCCATGGTAATTTTATCGAGGTATAATAAGTATCTCCAGAGATATTGAGATAAACATCTCAAAATTGGTACTGAAAATGAATAGCGCGGCATTGAAGTCGGTTGTTTTTTAGTTTTTAAACGATATTATGGTACTAAGTTTTCGCGAAAATCTAAATTTGTCCATATCTTTTTATTGTGTTGACTCAAGAGCTTGATTTTTATACACCCAATAGGGACTATAGACTTCAGTATAAGGTATAAATTTCAACTTGCTAGGTCTACCTGTTCCTGAGAAAATCAGTGGCGACACACGGACCGACAGACAGACAGACAGAAACAGAGTTTATAAATAGCTTATGGTAAAACATAGCATAATCGAATTGAGAAACCTCCTCCTTTTTTTGAAGTCGATCATAAAGCAAGCATATAATATAATAACACATAATAAGACTTACCTGGCCATTGCAGCACCTTGTCATTATAAGAACTAATGCAAGTATCCGATATAGGATGGAAGACATACTCCCACCCCTTGTTGTTGTATCTCCAGCCTTTGGAGTTGAGAATCAAAGTCCTCTCCGTCGCGTATGCGAATATCAGACAGTAGACTATGTGGTGAAGTTGGCAACCGAAACCGCAACCCTGGAAATAAATAATTTACAGTTAACTACTAGTTACATTTAAAAAACTAAAACAAACCGACTTCAATGCCGCGCTATTAATTTTCAGTACCAATTTTGAAGTGTTTATCTCCATATCTCTGGAGATACTTATCAGACCTCGATAAAATTACCATGGTACCACAAAAAATAATAATCAAAATCGGATCACAAACGACGAAGTTGTCCGCGAACAAACATAAAAAAATATATATATATACGGTTGAATTGAGAAACCTCCTTCTTTTTTTGAAGTCGGTTAAAAACTAAATAAACTGGCCAAGTGCAAGCCGGACTTGTAGGGTTTCGTAACACAGTAAAATATTTTATAACAATAATTTTTCGCCACAAGAAAATTTTGTTTTTCATGTTAGTTTGTATGAAAAACAAAGTTATATTTGCGGTTGCTATATCTCAAAAACTGCTGACTATATCTCGTTCAAACTAATTTACGTTGAAAGTTTTTAACCGACTTCTCCCCACTCTTACTTTTAAAATAATAGAATTTAAAATATACTCGTATATGCTGTAGATATAATAAGATCGTTTAAAAAACTAAAAAAAAAGAACCGACTTCAATGCCGCGCTTTTCATTTTCAGTACCTATTTTGAGGTGTTTATCTCCATATCTCTAGAGATACTAATCAGACCTCGATAAAATTACCATGGTACCACACTTGGGATATTTCCTTTCCAACAAAAAATATATATACGGTCGAATTGAGAAACCTCCTCCTTTTTTTGAAGTCGGTTAAAAATTAGCACTAGGCACTCAGGTGAGAGAGTGGTAAAACGCAAGCCAATGTGGTATTAAAATAATGAAGATAGTTCAGAAACTAAATAATTAAGATAGTTTAAAAACTAAGCAATCGAATCACATGCCACGAGAAACAGTTTCAGTAGCAGGTTTGAGATGTTAAGTATGAGATCTTGAGATTGAATAAAAGTTGCCGAAACAACAGGTTTCTTGTATGGGGACCACTTTCATTTTTAGGGTTCCGTAGTCCTGACAAGGAACCCTTATAGTTTCGTCATGTCCGTCTGTCTGTCTGTCTGTCTGTCCGAGGTTTCGCTAAAAGACCGTTAATACTAGAAAGCTGTCATTTTGTGAGGGTATGTATATAAACTACGCCGACAAAGTACTGAAATAAAATTTTTAAAATATTTTTTTTAGGGTAGCTCCCCTATATGAGAAATGGGGATGACTTAAGGGTTGCTAATATCATTTTTCGATTGAATGCTCTATTTACGAAATATTAAACTTTGAAGTGCAAATTTTTGTTCCATTAGGGCGTCCCCCCCCCCCCCCCTCTAAAAGCTAAAATTCTGGCTTGAAAAATCTAAAAATAATTCATAATAATAGCGCATTTTATGAACTTTAAAGGAAAATTATAGCGGTTAAGATAACTTTATTAGTTTAGCAGTAATAGTCGTTGAACTTGGGTGTTGGATAATTTTGTAGCAAATACATATCCTTAGATAAATCCTTTAAAATGACAAAGACGGAGTACCTAGTTGCTTGTTTATAACGGGTAAAGACTGCATTGCATTGAATAACAGGCTACTACGGAACCCTACACTGCGCGTGGTCCGACACGCACTTGGCCGGTTTTATTAATCTTATTAGTGTTTTTTTACATAGAACTGTATAGCACTTGACCACTATCTCACCTGATGTTAAGTGATGATGCGGTCGATGATGGAGCACGCTTACCCAAATGATACCTACTCACACGCGATTTGAAGACCCCCATATTGTATTCAGCCGGAAACACAGACTCAGGCAGGGCATTCCATTCCCTGGCGATTCGCATAATGAACGAAGATGCAAATCGCTTCATTCGGGTAGATGGTATATCCACCATAAATCGGTGGCGCCTTTTAGTATCTCTGGATTTCCGATAATAAAATGGGGAAGGTGGGATCAAAATATGCAGCATAGCACACTCTCAAAAATGTAACCGATAGAAAACCGATAAACAAGCGACTTTGCAGCGATGCGCGAGACTCTGAAGTCTCTTGCATACAAGGAGATCGTCACCAATGAGCTTCTTGGCTCTCCTCTCAATGGCTTCCAATGTCTCCAGCTGATATTTGGCAGAACCATCCCAAAGGTGAGAACAGTACTCCAAGCACGATCGGACTTGAGCTTGGTAAAGATTGGGCAACTGTCCCAGTGTCAAAAATTTTGTCTCAACTTTGCCAAAATGCCAAGCTTTTTTGAGGCTAGCTGGGCTCTAGACTCAATATAAGAGCCGACATTGAGAGTTGGTGTTAATGAGATGCCAAGAAGCTCGAGATGGTTACTTATCGGGACGGATACATCTCGGAAAGTAGGAGCCAGAAGAAATGCATTTGTTATTTGTCATTTGTTGTTATAGTAATACATACATTGTGAAAATGTCTAGTCATCTATTACGGTTCATGAGATCGAGCAAAAAAAGCTGAAAACAACCGTATCTTGTTGTATGGGATCCCGTATAATTTTTAACTTTATTTTGTTTTTGTATATATATGGTATTTGATATTATAGTGATCGTATTACATACAATGTGAACATTCCAAGTATTTAGCTATTACGGTTTAGAAGATACAGCCCTCTGACTGACAGACAGACTGACGGATGGAAGGACGGACAGCAAAATCTCAGTAATAGCATAGAATAAATAATAGTACAGATAGTAATAGGTCCCAAAATCCTTTTGAGTACAGAACCCTAAAAATAAACAATGCATCATAACATCGAAATAGGCCAATTAAGTTAACAAACGTGTATCCGATATCACAGGTCACAAGGTCAGTATATAAATAAATCGAGATCATTTTTTGTTGTTTGAAATCAGTTATAGTTTTAATTCATAGTTTTACGATCTGCTAAACAGTTTGCATACTAAAGCCTGAATCAAGATTTAATTTGCCCTTGTAGAGGAAATTAAAGTGTGGTTGTTTTTAATAGACTTTTTTTAGTATTTTTTTCACTATGTTTCATTATATTTAATTTTAAATAAGTTAAGTGCCGTTGCTTGTTGTGTTACAAAATAAATGTTTTTTTTTTCTTTCTTTTTAAAACATTCACTTGTATCGTTATTACGTATATTCTGATAGAGAAGATATTATAGATCTTATGTCCAGCATTAAATCTTTTTTTTATGCTATATAGGCAAGCGTTTGACCACTATCTCACCTGATGTTATGTGACGATGCGGTCGACGATGTAGCACGCTTACCTATTAGATACCATAATATTTGTTCATTCAATGATATTTCCATTCGGTAACAGGTATTACCGGCCATAGCTGTCGTTTACAATTTTGTTCACAGAACTAATAGGATAGGATCCCGTCATACAACGACCTTCACCGAGCTGGTTAATGGATCAAACACATTTTTATGTAATTTAATATATCAAAAAATATATTGCATATGGGTTGCCTAGCAAATTTCAGTCCTAAATTATTTTTTTTTTACATATTTGCCGGTTTGGTTAATAGATAAATTCTATACCAATTGAAAGTATGCAGCCCATAGTATATGAAAAAGGTAGGTTCCCTTTTTTTTCCTGTCACAACCCTTGGGTTGCCAGGTATGAACTCAGTAATTTGCACCGGTCTGGTTAATGAATGAAACTTAAATAAAAATAAAGTTAATTTCATTACGAACACGGTGATATAGGGTTGCCTGCGAAAAATCAGTCCTGAATACCGGTTGCCGAATTTTAAAAGATTGCATTTTGCTTCGAGTGAATGTGTGCGACTGAGAGGTCCCTACCATCCATCCCATGCGCTAGAAGAGGAAAAATATTCATTGAAAAAAATTTACTATCATGAGACATTAATTTTTTTCAATAATTTCATTTTTTTTTTAATTCTCAGTATATATCTATTGATATATAAATTACATTAATTTTTTAACTTTAATGTAAAAAAATATATACACATATAATTAATTGATTTTAAAAAAAATTAAAAACTAATCTTTTATATTAATATGAAACTACTCCAAAATGATGCTCAGCATGTACGCGTCTATCGCTATCCATTTTGTTTTCAAGAGCAGAGAGCATGCGCGCACTCTCTCTTTAAAAGGCCGGGCTACAAACAGCTTGTTATGTTGTGTCCTCTTCTAGTGCATGGGATGGATGGTAGGGACCTCTCAGTCGCACATATTCACTCGGAGCAAAATTTAATCTTTTAAAATTCAGCAACCGGTATTCAGGACTGATTTTTCGCAGGCAACCCTATATCACCGTGTTAGTAATGAAATAAACTTTATTTTTATTTAAGTTTCATTCATTAACCAGACCGGTGCAAATTACTAGTATCGAGTTCATACCTGGCAACCCAAGGGTTGTGACAGGAAAAAAATAGGCAACATAACTTTTTCATATACTATGGGCTGCATACTTTTGATTGGTATAGAATTTATCTATTAACCAAACCGGTGAAATATATTTTTTTAAATCTTTTTTTTTAATTAATTAAAAATATCCTGGACTGAAATTTGCTAGGCAACCCATATGCAATATATTTTTTGATATATTAAATTACATAAAAAATGTGTTTGATCCACTAACCAGCTCGGTGAGGGTCGTTGTATGACGGGATCTTAGACTATAAAGTATGTTAGTTAGTACGTTATGTATGTATATCAAAACATTGTTTTCCCAAACAAAACGCAGTGTATGATACTACAGAGTGCATTTAAATTTACACCTTGTTATTTGCAGCTTTTGTTAGTTTGTCTATTATGAAACTTGTGTGAATGTATTATACAGAGTGTTACAAAATCTAAAATAGTTTATTAAGAATATTTTCCGGTCATTTTAATAAATAACTGTTACGAATGCATTCATTTTAAGCGATATGTTAATATCGCTAATATGCAAATTATTCTTTTTTATTTATGTTAAACATCAAACGGGACAAATTAATTTTAGCCAGAATATCTAAATATGCTATTGTGTTTCTATTAGTGCACTGACAAATTCTGGCAATCCTAAGCAAAAGAGTTTGTTCAATTTTAGATGAGAATATTTTCTAGTTTCATACTTTTTAGAGCGTGATTTTTCAGTAGTCGTGTTTTAGTATTGGAACTTTTTTGACAAAAAATTTTGACTGACGTTTTTGCTTTTTTTAATGATCTATCTTCAACACGCCATTGGAAAACTAGATAATTATATTTAAATTTTAATTATCTGATTTAATATTTGTGCCCTACTAGAAGAGAAGAAGTACGTCTTTAACGATGACGATATTGTTATACATCCACTATTCAAAACTTTCGAACGAAAAGTATAATTATCATAATTTCGACATTATACTGCGACAACACCATGTATAGCAGAGTTCGATGACACATCGTGGTGACAGGTTACAATAGTATTCGCTTCGTCAAAAATGACATGTTTGTTAAATTCGGCTTTACTTCTCAGTTCTCCATAGTATAAAATAGTCTCTTTCCGTGTCTGTCTGTATAACCGCTAACTCCTCCTTAACCAGGCAACTGATTTTGATGCTGTTTTTATAATCAGTTAGATAATTTTTCAAGGAAGTTTTATGTACTTAATAAAACCCAATTAAGTTTTTACATAAGTAGATAAAACACAATACTTAGCAACCATGTCGACAAGAAAATATAAATAATATGGCATACGTAGGCTAAACCCAAAAGATACATAAATATGACATATGTATGACATATTTTTAACCGACTTCAAAAAAAGGAGAGGTTTCTCAATTCGACCGTATATATATATATATTTTTTTTTATTTTTGTTCGCGGATAACTTCGTCGTTTATGAACCGATTTCGATTATTCTTGTTTTGTTCGAAAGGAGATATCCCAAGTGTGGTACCATGGTAATTTTATCGAGGTATGATAAGTATCTCCAGAGATATTGAGATAAACATCTCAAAATTGGTACTGAAAATGAATAGCGCGGCATTGAAGTCGGTTGTTTTTTAGTTTTTAAACGATATTATTACTACAGAACTGTAGTTCATCTAAAATCATAAAGAAAAATGTGGGATGTCATATCTCTATTTGTTATCATATACTCATATCATGACTCAGTACCGATAACTGGCGAGCATGTATGAGGTGCTCATTAAAGTGGAAGAAGCGAAAGACGTATATCGTAGCATGTGGAAAGACGTATATCGTAGCATGTGGAAAGACGTATATCGTAGCCTGTGGAAAGAAGTAGTATCTGCCTACCCCAACGGTAAAAAGACGTGATTGTATGTATGTATGACTCAGAGAAACTATTTCTTTTGTTAACACTTTAGTTAAAAATTGTGTTACTTGCGACACTATATTTACTATTAACTATTCAGTATTAATCCTTAACCAAATATATATAATAGTATTCTTGGGCATTCAATGTAGATTATAATTGTCCTTTACAGTATATCATTCTAATAAATGAAGCAACCGAAAAATATAATTCACGGATTCATGCACAAATCTAAACGGATGTAGAACTGGGGAACCGTGATCATTGCGTGGATTCCATTGCCACACACGTATCTTCCATTCTGTAGTGGTAGGACTTCTGCTAATCTGCCTGGGGCGGTACCACCACTTTGACAATTAATTTTCAGCCTCGAAATTGGAACGTTTTTCGGTTGAAATGGCAAGGTGTGAAATTACAGGGCATGTGAGACTCAAAATCTTTATGTCTCAAGGTAACAGGCGCAGTGCAGTGATTTTTCATGCCGCTGTATCTGTAATAGGTAGACGTCACCGCTTACCATCAGGCGAGCGTCGTGCTTGTCCTGTTACCTTTTACCATAAAAAAAAACTTCCATTCAAATTTTTTTTAAATCAGTTCACGTTTATTTTATATGGGAATTTAACGTAAGTTACGCAGTAAATTCCCGTTTCTAAAACATTGTCATAAAATTGTCACTGTTAATGCACATATAACAGACTAGCAGCCCGCCCCGGCTTCGCACGGGTAGAACATATATGCCTACAAAATTTGCATCAGTTTGTTGCATCTAATATAAAATATTAACATATTTAACAATCATCGTCATATTTCAACCAATTTAGACAAAACCTTAACGAATAATGCACCTAAACCTTCCTCAAAAACACTCTGGCTATTGGTGAAAACCGCATGATAATCCGTTCAGTAGCTATTGAGATTATTGCGAACAGACAGACAGACGCAGTGATAGACTTTGTTTTATAATACTTACGTAGTGATATTGGACGGCCCTTTGGCGTAAAGGATAGTTACCCTGATTCCGACCCGAGGGTCGTTGGTTCTAATCCTAGCTATATACCTACCAATGAAAGTTTTATGTGCATTCATGAATCATGAGTTTTCGTACAGTGGTAGTGGGATCATTAAATCTACCAAAAAGTAACTTACAACCAAGGAGAACATCTGCCGCCGTAACCTTAGACGTTCCCCGACGCAAAACGTAGGAGTAATATACGTTTAAAGTCTGTATCTGTGTGTCTGTCTGTAGCATCTTAGCACCTAACCGGAAGAACCGATTTTGTTTTTATTATTGATAGTTTTTATTTGTTTGATAGATGTCTTCATCGAGAGTTTTCTTAGCTTTGATTCATGAAAATTCGTTCAATCGTTATAAAACTATGAGCTTTTTTCTAGTTAATTGCGCTATGAAATCAACTTTCATAGGTCTGATCAATTCAAAAATCTTCTTCTTCAACGATATTGTAAGAACATGGAAGCATTGACCTGATGCTGGGACATCTCTTGGACTCTACAGAATACTCAAATCCTCACCAACTTACAGCTCAGATTTTAAATGTCGTGTTTAGAGTCATTGGAATGCTTTTAATGAAAAGATTATACATAGATCAATCGGGGTGGTTTAAAATATTATATTATAATATATATAATGGATGTTTCTATCGAAAAAATTATGTGCGCTTCTCACAGTGGCCCTCCGGTGAAGGAAAACATCGTTAAGAAACCAACAACCCCCGCATTGTGGTAGGACACTATCTAGTGTCCGCCTGGCCAGCTATCACCATCAAGTTAGAAAATCTGTCCCCAAACATCTAATGTGTTCCGGCAGCTATCCTTGAGAGCCAGTTCCCATTCTAGGCCTAGCGTGCTTACCATCTTCGACCGC
Organism: Cabera pusaria; assembly: GCA_954871355.1. Taxonomy (NCBI): domain Eukaryota; kingdom Metazoa; phylum Arthropoda; class Insecta; order Lepidoptera; family Geometridae; genus Cabera; species Cabera pusaria. Next base: position 21,172,031 of record OX940900.1, on the reverse strand, counting down.
ATCATCACTTACCAACAGGTGAGATAGTGGTCAAACGCTAGCCTATAACGTATAAAAAAAATATATTTTATACAATAGATCATATTATTATACTATATTCTTACTATAGACTTCAAATTGATTGTGATCGGTGGGAATCTACAGCATAGCTAAGCTTATAATAATATTTTCGAAGTAAGTATGACCTAATCTGTGGTTTCACTGCAAATATTTTATTAATTTTGCGATGCGTGTATGTGAAATTCGTGATATCTTAGAAGATATATACTGTAAAGGACAATTTTAATCTATAATATGTGGCCAAGCTAATTAACGTAATTATTTGGATAAGGATTAATACTTGAAAATAGCCTTGGAAGTTATGTAATATTTTTTAACAAAAAATTTATGATTAAAATGTTTACTGTGAGTCAACCTTAAGACATATGCTGTCGCGGACTTTTTTGTAGGTCTTATTAAGTTGTACAACTCTTGCATAGAAAATATTCTTCTATCTATTTTCAATTAAGCAGCGTTCGTAAGAAACGTGTTTTTTTTACCGTTTTTTTGCCGACTTAGGTTGCAAATTAGGTCTCCACAAATGTACCTTTGATTTAAACGGGATAATATATAGCCTATTTTCATTCCGAAAGTCCATTCTATGTATTAGTGGAAGAATTTTTTAAATCGGTTCAGTAGTTTTTGAGCCAAATCATTACAAACATACAAAAATACAAATGTTCTCTCTTTGTAATATTAATAGATCACAAGGTCAGAATTTCAACGTCGCGGGCTTAGTCCAGTAGGGTTATTCTCAATCATTAGAAAGCAAATTCGGATTAGGAAACTGCCTCTCCTTCGACTCGGATCGTTGCAATTCACAATGCTCCGATCGGTTGCTTTTGACATATTATAAATAAAACTGGCCAAGTGCGAGTCAGACTTTTTCCCGCACACGGAGGGTTCCGAACGCCATCTATCGAATTTCTAACGAACTTCTAACACCAACTAAGTAAACGTTAACACAAAGGTAGAATAGTATTATATAGTAGTAATGTAATAGTAGTAATAGTAATTGTAGTAATTAATATTATTAAATATCTGGTTGACCGAGCTTTGCTCGGTATTTTTTGCCACTTAAACAGACAAATATGACTCTTCCCGACATCTATTGACGAATAATAATACTATTTTTTTTAATTGAGAGCAACTAACTGCTTTACTGATACAGTAACTTCTACTCGCCAATAGATGTCGGGAAGAGTCATATTTTAAGTTGATTATCAATAAAGTTGATGATTGAAAACACGAATAAAACAACATTTTCTGAAAATGACTCCTAGCTAGATCGAGTTATCGCCCCCGAAATCCCCTGTAGGTATACTAAATTTTATATAATCGTTGGAGCCGCTTCCGAGATTCAGATTAAGGTAAAGATGATAGCGCCATCTTAGCAACTACATAGGTGGCGCTGCGCTATCGTAAAAATCTT